>VXAV01004405.1:0-28671 GCA_013399715.1 Alectura lathami
TCTCCAGGCTGAACAGTCCCAGCTCTCTCAGCCTTTCCTCATACGAGAGATGCTCCAGTCCCTTCATCATCTTCATGGCCCTTTGCTGGACTCGCTTCAGTAGCTCCACGTCTCTTGCACTGGGGAGCCGAGAGGGAGCTGGGCACAATCCTCCAGCTGTGGCCTCAGCAGTGCTGAGCATGGGGGAAGGATCCCGTTCTTTCCTCCACCTGCTGGCAACTCTCCGCTAAAGCAGCCCAGGAGGCTGTTCACCCTGACACAAGGGCACATTGCTGGCTCACTCACAACATGTCCGCCAGGAGCTCCAGCTCCTTTTCTGCATCTGGTCTTTTCCCTCCATCCAAAGGAAGCAGTCATAGGTTATGTTATAGGTTATGGGTTTTTTGTTTGTTTGTTTGTTTCTTAGGAAATCACCACTGCCCACACCAGGTCTGGCAGACATGGTCATGTGGAGGTGTACTCTGGGCAGGAGCAGACAGGGGAAGGTGAGAGTCGGTGGCCACCTGTCCCTGGCTAGATTCAGGCTGCACACACAGCAGCAGAGGCAGGGTGGTGGATTTGGGTCCCTCTCTGCCTGAGAGGTGGCTGCAAAGCCCCAGCACCAGGTGCCTCATTGAGCTGGTTTCTCCAGCAGCTCGCTTTCTTCCTCTGCCTCCCTTTGCAGGCACCTGCAAAGCTCAGGGCTGCTGTCACTGAGCTCGGTCCTTGTGGTGTTAAAGGTTGGATGACTTCAGGATGCCTCAGTTAACAAAGGAAAATGAGCTGGAGGAGGCTGTTCCCAGCTGCGAGCGAGTGTGGGAGGAAGCGTGGCGGGTGACTCACACAATGCCACCCCAACAATCAGAGGAACTTGGAGAGGAAGCGACCAAAATAGCTGTGCGGGGCAGTCCTGGAGAGCTGGCCTCAAATAAATAACCAGGACATTGCTGACCTGCACAAAGTGAGGGGGAGCAAGTGGAGAATGGGGCCCACAAGAGGATGGCAGAGGGCATGGCTGCTGTGCCCCGTAGTGAAGAACACCGTGGTGGTGAGCCCAAGCCTGCTCTGCTTGCGAGTTCTCTGAGGCCAGTGGGGATCCCTTGCAGGGATTTGCCCATCATGTCAAGCTGGGGGACAGGTGACCAGCAGAGCCATGGAGTGAGCAGAGGCCCACACTCTTCCCCTTTTGTTGAGCATGGCCACAGCCCATAGTATCAGCCCGACTCCACTGGGAGGAAGAGAGCTGTTTTCCACAATGCCTGCCTGAGAAGAAAAGGACTTGGCACTGACACTCCCTGGTGGGGAGCTGCCATCACATTGCAGCCAGAGAGCAGCACCCGTCTGCATGCCTTGACATCAGCCCAAGAGCCCGAGCCATCCCTGCAACCTTCATGAGGCTTTGTAGTTTGTATGAACGTGTTAGCTCCAGTAAACAACCTCCCTGTAAAACGAGCACACAGAGCAAAGTTACCGTGTCAGCCTTTGTCTAAGAACAAGATTCTCCCCTTTGGCTATTGCTGAAATGGATTTGTTTCTTCATCACAGATATTCCCCATATAAAATATATAGTTTATTAGCTTTGATCTGCCCACATGCGACTCTTAAAGCTGATTCCAAGTTTTATACATTTAAATACTACCACATGCTTCCAGGGCTTGATACAGCCTTTTCTATAAACTAGCATAAATCAGAGTAAGAATTTGAACTGCTTCTTGCCAAAGCAGATGGTGTGCCTCTTGCCCGAGCTCAGCTCTTTTCTTCTCTGCTCTGCTCATAGTTAACCTGCAGTTTAGCAGCCTGGGTTTACACAATATCCATCACAACCCATACAGGAACACTGAAGACTTCCAGTGACTCTGGAAAATACAGAAGAAATGTCACAGCCAAGTTCACCAACAGTCATGGAAATTCTTCTGATCCTGGTTAATTGCTCAGTGTCCTGATTGCATTTGGTTGTCAAAACTAACAAAACTTGGGAAAAAATATGAAAGTTGTGTGGTCTTCTGTGCTTTGGGTGAAGTCCACCCACTTCAGAAAGTTTAGCACAGGAGACCACACTTTCCTGGGGCATGCACAAGACCCAAATCCATTGGAAATAAGGCTTCAGTAGCTTCTGTGTCCACCAAAGGTCTTGTTCTTGCATGAGTTTATTCTCCCCGAGCAGTCTCCAAGAGCATTTGGGGGTCACAGCCCTGTGACTCGTCCCTTGACGCTCCTGTCAGCCACACAGGCAAGGTCATGCTTCCCAGGCCGCTCAACAACTGTTTCCTGAGAAGGTGACCCAGTGGGACTGCTGTCATTTCTCTAGACCATGACCCAGTCTGGGGCTGGGTACACCAGTGTGATCCAACAAGAAGTGGGCTCCTTGCAGGTCTCTCCTGCACTGGAGGCACTGGTCCTCACCATGTGCCGGTAACAAGAAACACGAGCATCTGAAAAGAGGAGGAGGACACAGATGGGTTCGATGGCACCACATGCTGCTCATACACACTGAGGGCTCTTCGCAGTGGTCTAAAAATCCACTTGATTAAAGTTTACAGAAACAATTAAGCACTTACTGCTGTTTACTTTAGAAATGTGAACAATTGATCCTTCTTCCTTCTGACTGCCACCTCTGACCCTAATTCTTCACTGCGCACAGCCAAGCATAGTTTAGATGGGGGAAACTGTAGGAGAGATTAAGATTCTGGGCTTCAGCTAGAAATATAAATCAGCTTTGAAACAGTCACATTTTTTGTTCTAACTCAAGAAAAACATCTGTACAAATCAGGCTATGGTCACTTTTTTGTTATAACTAGAAATATGCCAGGTTTCTGTCTGCTGGATTTTTTTTTTTTTTTTCCCCATGGCAGTGGGATCTTGTAGCTGGTAATGTTTGAGGAGAAGTTTAGAGCAGGAAAAGGAAAAAAAACAGCACATTGGTCAGCCAGAGGCAACATCAAGGCACTGCCGTGGTGGTGACTGCCGGCGAGGCCAGGTGCAGTTCCACTTGGTGCTGTGTGAGAAGGAATGGAGGATGTTGCATGGGATCCCAGGCTGTAGAAGGAAGGAAAGGGAGCATGAGGAGGAGCCATGAGATCACATGATGTCCCTTCGGGGCATTAGTTTTCATGGCTTTACTTTGTCTGTTGCCATTCTATCGGTGGTGCACTTCACAGCACCAGCCTGCCGGTGGCCCCTTGGCGCTGGTGACCTCCACTGCCATCCCTTGTGAGCTGGCTTGCCCGTCCTGCTGTCATGTTGGCTCATGGTGGACTGGGAGGAGAGCAGCCATGTCAGCACAACTGGCCCCAGTCCCCTGACTTGCCAGCGTCCCCGGAGCCTCCAGAAGACGGCCACCAGCCCCAGGGCTGCACAGCTGCTGGCCACAGCTGGCAGCTACCCCACTTCTGCAAAATGGGGAGGAAAAGTAACTATTTGCTCTGCTGGAACATGTATTAAACAAATGCAGCTTTCCTCCCTTGATCTTCTGCTCCTTAACTCAAACCTATTCACTGACGTGGTTTATGTGACAGCCCAAGAAAGCAGTTACTTTAGCACAGCTATCACAAGTGGGCAAATAGGCGTGACTTCTGTTAGCAGAAAAAATTCAGCACCAGGCTTCCAGATCATATATGAAAAAAGACCAAAAGAGAACCCAGAATGGCCTTTTGGATATAAACATTGCGTGTGTGCGTGAGACCTAAAGGAAAGAGAGTAGGGGGTGATGGGAGAGAAATAATATGTTTTCTTTTTCCACTTCTACAAAATGAAGTTAAAATGTAAATGTTTCAGGACTATAGCAACAGGAGGGGAAGTGCGTCGGAGTATAAAACATATGAAACATCTCATGGCAAAGAACAGCTGAGAAATGCCCAGCAATAACACAACTTCAGCTTCACATCTGTTCCTAAATATATAAAACATTTAAAACTCCACTGGGCAGTTCCTGCTGCCAAATCTGGATGTGCTGGACCTTATATTAACACTGTTTTTTCTCTGTAACAAGCTACTGAAGTTTCAAAGCAAAACGTGCTGCCTTTCTCTGTGGTTTTCTCGTGGCCTTTTGCTACTCAGTGTCCCACATGGCACTGATGGTAGATGAGCAGCTACTTCACTAAAAGCCCCCCCCTGCTAATGAGAGAGAGCATCCTCCTGCAGACACAGTGCCTTTGAAGATCGGTGTCTTTGAAGGCAGCAAAATGTCATATATATATTTTTAAACCTGGAATGCAACCACCTTCCCGCTGGCCATATCAGTGTTGCAACCACCAGCTGAGACCAGGGCTTTATGAACCATCCCCAAGCTGTTGGGAGCTGCTTTTCTGCTGCCAGCATCTGTGGCTGTTACTCCATCTCGAACACGGTGCTGCCAGCACTGCTCAGGCCTGGCTCACCTTGCAGGACGGGACCGTGGGGCACACGCCTGCTGCCCTGCCAGCGCTCCCATGGCCTGCACATGGACCTGTCCCTGGCATCTCCAAATAAACAGTTCAGGCACACACAGACTCTTTGATTTAAAAACTGCTTGCAGACTTCTGGGTTTTTATTGCATTTCTGAGAGCTGTGTGGGGATTTCCTATTGGGCTCTGCAGCAGCGGTGTATGGTTACCTGTATGACTGTGACCGGTGCTGTACAGTTAGGAGAGTGGAGGGTTTGCAAGGACAGAAGATCCAAGAGGGCAGTGTGAGTCACATCCAAATGTGGCAGTTTGGAAGGTGGCACGGGTCTGAAGAGCGAGTGCAGCACAGAGGAAACCCAGCACCTCCTGGTGCAACCCCCCATGGAACTTTCCTCCACCTCCCCAAAGGAAGGCACCCAGTCTGTCACATCTCAGAGAAAAGCAGGTGAAAATACTGATAGAGGAGTCTGTGGAACCACACAGATGCTCCCCCACCATTGAAGTTGTTATTTATGTTATAATGCAGCCATGATGCTCATGGTTTGATTTTTGGGTGGACCTTCGTGGAACGAGGGGATGGACTCAATGATCTTTGTGGGTCCCTTCCAACTCGGGGCTTTCTATGATTCCGTGATCAATCATGCTGCAAGAAGCTGCACTCACCGCTGTGCTCTGTACTCCCATCTCCAAAAGCCACCATGGAAAAGGACAGCAGCGGTGCAACTGTCACCGCTCATCAGCGTCCCCGCAGCAAGGAGAGCCAGAGAGCACTGGAGTTTGCTTTAATCATCTCTCCCCACCGTGCATGGCCACAGAAAGTCAGATGTGATCAACCTCAGAGCACAAGCTCTGCTGCTGCGCTTCACCATTGCCAGGGCAGGAGCAAAGGTCCCACATGGATCCGGCCCCTTCGCCTCTGGGATGCGCACAGCATCCTGCCGTTCCTGCCAAGGAGCAGGGACACTCGCATCTCCTGTCTGGTTTTTGCCCCACCGGTTTCCTCCACACTGATTTATGCTGGCCCACTGGGCAGTCCCCTTGGTGCAGCTGGCCTTGGCGATCTTTGCTGAACCTCCTTACGTAGGACACTAGATGGTATGTGGGGTGAGCAGCTTGAGATGTGACCCAGAAAAGAATGCAGCCCACATTTACTGTTTCACTTTCCTCTCTTCCACCTGGAAAAGCTTGCAGAATTAATAGGGATTAACCCACTGGGTTCTGTCAAAATTACTCTTCGGTCATATGCAGATTAATAGAGAATGACACTATCTAATTCATTTTCTGTTGGTGGGGGAAAAAACTACCCTATGGGATGCCTCCCATTTTCTGGACAAGCCTACAGGTAGGACTACTCCCTCTCCAAGTTAAAACAGCATGCTCCACAGCACGGCATTTAGTTTCTTTCAACAAGAGTAGCAAACTGGCAGGGCTTGAAACCAGAGACCTGCTCTTCTGCCTGTTTGGAGAATTTAGTGTGCCCATCATGTTACCTGTGTCCTGTGCCTTAGATGCTTGCTTTGTGCTAAATGCAGCCTGGCCTTGCAAACAGGAGCACCCTGGAGCAGCCCAGCTGCCCATGCTCAGTGTCACCAGTAATCCCAAGCTGGGGGTGTATGTTGCCAAATTTCTGCTTCTTATTTGTGTCCTGGAGCAGTGGTAATGTTTCCTTGGACAGTAAATCTTCCCAGCTAACAATGTGCAAAATCCAGTTGTCTCACCATGGATGAAACTACAGAATGATGCAAACTTGCTGAAAGAGCTGAGGAGGAGAAAAGTGCCAACATGGGGCATGGGGGTGGATCTTGGCACCCAGATGGAAGCTGGGGAGCAGTCTGGTTCCCAGGGTGATGTGGGTACAGGAAGAGAGGCACGGGGAGGGGGGCTTGTGCTTCTCCTCATCAGCTGGGGGCTCTGCAGATGGGCAGGCAGAGGTCAGAACTGTATTTCTGAAAAACCTGCTGTGGTTTTTAATGCGGAGAGTCTTCTTCTGCTTGAGGAGGCAAGCATAAAAGGCAGACAAGCATTTTGGAATAACTGTCATTTCAGAGCACGCCTGCTCTGCTGAAGCATGAGGCAGGAGTGTTGGGAGGCGGCAGCACCCGGGTACCACACACGCAGTCCCCAAATCGTCACGGCATCTCCCCCCGAGCACTGCTTTTACTTCATTTTTTACGGCGCCGGTGGCAGGCTGTGCAGCTAAAAGCTGTTCACATCTTCCATTAGCACGTTTTAGCATCATTAATCTTTCAGGGAAATCCTGGGGTACTGCAAGGCACACACTGGGTAGCAGGTTAAATTTTTGTGTTTAAGCAGCACCAATTCACCTTTCCGCTGCAATGATGTGCTGAGTCTGAGATGAGGTCAATGGAAAACCTTTGCCAGTGCTCTTCTTCTCTGGAAAACAAAGCAGAAGTTTTCAAGGATACACCAGAGGGGTGTAAGTGTGCAAGGCCCATGCACCTTGGAGCGGAAAGCATGAGCCTGTGGGCATGCTGCAAAGCTCATCCCCTCCCGCAGGTGCTGAGGAGGAGGATTTAGAAATAAGGTGCTGGAGGTGAGTGGGAGGAAAAGGGAGAGTAGGAAGATAGAGATATATGGGTTATAATTACACAGAAAGATTGCTGTTGAAGTCATATTTGCTGGAGAATAATGTAGAACAGAATGGAAATATATATATCTATACCGTGAGCACTGCAGAGGAATACAGACAATTGCATCCTTGCTATAGGAGTTGATATATTCCCCTGAGAGCAGGGGGAAAGACTAGCAAGGAAGATTTACAGTCAGTGGAGGAGGGTCAGGTTAGGGAACAAGTTGAACATACACGAGCCCTTGGGACATCATGAGATGCACCCACAAGTGCTGAGGGAGCTGGCCAATGTCACTGCAAAGCCACCCTCAAATATCTTTGAAAGAACAAGGCAATCAGAAGAGACTTCTGAAGACAGGAAGAAAGAAAATGTTCCTCCAAGACCAGCAAGAAGAAACATTTGGGGAGCTTCACTGCATCCAGTTCTGGGCCCCCCAACACAAGAAGGATATCAAGCTGTTGGAGGGGGTCCAGAGGAGGGCCACGAAGATGATCAGAGGGCTGGAGCACCTCCCCTGTGAAGGCAGGCTGGCAGGGGGGGTTGTTCAGCCTGGAGAAGAGAAGGCTCTGGGGGGACCTGATAGCGGCCTTCCAGTGCCTGAAGGGGGCTTACAGGAGAGCTGGGGAGGGACTCTTTAGAAGGGCATGGAGTGACAGGACAAGGGGTAATGGCCACAAACTGGAAGAGGGGAGATTTAGGCTGGATATTAGGAAGAAATTATTTCCTGTGAAGGTGGTGAGACACTGGCACAGGTTGCCCAGAGAGGCTGTGGATGCCCCCTCCCTGGAAGTGTTCAGGGCCAGGCTGGATGGACTCTGAGCAACCTGGTCTGGTGGGAGGTGTCCCGGCCCATGGCAGGGGGGTTGGAACTAGATGATCTTTAAGGTCCCTTTCAATCCAAACCATTCTATGATTTTATGAGCTACCTGCCAGCCAGCCTCATCTCAATCACTGGGAAGGTGATGGAGCAACTGGTCCTGAAAACCATTTTCAGACACATTAAGTACAAGAAGGAGGCTGCAAGTAGTCAACACAGATTTACGAAATCACTCTTGGTCAACCTGATAGCCTTCCAGAACGAGATGGCTGGCTTGGTGGACAAGGTGGATGTTGTTTATGTGTACTTCAGGAAGGCTTTTGACTCTCTCTTACCATCATCCTCATGGACAAGCTGAAGAAGCATAGGCTAGAAGAATGGACAGTCAGATGGACTGAAAACTGGCTGAACTGCTGGGCTCAGAGGGCTGTGATCTGTGGCAAGAGTCCAGCATGAGGTCGGTGGTGTACCCCAGGGGTCAATACTGGGGCCAGTACTGTTTAACAGCTGCATTAGTGGCCTGGACAATGGGGCAGAGACCACCCCTAGCAAGACTGTAGATGAAAAGAAAGCTGGGAGGAGTGACTGGTGCACCAGAGGGTTATGCTGCCGTTCAGGGGAACCTTGGCAAGAAGAGAAAGCTTAGGGGAGATCTCAAAAAATGTGTATGAATACTCAACAGAAGGGTTTAAAGGAGACAGAGCCAGGCTTTTTGCAGTGGTGCCCAGTGACAGGACAAGAGGCAATGGGCATTAACTGAAAAGTGAGAAATTCTATTTAAGCACAAGAAAAAAAATTACTGTGAGAGTGATTAAACAGGGGACCAGGTTGCCCAGAGAGGCTGTGGAGTCTCCATCCCCAGAGACATTCCAAACCAGCTGGACGTGGTCCTGGACAGCTTGCTCTAGCTGGCCCTGCTGGAGCAGATGCGTGGATCAGATGATCTCCACAGGTCCCTGCCATCCTCAAGCATTCTGTGATTCTGTGTCACCCAGCTTTGAATTGATATGATCTTTATTGCTCCACTCAATTGTTGGTATAAGGACTTTTTAGGGGATGATGGAACAGCTTTTTGTTAGCAAGGATTATCTGATATCCTGGACTTCATCAGCTCCCAGCCCAAATGGAAAAGTCTATAGATCTTTACAGGGAATAAACAGTTCTGCTACCACATGTGCTCAACAGGGCTTGAACAATTACCCTGAAGTAATGAGAACTGTATAGGAAAATTCCAGACACTAATGGTATTATTTTTCTGGTTCATGTTTGAAAGAGTACAAACAAGCCTTCTGGGAAGAATCTTCTTCAGATTCAATTTTAAAGGAATCTGGAGGGATGGGAAAGGTTTCACAGCTTGCTTGAGACTTCAGCAAAGCCCTTTCTAACCTATAGCCTCACGCCCCAGCCTCAGGAGAAAAGGCCAGGTGGAGCTTTGCAGGTGTTGCTTTGGCACCTTTGGTATGTGTTTCTGCAGAAGCAGCTATTCCATTTTAGAAATCATGTATTTTTTTTGCACAGTCTCAGTAGTTCACAGCTTCAACTGAGAGAAAGAGGCTGAGCTGAGGGAGGCAGGGCTGATGTCGAGAGGTCAGCAGCAGGCAGAACAAATGCGTATTTCATGCTGAGAGAGATCACCTCCCTGTATGAGCTGCCTGTGGTATCCCTCCCACCAATATCTGTGGCAGCCGCCTTTCTGGAAAGTGAGCCCACTGCACAAAAATTAATTTATCTTCTTTTAGGAGATGTTTTTGCTGGAAAAGCCAGACATCCTCTTTGCTCTTTAAGGTTTTCCAAGCACTGTGGTGGAGCTTGGAAACACACTTCAGTAAAGCCCACCAACACATTCGTTGCTTGGCTGGGAGCTCACAGGAGGGTGAACGTGCTCAGCTTTGTTGGCTGCTTGCACGTGGCTGTACCCCAGCCAGGGCGACCTGCACCCTGTGGCACCACGGGCAACTTCATCCAACGGCAGTGAGGCTCGGCTGGGGTGCAGCTAAGCAGTAAATGTTTTCTGACAGGGAACAGCAGTGTGAAGTTCAGTCTTCTGTGCTGCACTGAAGTCATCCAAAATGATGAAGCCAACGACTGGCTTCTCCTGGGAGCAGACCACCCAATCTGTCTTTCTCAGCATACTGCAGACTCCTGCAACTCCTGCAGACTCCTACTGTCCTCCAGAGAGCTTTCCAACCCACTACCTTTGCATCACCAAAAGCTGGTTATGCAGATAATTTTACTATTGCTGGAGGTAAACTAAAAATCTCTGAAGCAGAACTGAGCTGGCAAGGGGCTATGTACCAGGAAAGCAGCAAGTAAAGCATACAAACCAGGAGGTGGTTCTTTGCCATCTTCTGGCTTTCTGGATCTTTCTCCCAGCTGTTGAACATGCAGATGAAGGACAAGATCTGTCCAGGGCATGGACTTAATGCCAGAAAGGTGTAAGTGATGCATCAATCCAACATCGAATAAACTGGAAGGTACAAGAGAAAGTATATGGAGAGTAGGAATTATTTATCTGCATGAAAATCCTTCCCAGTGCTTTTCTCAGCACAAGGGAGGGAGAAGAGTTTGATCCAGAGGTAGGTGTGAGCACGACAGAGCAGGACAAGATGGCAGACAGCCCCAAAACAAAAACAAAAGAAATCTCTTCAAGCTGTGTAAATGCCTTTAAAGGAAGAAAATGGAATTAGCAGTTTTTGCACTGTCAGTGAGGAGGCTCTGAAAAAAAGGCTTTCAGTTGATGTACAGGGCCGTGGTCACACTGGGTCCCTGTTGGCAGCAGAACGGCCTTGAGCTTGCTCCTGATTCTACACCTGACTTCAATGGGGTGCAAAAGCCATGCTCAGCCCGGAGTTATAACAGAGCATTCTGCAAAATTTAATACATTATGGCCATTACATACAGGAGCTTGCTTCTGAAAACAGTACCTGTAGGATATGCTAGTACATCACAGCAAAAAGCTTTCACACAGGCACATATACACTGCTCTAGGTCTGTGAAGGAGAAATAAGAAAACGTTCACGAACAGGCCAGGAATCCAGTCTTGAACTTTGTGAGATTTTGACCGTCATGTCAGCAGCATCCTTAGTGTCAATGGAGAAAACCAAGGTGGACTCCATTTCTTTTAATTTTAATAGGAAACAGACCAAACACAACGTACTTTAACAGGAAGCAGGCCAAATGTAACAAGCTACTTTAAAAAATAGCTTTATTTAAATTAGTGTATTAAACAGATGCATATAAAAATAGCTTAATACAGTAGTAATGATTACAACATTCCAATTTAAATGTGATCTTTAAACCTGACAGTTAAAGTATGTGTGGTAAAGTTCTACCAAAAGATCTTTCTTCATCCTATCTGCTACTCCTTACTCTGCTGTTACAGATATTTAAACAGGAAGATTAGAGTGTATCTCATGGTCTACATTCCTTTTTTTTTTTTCCCACTTCTTTCAGTAACAAACAGTAGTGGCAGTGTTAAACAAGGTTATAATAGCTTGTTTTATTAAAAGCATCACCATTATTTGAACGTTTGAAATAGTCAGCAATGTTTTTGTCACAGCACAGCTATTTCTTGGAACAGTTTTCAAGTTCCAGATGAGTTCCCATTCTCCCAGATATACACTAGCTCATTTACAGAAACAAAGAGCAGCCCGGAATGGATGACTGACTCACCAGACCTACTGGCCATTCATCGCAGCATGATGCTTCAACAGAAGACATGCCCTGTTCCTTCTTCCTGGCAGAAACTGCTGTGGCATTGATACTGACAGGGATTTGTCAGAGACGCCTAAAAGATTTGGGATTCAACATTGGAGCCCTTTGAAAATTCAAGTTGCATTTACATACAGATGCTTCGCTGTGCCTGAGCTTGGTGTTCTGCTCTAACTGTGTCCACATGCATTTCATGTAAAAGTACAACAGCAGAAACCAAAAAGCCCTTCCAATATTATTCTTTATGCTTTTATTCATTACTAATAACAACCCAGATCCTCAGCTGATTACTTCTGTTGAAAGCTATTAAGCTACCAATGCTTACACAACCACACTGGCTGGGGCTTCAGTCTTCTTTTCTCTGGAAGAGAACTCTGACCTTTAGGCAGGTAGACAGAATTTCCCTGGCTTAAGTCTCATCAGCAAGAAAAAACAGATTAAATCAAATTCTCATGTTGAGGTTGAAATACAAATATCAAAGCTACCACCCACTTGCCTTCTGAATTGTATTGCAACTTAACATTTTCAATTGCACATATCTTTATTTTAAATTTATTATCGCCTCACTTGGTATTTTTCCTGTATGAGACAGATTTTCATAAAATATTTAACTGAACCTTAGAGAAAAGAATTGCTATAAATGGTTAGGACTGATGGAGGGAGGAGAACAGTCTCAGAAAAGTCCACATTGTGCTAATAAACATGCCAAGAAAAAGTAGGATCATTAGACAATATAATGTCCAGCCATCAGGATTTATTTCCTCCCTTCCAGAGCAAAATAAATGAGTGCATGATCTGATCTTGGAGCTCTGCCTCCAACTGCTTCAAGAATCTATTCAGATCTCAAGGTACGGGGACAAAAAAGTAATTTTTTCCTTGATTGTGTATGATGCAGGACCTAATCAAACGTGGCCGTGGCCGTAGTCCTTGCCGTAACATATTCAAGGCATTGACCATTTCTGCCAAAGTTACAAGAAGAATCTGACAGTCAGTGTCAAGGAGATGCATCATTTAGGAAAGAGTTTTGTGCCCAAAACAGGAAGGCACAATATATGCCTCAGTTTCCCCTAGGTACAGAGCAGTGTTATTTGTGGTACTGGTGTTTATGTAGTTGCTGGTAATGAAGAAACAAGATGAACAAACCTGGGAACAAGGGCCCGAGGTGCTTGCAGGGGCACATGCAGAGGCACATCGTGCTCCAAAGAATGTATGGCATCGTCCAAACCTACCAAACAAAAGCAGCCCCAGGTCCCTCCCACGGAGCACTCACATGGGGACAGAGATAAAAGCTTGGATCTTGATCTTCAATAACAAAAGGCTTTCCTGGAAGGAAGAGACAGCAGGGGAGAGCTAGCAGATTCCCACAAGAAGGCATGTTGTGACAACGTGCAGTGGGGTGTCCAATAAAACATTTCAGTGTGTTAAACAACGTTATTATCCCCAACAGCATCTCCTGCCAATATGCAAAGCTGGTGTTGATTGGATAGGTCAAACCAAAACTGACAGGTGAACAAGTTTCTGATGCACTATCATAGCCTTTAAAAGGCACAGGGCTGCAAGAAAAACCAGAGCCACGTTACCTGCTAATTTCCCCTGACTCTTGAGTACATGAAATATCTACATGAACATAAACTGCTGTCAGGCAGTCACAGTGGAACGGCGTGATTGAGTATTTCTAGGGGCCTTCTCCGTGACACAAACCCAGACTTTAACTGAAGAGCTTGGGCAAAGAGTAAATGAGCTGTTAAACCTGAAAAATTAAACCTCCTCACATACAGACAGCATCCAGCTATGCCAGCTAGACGGCAAGTATTTTACAGCAAATTGTTTATAGCCTACCTCTGCCAGGGGAACAATTTAAGTACTAACAGCACAGTTTTTTTTCTGTAATGCTTCCCATTCCCAGACTTCTTTGTAAAGTCTGCAAACAGAGATGCCAACATACCCCATTCTGACCTACATAGCAAACAATTGGACCTGTGTTCCTGCTGCGTTATCACAGAAATGAATCATTGTTGCGTCTCCTCAACATCCAGGCAAGATGGAGAATTTTCTGCTTGGGAGTGTTAGTTGAATACTTCACCTACTGCTCTCATGACACTAACTGCATATTTTGTGTTTATCACAGAGAAGAAAAACATCCAGCAGAAAAAGGCTCAGATTTAAATTCTGCTTTTTGCCAGTACAAACATGGGAGCAAGTGAAGCATATCTTTGAAAGTTCCAGCTTATTAAACTCCAGAAGAAAAAAAATCAGTTCATCAATCTTTTTGGAAAAAAAAAAAGAATAAAGATGCTACAGAAAAATGTTCACCCCACCCCAGACATTTACATAATTTGTGCAAATAGAGGAGTGGCAACAATCACACTACAGCATTATTGACCACAGTGTCTCTGCATCTGAGAAGAATCTCAGGGTTGTGTCCTGCTGTTATTGGAGTCAAGAGGATAAAACTTGCAGGGGCTGGGGAATAGGGATGACAAACAGTTCTTTGCCTTCTCAGGCTTAAGAATCAGGTAAAACAAACAGATGACTTCAGAAGCTCTTGGGTCGGCTTGGCAATGAAGGGTCCCCACTGAATCAGAAAGATTAACTTCAGGGGAAGACATCCCTACTGGGAGCGAGCAGCTGGCGGCAGTGAATATTTATAGACCTCTGCAGCAGGGGTGGGTGGGTCTGAAAAAGTCTCGGAGATTCAGACTAGGTGTCTCTGGATGAAGTCTGCATTAACCTATGTGATCTGAAGCTTCTCTCTTATCAGCATTTGGAGCATAAAATCATATCACTTATGCCTAACTGCCACATACTTGTAACCCTATACATGTGGGATAAAACTGAAGCAAGCCAAACTGAGATGTCTGTATTTCCCCTTTCTAATTTATAAGGATAAAAGGCAAGTTTTTTGCCAGGGCAGGGTTCAGGAACTTTAGATATACTGCTAGAAAAAAAATTCTTCTCTCCCCATTAAGAGATATCATTCAGAGTTTGTCAGACATCCAACAACTATTTCTGCTTTCTTCATTAAAGCCATGTTTTGTAAGTGACATATTCTTCTCAGATCACCATTTACTTAAACACAATATTAGTCGTGACGGGATGCTGGAATGAAAGAAATGCTACATCTCTAACCACAGCTCAGCAGTGCTTGCTTTGATCTTTGTTTGTTTGGAAAATCTCCACAGATAAACACCTTTGTTGAGTGAATTTTAGTTAGCTGACAATCAGGCTGGCTTTCTTAGCATCTTGTTGTTTTTTTTTTTTTTGTGTGTGTGTGTGAGTCCTTTAGACATAGTTCTCTCGACCCTGAGGGGATCAGAGATCAATAGTTGAAAACATTGCTCTGGGAAATGCATTCTCATTTCAGTATGCAACAAAAACTCTGCATCTGAGGAAGGAAAGCAGCAGATAGTTTACTCTTCAACAGCACAATGGAACAGCAACTTACTGAACACAGAGGAGATCTTTTACTTCATTATTTAACTCCTGGAGGAAATATAAAACTAATTGCTGCAAAACACTTCCGAGATTGAGAACATTGTCTATACTAAAGAGGGGACCTAAAATCATCAAGCATAAATGGGAGAAGGGTACTGTTCCTATCTGTAAGCATTGGGACTTCTAGGGTAACTCAAAATGGTAATATTCCACATTCCTAAGCCAACTGCAATGCAAAGCCTCTTAAACATGGATTTTATTGCAGAGCTATAGTAGCTAAGGTCTTTAGTGTCTCCACAAAAGAGATTATGGTTGTTTCAAATGAGATCTTACTTTCCAAGCTCATATATCAAGCAATAATAGCAAACCCGCTTTTGTTAGGTGTCTAAAGATAATTTTCAAAACAAAGAGGCATGAATCACCTAAAGATGCATTCCCCATACTGTATTTTTGGAGTCACTAAATCTCTGAATCTCATTTAGGATGGAGTCACTAATGCTTCTTTTATGTCTACCACAGTGGCTAAATACCGGCACACGCATGGATCAGGTATTGTGATTTCCATTTAGTACGCTCTCTCAGATCTCATCCTTTTATAACAGTAATGCGTCACTGGGAGGACTACAGAAAATTAATGGAGGAAATCAAATTGTCTCATAGAGACAAAGCAGTTTTTCTTTTTCTGAAAGATTGTTGTATGCATTACTTTCTGCTATATGATTATTTTTTATGATTAACCTGGTAGTAACTACCATTTATCTATGAAACCTGTATGTACTCTTCCAGTTCTTCCTCTCATCCTGAAAACCCCTAGCTCCTAGAAAAGGGCTTTCAAAAACTAAAGTTAAACTGTAAATATATGGAAAGTATTTAAATAATACTGCAGTTCCATCTAACACCCCAATGTCCTCTCTGCAGCAACAGCAGAGTTTTCCCCGTGTCCAACATGAGAAAAGAAGATACAGAATTATAGGAATTGTTCCATCCTATGGAGGGAGCAGCATAAAGGGGAGCCTATGCCTTTGTAATTTGTGGTGCTTTTACTTCCCCATCAGGCTGCGAGGATAATACCTACAAGACATATTCTGGGAGTTGTTCCATGCAAGATTCCAATATAGGGCTGCACTGTTTACATTTACTACAAATCGGTATGCACAGGAGATCTGAGCATGGGAACAAAAACCTCTCTCTGATGTCTTTCTGTAAAACACATTGAACATAATGTTCCCCATAATAACAGGGAAAAACAGAAATATTTTTTAAAAGATAAAGCATCTCAAAGAGCTTGCATGGGGCTTATGTTTTTTGACACTGCAGATAGTGTTAGCGAAATGGCTTCAATGAGCAAACCTTGAAAATCCGTGCTGAGTACAGGCTAGGCCCATCAAGTCCAGCTAATTGACCTCTCTACGGGCCACAGGAAAGGCAGTAAGAAAATTCAGTCTACACAGGAAATTAAGCTATAGAAAGTTGCACTGCGATGGGGGTGCCACATTTTAAGAACTGCCCCACGTTCCCTGAACGTAGCAGTATTCACTGCTGGTCCACAAAATGATATGGGCCAAATGAAAAATTACTGTTTATTGGTCAGATCAGATTACGTATAATGAAAAAAGAATGGACAGGAGAAAAATGGATGAGTGGGAAGGAAGAGAATTACCGAGATCAATATCACTAAAAAGAGAGATTCTGCAAAGAACTAGTGAGGAGAAATGCATATGTGCATTGGCTGCAAAACCATCTTGCAGAGCAACCATGGCAGAGTAGTGTATTCCAACAGTGATACTGAGTGCTTTAAGAAAGGTTTGAAGTGTTTAAGAATTCATTTGTAATTAAGGATTTTTGAAGTGGCATTAAACGAGCTGCCTGCTAGAGACTAGATGGTGGCCAACCATCTAGATTCTATCTCCAGGCACAAGTTAGCCTTGTGTAAAATCCTAACCTTTGTTTAAATCAGCCCCAAATTACCCACGATGTTCAGAACTTCATGCTAGAAGAGAGGCTCGGAGGCGATTTTGTGATACTGAAACAGTTTTCCAGCTAACAGGATGATTCACTTTAAAAATTTCCTAATCGTTGATTCATCAGATTTCAAAAGCAGCTCAGGCTTGAAATCCTAAACTTGCTTCAGTTGAACTTGGCCTAGACCTTTAATTAGTTTGTTAGCAAAATTATTGAGAAGAATTTTTTTGTCCATCTTTCCTGTTCCAAAGGCAGACACCGGAACTGGTGCCTCCATGAGGTGGTGTGCAGCTCTGCAGACGCCCCAGCACAGCCGAAGCTAGCTCAGACGCGTGCACCATGCAGAGGCACAAACGTGCCTTCTGCTGCTTTTCTGTCATGCCAGCACTGTATTTACAGCTCCTTATTTTCCTACAGATCCTTTCAGAAATTAATTTGTAGGCAGGATTTGAACGTCATGTCCAGGATAAGAGCAGTGGCCATGCTGGCAAGAGCGGCTTCAGCTACAAACAGTAAAGGGAGGAGAACTGTAATCCACAGTTCAGTGAGGCAGTAAGAATAATAAGAAAGGGTGAAAGACAGCTGCCTCAAATGTACAAATACAAACGTGTGCAGCCCGGGGGGCAAGCAGGAGGAACCAGAGCTCCTCATGCTGTTAGTGCAGCAATGTTAGAACAGATGTGGTGGGAGCATGGTGATGGATGGACACAAGCTCCTCAGGAAAGACAAGCAGGAAAGAAGGGAAGATTTGGGGAATGAAGGGGCAGCTTGGACATTTGAGGTGGACGGCGGTCTGCCTGGGAGTGTGGGACAGGGTCAGAAAAGAAGCCCGTAAGAGTCACAGGGAGGTGGGAGGGTGTTACCGACCGGCCGATCAGGGTGATGAGGGCAGTCCAGCACTGCAGCAGGCTGTCTGGGGAGGTTGTACAGTCCCCACCCCTCAGAAATTTTCAAGACCTGACTAGATAAAGTCCTGAGCAACCTGATCTGAGCTCACAGCTGATCCTGTGTGAGCAGGTGGCAGGACTAGGTGCAAAGGTCTTTTTCAACCTGAATGTTCCTGGAATCTGAAGTTCAAAGGACAGAACTCCAAGCAGCAACTGTAGTTTCAAAACTGGGCATCTGCTACCACCTAAGAAGTCCCAGTGCTGTGACTGTGTTTCAGCCAAGGGGATCATGCACAGGTCCTCACACAGAAGACGGCTCCAGAGTCCCATGAACCTACAACTCTTGCGAACATCGGAATCTACGGGGGAAAAAAAAAAAACAAAAAAAACCTGGCAACAAATGCGAACTTGAAGTTAACGTCCCAGAGAGCATTTTCTCGGAGCAAGAAACTTTTAAATGTTTCAAAATTCCCTCACCAATGAAGAGTCAGGGAATGTGAGACTGCACTAAAAAGCAGTCCCAGTGAGGGGAAGGGGCAGGGGGTCAGAAATGTGTTTAATTTACTGATGTGCCTTGCACGCATCCTCCCAACAGCCCTACTCGACAACATAGTATATAGCACCAAGTCTGAGATCTAAAACTCACTGCCTCACTCTCGCCGAGACATTGTTTACATCTCCTTGGACCCTCTGAGCAAGTTCCCAAGTACAGACCGTCCCCGTTCTCCTTTCTTGACAAATAGCCAACCCTTGTTTGTACTGACAGAACCATATTGGTTGTTTCCAGCCATCTTCAGTGCGGTAAGGCTGTTGCCCTCAGGAAATTACAAGCACACCATCTCTCTGTATTTGCTACATACACCTCCTCAAAGCCTGGTCCTTCTGCCACAGGTGGCTTCATGGCTCTTCCCTTGAGCACCAGCTGTGTCTGGCAGCAGTTGACCAGCTGCCCTCCATTCCCAGCCTGCAGCTGCCCCGTGAAAGCTGCCAGGCTGGCCCACAGTGCCAACCAGAATCTGTAGGCTTTGCCCAGCAGCTGCCTCCAGGGCCCCAGACCTGCAGGTACCTGAAACAAGCACCTGTGCATTTCTATTGCTGCAGCAGTGCTTTTGACTCCTATCTTTCCTTTTCAGAAATGGGCCTGTAGCCAGAACAATTGTTCCAACTATTCCCGAAAGAGACAGATAGTCTAAACAGAGTCGTGGTGCTGAAAGGCTCTGCATATATAGCAGCCACGTTCTGCCCTGCCTTTTACGGAATACTAAGCAGCTTGAATGCCTATGTGTATTTACAAAGAAAGCATTTTGACCCAAAGTCATGTTTCAAAGCCACTCAACAGTATCAGCAAAAGTTCATTGCTATTTGACTACAAGCATCTTATCTCCAGGTGACAAAACTTTTACGTCTTTCTTATCTATGTTAGAGCAAACCAATGTGAATATAATGCACGCAGGTATATGCTGTCACAGTTGTGCTGTCTGCTTCTGTGTTTTATGCCATTTTCTTACTGTTGCACTGCAATAGAACAGAATAGTTCAGTTGGAAGGGACCTACAAAGACTGAGTGCCACTGCCTGACCACTTCAGAGCTAACCAAAAGTTAAAGCATTGTTATCTAAATGTCTCCTGGACAGTGACAAGCATGGCCCATCAACTTGCTAGAAAGCCTGTTCCAGTGTTTGACCACACTCACAGTAAAGGAATTTTTCCTGTTGTCCAGCTCAACCCTCCCCTGGCAGCTCAGTCCCGCTCTCATCCTGCCATTGGCTCCCAGGAGTAGAGCCCAGCACCTCCCTCTGCTTCCCCTCCTCAGGTAGCTGCAGGGAGCAGTGAGGTCGCCTCTTGGCCTCCTCCAGACTGGGCAACCCAAGTGGCCTCAGCCTCTCCCCACAGGAACTGTCTTCAGCCCTGTCACCAGCTTTGGTGGCTCCTCTGGGTGCCTTCAAGGACCTTAACATCCTTCTCATATTGTGGAGCTCAGAACTGCGCACAGTACTCTAGGTGAGGCTGCAACAATGCTAAATGCAGTGGGAGCATCACATCTTTTGGCCAGCTGGCTGTGCTGTGCTTAATGAATCCCAAAATGTGGTTTGTCCCTTGGCTGCCAGGGAACACTGCTGGCTCCTGCTGAGCCTGCTGCCACCCGCACCCCCAAGTCTCTTCTGCTGAGCTGCGCTCCAGCCACTCATCTCTCATCGATGTCCAGCACTGCTCAGTACCAGTTGCAGCACCCAGCATCTTCCTTTGCTGAATTTAATGTCACTGATGATCACCCAGTGCTCCAATGTATCTGGATCAGGCCTCTTGTCCCTCCAGAGTCAGCAGCACCTCCCAGTTTACTATCAACAGCAAACTTGCAGAGGATGCATCCACTCCCCAGACATGCAAGACCTTTGGTAAATTGTTGAGGGGTCCACCTATAACATCCACTGACTCCTTCAGTACTCTAGGCTGAATCCTGTCAGGCCCTACAGACTGTGAACATCATGCAGTTACAACTGCTCCATTATAATTTCAGTGACCACAGATGGAAAATCACTGCTCCCCTAGTCACAGTCCTACCAACTCACAGGACCTGCAGCCCAAGAGCTATCAGTAACATTAAAAACCAAGACAAAAAGTGTATTAAATGCCTCTGCCTTTTCCTCATTCCAATGTGTCAGGTGACCATCTTCACCACGTATCAGTCCAATGCTTTCCTCAGACCACCTCTTGCTCTTGACATACTTAAAAAATCCTTTTTTGTTGTTTGACATCACACTGGTCAGTGTCAACTCAAGTGGAGTTTTGGCTTTTCTTGTTTTCTCCCTACAAATGTGAACTGTGGCTCTGTAATCTCCCTGTGAAGCCTGACCCTGCTTCCAGAGATCATAGATTTTATTTTTCTGCCCAAGTTCCAAAAGGAGTTCCCTGTTCAGCAAAGCTTGTCTTCTGTCCTACTTGCTTGACACAATTGGTTTGCCTGCTCCTGTGTTTTTAAAAGGTGGTTCTTAAAGTGACCAGCTCCCACGGACCTCCTAAACCCTCTAAAGCTGACTCCCAGGGGCTGCTGCTCACTAGCTCCCCGAGTAGCTTAAAGTTTGCTCTCTTAAGCTGTAGGGTGGTAACTCTGCTGACCTGTTTTGAACTCAGCTGTTTCATGTTCACTGTGGCCAAGACAGCCACCTACTGTCACACCTCTCACATAGGCCTTCCCTATAGTTTCCCAAACAACAGGTCTGGGAGGGCACCCTTCCTAGCTGGCTCTCTAAGCAATTGTGACAAGAAATTACCTGCAACATGCTTTAGGAATTTCCCAGGCTTGCTTGTTGCAGCAGTATGATATTCCCAGTTTATGTCTGGGAAGTTGAAGTCTCCCATAAGTGTAAGGGTTAGTGATCCAGAGACCGCTCCTTATTGCCTGTGGATAACCCACCTCTGTCATCCTGGGTGGGTAATTGACAGCAGACACCCACAACAACATCTGCTTTGCCATCCTTCCCCTTAGTCCTCATCCAGAGGCTCTTGATCGCATCATCCCTACGTGGGGATCCCTGTTATCCATTTTGTTTAGCTGGTAAAGAGAAAATTCACAAGTACTCAGCTGGCACCCTAATCTTCAAAAGCTTCAAAAAGTTTCCGAGTCTGCTGCTTGGGAAACAGAAGAAAACGCATCTAGGCTCTAGAAAGCTCAAGGTAGCAATAGACTGCTTACCTCGCTTGCTATGAAAAGGTTTGTGTTAGCACCAGCAAGTTGCAACAAACTTCACGCCAGCCTCCAGAACAGTTCATACGCTAGCACAGAGATTTAAGTAGAAAGCTAAGTCTGAACTTTAAGGCTTAAAGAAGCTAATATGAGAAATATTTCCTGTGACTAAGATAATAACTCTGCAACTCATTCTTTGATAAAACACTTCTGAATCTGAAATGGACATCTAAAATGAATATTACTTTAAAATCCAAATAAATTAATATAGCATTGATCTGCCCCTCAAGGTCTAACTGCTGAGCAGCACTCTTCCTTGCCCAGTGGTATTTCACAATTACCTTGGAATTGCACATTACTGCCCAAATGATTTCCAATAAATATATCTCAGGGAAAAGAGAACGTAATTTTCAACTGATAATACTGACATACCAGTTCTGACTGTACCAACAGAAGGAAAGCCCACACAAAATCATACATCACTACAGCATTAAAAAATCTAAAAATACTGAAAATTGAACAGCAATCATACATATTGCATCTGCATGATAATCTGTGCGTTACAGTAATTCCTTGTGCAGAGTTCCTTTAAAGCATCAAAACAACAGCCTGTGTGATTGTTCTTACCATGCTTGCTGCTTACTTTTAATGCACAAGTGGCTCAAACTGGACAGGCAGAACACTCACAGATCTCCCTGGGAAATCTCTGTCATTTGTCTGCTTGCTTTCCATTTATTTTTCTGTCTGTCTTCTTTCTCTCTCTATACTCCTCCAAATCCACTCCCTTTTGTGGCATAAACTTGCAAACTCAATGCTTTCTTCAAGACAGCGACAAACATTGATTCTCACTGGCCTAGCTGACCCGAGAGACGGACAGTTGGCACCCCACTGACTACATGAAAAACAAGGCAGGTCTGGGGACAGGCCTCAAGCATGGTGTAGGAGTCCCTGTGGAACTCTGTAAAGGACAAAGAGATACAGAAATAGAGGAAGGCTTTGGCGTTGTCCAGCAGGCAACAACTTTGAGGAGAGTGATGAGGCAATACGGGCACGAAAAGGCCCCTACTGGAACCTGAAATACTGGCTTAAACTGAAGCTGAAGGCAAAATGAAAACATGAGCAGAGACATAAGCACGTGTGGGAACCAGTTCTACAGGTACAAAAAATAAAAGCTTTGGCTGAAGAAGTTTGAGAACAGGTGGTAAACACAAGAGCAAACCCACGTTTCCAACACAAAACAGGTGCACTATCCTTGGAGCGCAGTGCTCTATGAAACTGCAAACCCTGGTATCTAGTTCCATCCTCTTTATTGTTGTCTTGGCACCGTCTACACGAATTGAAAACAATTACCAAAATAGATACATGCACTTCGGTTTTACTGGCTTCCAGAATGTGATTGCAGGGGAAGCAATGGTTCTAACATTGGTTTTCCTTTAAAATGTGGTTCCAGTGAAAGGTGGTTGCTTCTTGAGCTTTTACTTAACACATTGCTTATATGTCAACCAGAAGAATTCCCCAAAGCTTTTTCCCATGCTGCTCTTGTCAGTTGATTTTTGTTTTTAAGGAGTGCTCAACGGAAGGCTACTTCCAAAATGTATCTGTAAAATTTGCATTTTAATTCTCCTCATTCATAATGCAGATGGAAAAGTCAACAGTAAGGAGGAGGTAATGTACAGAAGGAAAGTAGACCTGTACAGAAAACATCACAATGGAAAACAGAGGTCACTTGGCTCTCCATTTCATCATAATAGAAATATTAAAAGTATGTTCTTCAGACTGTGTCACATTCAATTCCTAAAACAGAATAGCAGCTACAGTGTTTCTGCGCTGAAAGTCACTTTCCCACTGCTTTTTGTAGGTTGTTTGCACTACTTAACTTTAAGGAGTCCAAGAGGCTTTTGATAGTTTCACTTCCTATTCCCTTTGTCCTGCTCTTGATCTTGTTCGAATTACTTTTTCCAAATGGTATCAGTACGGCTGCCAGTCCCCAGGGCTCTTTATTGATCATTTGCTGAGTTTTATCTTCCTTCTGTAAAATCCAGGCACTTTCCCTGGCCACAGCTACAAATTTCTCCAGCTGTGGCTGATTAACATTCTTGCTGATATTAAGGTCTTGTTCAAAGGGATTCCAGATATACAGAGGAGACGACTCAGGTTTATTTACTTCCTTTCCCTGCAGACAGTGTAAAGAAAAATACTAAGTTGCACATACGCATTATATGCCAAGCAAGTAACAAATCACTTGAGTTACTACATTAAGAGGTTTTTTGACCTAGGAGAGAACTTTTCTGAAAAAATAAGAGTCATTATTAATCAAGTTAATTTTCCTGTCCATGTGACTGTACAACTCCTATTCTCTAAATCCTCTTAGAGGCTGCTTTCCTTGCCACATCAAGTTTCAAGTTCCTTCAAGGCAAAGAATGTACAACAACAACTTGCCCCATNTTTCAAACCTCACTCACTGCAATTTACTCCTATCTCCACTTGCGTATGGGCAGCACCAGCGTGTCATATTGAGGTGCACAGCCCAGGCTGACAAACTACTCCAAGAGCTTCATTTCTCTCACAGTGCTCACTAAGAGCTTGTGTAACAAAGCAAGATTACTGCCTTGACTCAAATTCCCCCCAATTCAGTCTGTCTTTTAAGTACAGAGCTATGTGGGTCATGGACCACTTTTGTGCACTTAGAATTGTACAATGCAAGTTGTTGACAACAACAGTTTGCTATTTAAACACACTTCCATCATGGTGCTTATCACCACTCCTTAGCTGACTTGCTCTAACGTTACAGAATCTCTGCAAGCTTTCCACTGCAAGCCCTAGCAGGAATCTACCAGCTAGTGCTTGTCCAGAAGCGCTGACAGACATGGCCCTGGAACAAGGATATGCAGCAAGAGGACTAGTTAAACAGAGTAACGTCAGTAGCACAGACATTTCCCCTACCCAGCTCAGGCTCTGGCATGTGGAGGTTTTTAATTGTCTTTCAAGGCTTAACTGCAAAGTTAACTTAACTGCCCAGTTACCCAGCTTTATTAATTAGTTTCTAGGATGAACCTGTACTGGCAAAACTGCTAGTGCTCAGGTAGGAAATGGAACACAAACAAGAGTGCCCACACAGCAGCATCACACTGCAGCCCCTCATCCTGCAAGCAGTTAGGCAGAAACAGGTACTAGTAGTTCAGGTAGTTAGACAAAGAGGTCTATCAGACTTGCATATACACACGCTCATCAGCGAGCAGCACGACTTAAATGTATAAAGAAACCAAAGAGATGGTGCAGATCTCTTGGCAAGCACGTGAGCATGTTATCAGTCAATGCTCACTGAGTGTAACTGTGCTTACTGGAGGCTGATGGTAACTGCAGTAAGAACCTGAAGTGCGAAGAGCAAGTTTCAAAACTTAGTTTAAGTTTTAACGTGGACACGGTGTAGATCTGGACTCACAGCTTTAAATGCAAAGCCTGTCAGCATACAGGGTTTGTCACCACCTTCTGCTCTGACAGACATTGGGAAATTTTAAAAGTTTCTGCTTTTTAAAACAGCCACTTTTTATGCAGGGTGGTCACAAAAAAAAAAAATAATCAAACAAAAAAACCATAAAGACTTAGCACTAGAGTTCATGCTTTCCAACATATCCAAAAATTGATGCAGCACCGTTAGGAATGTCACAGTAAGTGATCAGGCTCTGAGGAGAAAACTCTCTTCCTTCACAAAAAGGACTCAACTTCTGGACAGAACCAATTTAAAGCACTATGTATAGATAATTAAAGGTGAAAGAAGTAGCTGTTTAACATACGTGGTTTCTCAGACCGCAGACAAGAGAAACCCAGTTGATAATGATAAGAAATGAACATTCATTTACCTTTCGAAGATTTAAGGAATTCTTTCTGAAGTCAAAGTTTCCAAAGTATTCAAAGAAGTCACACAGCAACTCATCTAAAGGAAAGAAAACCAAGTAACATTAAGGAGAAGTTTATTTTCAACACACTCAGAAAAAGGAAAACGAATGAAGGTTTACCTACCAAGTGTTTCTGTATTTTTTGTAGGCTTTATCTTGCTTAAATCACTAACAAATGAGCAATCATGTCCTCCAATTACATGCTTGTCTTTTTCATCTGAAACAAAAATTGCAAGCATATTTTGAAGTGATAGAGAATACAATGCAATTGTGTGTAATACAATTCAGATACAAGACATGACTGAATTCAATGAACTACATTAAGTAAAGCAAATGAGAAGTTCACAAGTGAACTTTAAGGCTTAACTTAAAAAAAATATATATTTGGCCAAACAAAGGAAAAGCAGCAGGAGTAGATGGTATATTTTCAGAAGCCTACAGGAATAAGACACGTGAGATCTATATCACCCAATACCCCTGCATACAGAACATTACAATACACTGAACAGTACAATTTTCTGAGGTTAATAACTACACAAAGGCATCAACAATTACATCCAACGTGTCCATCCCCTTTTTCTGAGAAGCTATTAGGAATATTCTTGTAGAAATTTCCAAACCACTGTTTTGTTCTGTATATAAAAATTCTCCATTTATTCTGACAGCTGGTTGGTAACTGCTAATGGAAACATTTAAACTGATCTTAAAGTGAACTGATTTTGAACCTTCTTCTCAAAGCCTTCAAGAAGCATGTCAGTAAGTAGTAGAAATAAGTGAGGAATCAAGAATTTATTCCTATCTTTAGATAGGTTAAAGTAATTACACTTCAGCCTCTTCCATAAGCAGCTGTCCTTACCTGCCAGTTCCTTAAGTTGGTCTAGTGTTGGAATGATAGGAGGTGATCTCTTTTGCAGAAAAAACATGATCAGCATGGTTAGAGAGAAGTTAGTAATCCAGGTGCCAGGAACGCTGTTTGTAAGTCCATGAACACGGGCCCAGCAGCGTAAACTGAACACGAGCGCTCTGACGCGGGAATCCAGGCAGCCATAGATGTACAAGAGCTCTGAACACCTTATAGCAATACTGAGAGGAAGGAAAATGTACAGGACGTAAATAATAATGCAATTGTGAAGTGCAGCTCTGCTCTCAGGTGTTGCTCTCATTCCCACGCTACCACATCCACAGAGTTGATAGTTGCTCATAGTAACTATCCAAATCCAGGTCTAGCTGCAAAACTACTTATCTGGAAGGATAAAGGGTTTCAGATGGATCAGTTTCTGTTTCATCACATGGTTGTACAGGCATTCCTCTAGTGTACAAATGGGGGGGAATAAAAAGCAGGAAATAAGTGGAAGCAGGATGCAAGAGCAAGACTTCCACTGGAACCAGTTGTAGCCTAAAGTGCTTGTTGAACTACTGCTGCAGGAGTTTTTACTCCCAGTCTTGCACTGAATTCCTCTAAAAATCCATCAAGGCATTCTGGGAAAGTCTGCCATATCCAGGTTTTGTAATACCTGGACTACTCAAGTTTCAACTGTGAGTGTCCATAAGGATTTGTTACTTCTCCAAGTAACAATGCACACACAGCCCCAGCCAACCGAACCCTCAGCAAGTCTGCACAGAACTGGATGCTGACTCTCACTGTGGCTAAACATATAAAACCAGTGATATTGTTAAGGCAGCATTGACCAAATGTCTTGAAACTCCTGCATATTCCAAAACAGAACTTTGGGTAATTCAGAAAATTCAGTCTAGGACCTGATTGCTTCAGATGCAGACAAATCACAAAATCTGTACCAGAGGTTCAATCAAAAGTATTTTGAAAGACAATCACTCTTATTTTACCATTCCCTCACACAAATACCTGTTTTTAATTATGCACATTCATGCCACTGCTACAGATGTATACTGGATTCAGGTGGTTAATAAAATAAGTGACAACAAAACAAATGACATGCTTGACTATCAACCACGGGTCACCTAAAAACATGAGAGCAAGCTGGAAAAGGAAAACCAGATGCAAGGGAATATTTGAGAAGCCTGCTCCCTCTATTGGGCACTGCTGTGAAAGGTCCTGAAGACAGCAACACTCCAGTTATTTTGCCAGCAAAAAGGTGTATGCAAGCCCTTCAGAAGCAAAAATAAAGACCCCAAAATAACTAGAAGTTCAATGACTGCAAATCAGCTGAAGGTCTATAACTAAAGTGATCACAATGCAGTTACTTAATATTACTTAAACTGAAAAACAATCCAAACAAGGCTGTGCATATACATGTACACACAGGGAAGAAGTCACTGAATAACCACATCTGCTTGTAGTTCCTTACAAGCCAGTCTTATTGTATGGGGTATTTTTTAGGTCTTCAGTTTCTGCTAGCAATTATTTACTGTATTGGAGAAAAAGATATTTAGCAGATTAGAAAACCAAGTTCTAGAAGTTAAAAATATTCTTTTCAGACCCAACATTCATATCTGTTAAGAACACAGAACTGAGCAGACTGAACAGTTTCCATGACAAGTTTCCAGAACTTATTATTCTTCCTCATCTTTTTTAATACCAGGTCCTACCTGTTGCTCACTGACAGATCACACTGGAATCCCGTCGGCTGATGGGAAAATTTCACCACCGGGCAGCGAGCATTGAGTATCTTCTGTACGCTCGTATATCCAGGACCAAAGTTGTCAAGGCAATCACCGATCACGGAAAGAATTTTCTGAGTTGCTAACCGTTCCGTTGGTAACCTTTTCATCTGATACTCCACTTCAAAGGGACCTTTTCTCTAACACAAGATTTTTAAAAGTAAACTGTTAGTTCTGGAACTAAAGGTACATTTAAGAATACCTCTGAAAGACAACAAGTTGCAAAGTAGGCCGCACAGTTACAGACTGAAAAACAAATGAATTATTCAAAGCAGCCTGCAGAACTTTAAAAAAGGTAAAGCATATTGCTTTCTCTAATTCTTTTCTCAGTGACTCGATTTTTCCAGGTTAATAGTGAGTAACTTACTGTAAAGTTACTAGTTCAGATGAGGGTATAATGCTACCACATCTTGCTATTATCTAGGACAAGTCACTCTGGAATTCCCAGGACAGCATANAACTCCGTTTCACATCCCCGAAGTACAGTGGATTATTAGTCCAAGTAGCGGTGTGTAGGAAAATGTCTTTTTCATTTAAAAATTAAAAAACATTAGCATGCAGATTGCTTACTGCTTCAAAATGAAGGTAAGTTTCCTTAAGACTTAAAATAATCACTTCACACTAAATAGATTTCCTGTTAGATAAAAATGAAGAGCTGCCTTCTGGCATCTGACATGAATCTTCCTG
>VXAV01004405.1:37823-69903 GCA_013399715.1 Alectura lathami
CGGCTCGCTCCGTCCGAAGGGCGCCCGGCACCTGCCGGCCGCGCTGCGGTACCGGGGGGCGGGGAGGGGTGGCGGAGCCTTCCCTTCCCTGGGGGTGAGCGAGGGGAGCTGTGAGAGGCAGGGGCTCCGTCCCACGTTTCTGTACCAGTTGAGGTGGTTAGTGTCTCTTGTCCGTGAGCGGCAGAACTGTTTGGTCAGAGGGATTGGGTTTTTCAGGATCTGCCGCCAGCCTTCTTAAATAGGGAATTACGTGCGACTTAGACCGGGAAATTATTCCTTAAAGGGCGCAGAAGAAATCTTTGTGCCGCGTCTGTCACTGTGCTGAGCCAGGATGTGCAGCTTTTTAATTTTGCTTGTTGTGTTAGTTGATTCTTTACACAGAAAACAATCCCCCGGGGTCAGAACTCACTGTCCAGTTCTCTTGTTCCAGTGCAGTGTACATAAGGACAAGTTGAAGCAATACTTTTCTCAGAAAAAGAGTTTTAAGGAAATAATGCTGCTCGTGACAAATGGGAAAAATAAACCCTTGGCTTGCAGATTGCTCATGTGATGGTGTTGAAATAATGACAGAGCTGGAGAAAGAGTCTTGTGCTTCAGCAACTGACCTGAGTGCTTACGCTGAGGTTTTTTCTACCGTAGGTAAAAACAGATTCTCAACCGAGAGCACAGGTAAAACAGACTTAGTGACATAATTTCTTAATGTGCCTGGGATGTATAGATTTATTTAGAGCAGTATTTAAGTGTCCAACACAGGTATTAATACAGAATTTTAGGGGAAAAATTGGAGAATGGATTGCCTGTTGGTAGATGGACACGTTTTTGTCAGTGGTGGAAGTAAAATACGTACATTGCTACATAGCTGAAAAAATGAGCTTTACAGAGTCTAGACACAGGTCTCAGTCTATAAGCATTTAGTGCTTAAAATTTACTAGGTATAGGAAAAGTGAAGGGTTTGCAGCCTTTCTCAAGCTCCAAAGTATGGAACTGAGGATATGTTGGTAATATACCTTGTTATTCAGACCTTTTGGAGGTAATAGTGAGGCTGTTGAGAGCAGTATTAGCATTGTGATGTAGTCTGGGAACATTTTAAGCTGGAGCTTATGGAAGGCTGCATTTGGTCTGAACTGCACTGTTGTCTGTTGCGTGAGAATATTATAGAAGAGTGAGTTAGTTTAATTGTGGTACTCCGTTGTCTGTGCCCACAAAGGACTGGAGCCTCTGTAGGCTCATGTTTTTCTTCAGAAAGTCCCTCGGGACTTGTTTCTACCTTGACCTTCCTTTTCAGATGCAGTCCCTCAGTTCCTCTTATGACTGGACTGGGTGTTTCTTTTCTATCCTCCTCCACTAATTCAGCATCAAAAAAGCAATGACGAGAAGTCCTGCTGTGGGGAAAAACTAGAAATCTCCTTTATAATTAAGAGTAACCGCTTTCAGGCTTGTAGGGCAACCTTTAGTTCAGGGGGTAGAGTGGGAGGGTGAGATGCTAGGGGTTAGAAGACAGGCTTGGCTTCTGTTATCTCTTGTGCAGGCTGACAAAACCCTGACCTCCCTCAGCACCACAAATACCAGGGCTGTATGCTCCCTGCTAGATAAGTGCTAGGGGGGTTCCCCCTCCGTGCCCTGATGCCGGGGTGCCAGCACACCCACCAGAGGCTGCTGAGGCCATCACAGGGGTTCGAAAAGGAGGACGTGGCACCGCGGGCTCTCCCCTTGCCTTTTCCTATTCTGTACATGCTGAGTTTTCCTGCCTCTTGAACTTGCAGCACATGGTCTGAATTTCTGTGCCAAGTCAGCCACGTCATTTTACTCATTTTTCTTCGACGTTACAGCTGACGTAAGTGCTCTCCAACCCATGAGAAATACGTGCCACAAAGCTTCCACGTCTTTGTGGGAAGGGTAAGAAAGATAATGATCATAACCAGAAACTGTACCTGGGCAAGCTGCATTGCTTCGTGGCCTCAGGGGACCGAGTCTGCTGCTGGGCCTTGAGATAGATAGGCTATACTTACTTCTTTTTTTTTTTTTTTTTTTTTTTTTTTTTTTTCCTTTTTTCAAGTGCCTTTTTAGCTGCTTGTTATATTTTGCTAAGAATAGGTGTTTGCACTGGATTATGAAAAAGGGAAATGACAGCTCTCTAAAAAGGGTATGTTCTGTTGGAGGAAAAGATTTGTTTCTTTGCTCTCTGCAGACATGAGGCAGAGAGACCAAAACTCCAGACCTAACCATGGAAAACTTATTTTTCTCTACTACCTGGAAATCTAGATGATCATACAGTAGCTTGGCTCTTTTTTAGCTGTCATCTTTTTTGGCAAAAAATCCCCCGGTATCTCACCCAGCCTTGTGATTACTACTTTTTCTTTCCATGAAGCCTGTGAAACAAATGATCATATGAACATAAACCAGTCCTGCTTGAGCTGGTCTGCCATGGCTTTATTTGTTTTGCTTTTTTTTTTTTTTTTTTTTTTAACAGACTGCGAAGGAACACTGTGGAGCTGTCATCAGTGGTTAAACACGGGTTCGAGAAGCATGACGGCTTTACGGATTATATTGGGACGTTTTTGATGGTTTTGTGTGATGTAACCAGGATAAATACAAGGTAAGGGCTATTAGACATTTATGTGTTGAAAAATGTTTGTGTAAGTGTGTTAATGGCTGACCATGCCTATGTGTTTTTCACTTGAGTAGAATAACTTGAGCAGAGTAACTCTCTTTGGCTTCAGCTAGGAACCTGGGATGGGGAGGGACTTCTTGGGATTCTGAATCCTGCTTCTTGCTCCCAAAGTCTACTTCAGTCAAACAGTCAAGATTTATCTTTAAAATTATTGTTATGATTAGTGAGGGAGAACAAACTGCTGGAAACTGCATCAAAAGTTTTTTGCTTTCGTTCATTCATTCAATTTCTGACTTAGTTCCTAAATGGGTGAAAATTTCAGTTCAAGTCTTGTTCTGGTCAGTCATTTGCAAAAGAGATGGGTGGTGAACCTCAGCTGGTGACTGATGGTGCTTTGTGCTGTGACACTAGCAGGTGCTTATTACTGGTGGGTGCTTATTAGCCCTGCTCTATGACCTTCTCCTCTTTGGAACCTTCACATCAGTTGCTCACAAAATCTTGCGAATAAACTAGTATGGCGCATTTATATCTCTGTGACCCATTTCCAAATAACGAACCCTCTCATCGGTATGGAGGGTGCTCCTTCATTTTGCGTCTCCGGCAAAGTATAACTGATTCATGTTTCCTTACTGTGTGAGTACCACTAATGAAAAAAAATTGATAAATTACAAGATTGAATGACTGAAAAAGTTCACTAAGAACTTCCAAAAAGAGCATTGCTAGTAAAGAATTTTTTCTCTTTTTCCTCTTTACTGCACCTACAAATTATGATAATTTTTTTTAGTTAATACAAAATAGTTTTAAATCCAACTGTATGATGATAAGCCATCTGTCACTCTTATCATTTCTTTTCCTTCTTGCTTTCTACAACAAATTCAGATGAAAAGTGTCTTCAGGTTTGTTTTGTTTCTCTTTTTTTCAGGAGTGGTTTTGCAAAGTGGACAGTAATGGAGTATATGAGCACGGGTAGTGATAGCAAAGAGGAAATTGACTTGTTGCTAACTAATTTAAATATGTCCGAGGTGATAGACATCATGGAAAACCTTTATCCAGATGGAGACCTCGCAGTCTATGAGGACAGCTTAATTACGATGTGTGAAGAGGCGAATCAAAATGAAGAACGTGCGGAATCTTTACTGTTTTGTGAAAGAGAGGTTTCTTTGATGTCCTCCGTCAAATATGGGACTGTGGAAGACCTGCTTGCTTTTGCGAATCAGGTGTCTAACACTGCAAAACAGTTTAAAGGATGCAGACAGCAAGAATCGGGAATCCTCTTGAATATGGTACGTCTCTTTTCTTTTCACTTGAAAATTGGTGGATGTTAGGTGTTAGAAATCATTCCTAAATCTGAGTAAAGATCACCCCCAGTCCCAGGAGTGGCAGGCAGACTGTCATCCCCTGTGGTAGCCTGGCCCTGCAGGGGGATCCCTGAGGACGTCAAGTCCAGCCCCTGCAGTCTCAGGCAGCTATGGAGAAAGATTTGCTGTTCAGAAAGATCCATCCTGTGTTGACTGTTGGTAGCCTGGAGATCAGAAAAGATTTCCCAGTGCTGAAGGCAAACTTGAGACGTGCAGTAAGAAAGCAAAAGCCACAACTGTGAGGGCTTACAGGGAGCGATGGGGAGATGGTGAGTGCCTTGCGCTCATGCAAGAGCAGAATTTATTATGCAAAATTCCCAAGCAAAGGTCTAGGATCTATTTTGGTAGAGTTGCTGAATTCAGTGTCTGCACAAAAGGTTGTAAAATACAGCAACGTAAGAAGAAAAGGCGTATAGCATCAACTGCAACGTTCAGATTACAATGTTATGTAATACCACACGCTGCTAAATGCAAGCATAGAGTCGTTGTTTTGAGATGTGTCCGTTTTTTCCCTAAAATGACTTTTGTTCTACAAGCATCTATAGATAATAGTGTCATTGAACGTCTGTTAAAAATCAGTTGCTTTGGAAATAGTCAATAACAAAATGGAAGTTTATTCATATATTTTTGTCCTACTGCTTTGCTTTCTTGGTGTGTTCTTAATGTTGCATACACTGTTTTGTGTGAGCATTGGTTGCTGGAGGCTTACTAGTTTCTTAGATGTGAAACAGCAAAGAGTAATGCTTTATTCTGGTTTTGAGGGAGTATTGCAGTATTGCAAAATGGTTGCTTTTTGAACTGTAACATTGAAATGACAATTGCTAGTATTAGATGTTTCCTATACATAGGGTAGGCACTGCTCTACATACTCACGGTTGTTTTGCTTGGATCTTATTTCTATGGATGCATGCAATTGGTATGAGCCAAGTGTTATTAGGTGCAGGTGACGCATTGAGCAACAGAGGACCTCAGGCAGAGCCTTACCTGCGGATGCGTTTCAACAGGCACCTCTGCGCTGTAAACCTGCTGCTCCTTAGCTGGGAACAGGAGTGTTTCCGACTGCCTGCTGACCCCACGGGCTGCACCGTGGCTCATGTCACGAAGGGCCTTGGAGCACACAAGCTGAGTGTTTTTTCAGTTGAAACTAAGCAGGGAGATGGTGGTCTACGGCCACAGGTGAGCTTTTGGTCCACACCAGCAGGCCAGGATCTAGTCCAAAGTGAAGCCTGCTGAAATGTGAATAGTGCTCTGCTCGTTGCACTCTTTGCTCTGCAGATCCACCCCTCGCGGTCTGTGTTGCTTACCAGGACAGCTGCAACCGACACGGCCTAGCTAGTCTCAGCCTGTGAAATGCAGAAGTGCGCAGGGAAGGTGCAGGGACTGGGACAGCCTTTGCCTTGGTGCTGTTAAGTACCAGGGAGGCTCGTTCTGCATATCCCGAGCAAAGCACTTTTATTGAAAAGGCACCTTCCCCATCTGTTAAGCACGTATCCTCCCAAAAGTTAACTAAGAATTAACTTATTTCAAATATTTACATACTAGTCACAAACTGCAGTTTTAGCGGTGAAGAAGATGCTTTGCTAAATCAGAAACCCCAAGGTAGTTAAAGCACACAGGGATGATGTGCGTGACATTTTATATTTAAACCAGTAATCTTCGTAAGATGCTGCTACCTTAAATAGGGCTGAGCACATTGAGACCATGTGGCAGAGAGTGATAAATATCCTTAATGTACTTTGATGTGTCTTTAAGAATCTCGGTTACCTATCAGTAAACAGATTAACAATATTCTGGGTACTGGTGGGACTGTATATCCCTGAATTAATTAGGAGCATTACCAGGAAACATTACTGCTACTTCAGCTGAGAGAATATGAAGAGACTTCAGAGCCAATATCAAACCTAAAGCAGGACTGGCATCGCTGCAGTTAGGAGTTTGGTCTCTGGCACGTGTAGCGGGAGGGAACTCTTTCAGGGGATGATGCAGAATGAGACACTGACTTGGATGCACTTTGTGGAGGAGCCTCCTTGCTCTGGTGGCCGTGCAGAGAACCAAAGCTCTGTACATTACCACCTAAAGCAGATGCTGCGGCTCCTGGACATTTTTTCAACTACAGTGTAAAACTGTACGAAGGTGGCTGGTGAAATTGCAGCAGACTTCTTCAACTGCTTACTGAGCAGCAGAAATTCTGATAGAGGATGGAAGATAAAAATGTGTTCCCCTAGCAGTCCATGTGATATTAGGAAATGCTGAAACTCTTGCTCACATCATATAAAATAGCCTGTGAGCAACAGGTATGTGGCACAACAAGTCAGCAGATTACAGGAAGGGCAAACGTGCAGGTAGATCTAATAACAAGAGGTGGGTAATTTCATTAACCCAGCTGCTGTTGTTGTTTCAAGACAATTAATTGCAACTTACACTTTGTGAGTTAGTCACTCGAGAGAAACGTGGATGCCTGGGCTGTGAATGGATGCCACACCTCACATGCTGTTCCTATTTGGTGTTTCTAAATAAAGACTGCTGAACAGATCGCGTGCATCGTGTGCATATATGAGGGATTTTTTTTTTTCTGTGACATGTATAAAATTAATTAGGCTTGAAGTAGTTTTGACTTCAGTGTGATTTATTTTTTCTTGTAATTGAACTCCACAGATCACTCCCAAGAATGGCCGCTATCAGATTGACTCGGATGTGCTCCTGTTTCCGTGGAAGCTGACCTACAGGAATATTGGCTCTGACTTTATTCCTCGGGGAGCTTTTGGGAAGGTGTACTTAGCCCAAGACAGAGAGACCAAGAAACGAATGGCATGCAAACTGGTATGTTAGTTCAGTAGCTTTATCTCTGAGCAAACACCGTGTGACATGGTACATACAGTGTATGTTCAAATGTGTCGGCATCAGATTCCGCTGTTGGGCTGAATATTGCCTGGGTTCCCTTGGCCTGCACAAAGCAGCAGAAATGGCCGTTTTAAATTGTTATCTTGTTTTCAGTGTGTGGCCCTGAGACTCTAAGAGTTTCAGCACTGTGGGAGTGTCTGGCTGCCTGTGTAGCTGTCTGTGGGCAGGCCTGCTGCCCTGCGGCGGTCCTGGGGTGGATGCAAGGATTTCTGCAGTACTCATGGCAGTAATATGGAATCCTGTCGCTGCTGGAGGAAATAGTGACTCCCTGTTGCTGCAGATGGTTCTGGAATCTCACCCTTCAGCTGGGGCTTTCAGACATATGTTTTTCTTACTACAGTACCATTAATGTGTCTGTGAGCTCAGCTTACATGCATTGCTCATCATGTCTTGGACTCTATCGCAGCATAAGGTTGGCGGATGTCTCTAGAAGATTGCACCCCTCTTTTTTTCTGCAAGCCGATGTTTTCTTTCGACTTTACCCGTCAACATACTATTCTAAATTGAGCAGTAGGTGTTCAGAGCCAGCAAAAGCTCAGGTGGGACACCTATGCCCCACCACTCGTGGCTAAGCACCTGCCTTGCTTCTGTGCACAGCAGAGTTGGGGAGGCACTGGTATGTCTCTGCCTTGTGCCCAGTGTGTCAATATGGGGACAGATTCAGTTTGCTGGTCCTGCATAACCCACTACAGTGTTAAAGTTCTCTAATGCTTTCGAAGATGCAAAAAGTATTTCTCACTGCAATAACATTAGTGTGTTAATTGCTTCACAGCCACAAGTCTGAAGGGCAGAGAATAAAAAAACTGATAATAGCTTTCCTGTGTGTAAGCAAACACTGCTTATGGCTTATTAATCTGCCATGAGTACTTTTTAAAGAAATAAAGTGTTGCTGAGTGCTCACTTTAAAGCGGATTTCCTTTCTGGGAAGCCATAAAAGAAAGCTGATAAGGATTTAAACAAGGTCGGTAATGGTCTGGAGCACTGGTAGGCTGCAGGCAGTGCTGAGTGTTCCAGTGCTGCGAGCACTGATCCACGTGTCAAATGGGTGTTTAGTTCTCGTAGAACAGATGAGGCTGTTCAAACCTAGCTGAAAAAGCAGTGGGATTTTAATCTCATTCACCAGGAAGTTTGCACAGAGCTTTTGCGTAACCAGTTTTTGACGGGAATAACTCTTGCTACATTGCTTTTTCTGGAAGATTGTACTTTTTATTTGGGCATGATTCCAAAAACTCTCTTGGTTTTGAACAGGATGTATCTGGATTAGGAAGGCAGAACAAATCACAGGATCAAAATAAAGCTCTGTATCTGAAGAAGTGGATAGGAGTCCTTTGCTTCCTTCTTCCATTTCAATCGATAGGAATACTAGTACCGGTATGGATAACCTGGGTTTTGAGCTTCTTCTGTGTGGTTCTGTTTCCCCCTTGTAGGTCCCAGTGGAACAGTTCAAACCATCAGATGTAGAAATACAGGCATGTTTCCGTCACGAAAACATTGCTGAGTTGTACGGTGCCATTCTGTGGGATGAGACCATCCATCTCTTCATGGAAGCTGGAGAGGGAGGATCTGTCATGGAGAAGCTGGAGAGCTGTGGACCTATGCGAGAATTTGAAATCATTTGGGTGACGAAGCATATCCTGAAAGGGCTTGACTTCCTGCACTCCAAAAGGATTATCCATCACGATATCAAGCGTAAGTGTGTTCAATTTCTTGGGGTGCTCTGTGTCCCAGGTTGGGCTGGGGCTCCAATAAAGGGCCTGATACGGAGCCGGGGTACGAGGGTGGGAGAAACTGGATAATGCCAACAGATAACAAGGTCAGGTTCTTAAGATAAGTTATTTACATTACTTATTACTGCTTTAGTGGAGAGGGTGATTCAAAAGTCACGATTCCTTTGCCTTTCTTGAGCAACTCAATTTTGAAATAAAAACCTAAAGAAATCGAGCAAAATTATCAGTATGCATTAAAACAGAAGTTTCCTTCTTTCCATGGAGATTTACCTGAAGTGTAAGCTTTTTTCTCTCAACAATTATTGCAAATTTTAGCATACTTGTTTTTAAAAAGCTCTGAGCATTAACATGTGTAAATAATCAAAATGTATTGATGTTAAACCTAAAATTAATATTAAATTGCTTTAACATTCACCTTTAATGCATTACTTTTGATTTAAGACTAAATATTTAACTCCTCCCCACTGCAGACATGAGTTCTGCCTGCCGTTCTAGTAACACTGCTTCTAATTAAGAAGTTTCTCTTCTGGAATCACATTTTTGCTAAAAATAGATTTTTTGTGTGAAGTAGAAATATTCAGACTGAAACATTAAAATGATCAGTTGACGAGGAGATTATCAGGAATTGCTAGATTTTGATCTTTTTTTTAACAGTACAGGTCAGTGCTTAGGTGGTAGCTAAGCATAAGTCTTAATTTCATGTATTTTAGGAAGAATTAGAGGTGTTTCATGAGGCGTGTCTGTGAAAGGTGCAGAGCAGTGGTCTGTGGGGGTGCTCCTGTGCCTTTCCCCCCCCAGGGCAGTTTGGAAGGGATCACAGAACCCTGTCTCCACTGCTGCAGAGCACCTCGGTGTGAACACAAGCAGAGCCAGAGCCTCCTGGCCACAGGCTGTAGGTATTGATACAGGGTTTGTTTGGGATGCTATGTGATGCACTCTGCCCCACAGCCCTGAGCTAAGAGAAGGCTGTTGTCCAGACATCTCTGATTTCTTCTTGATGGAGTCCTCTTCTGTTGACGCCATCATGCTGACGTGGGAGAGATGGGGATTTTAGTGAGAGAAAGGCTTCCTTGAGCCTTGAGGGGAGGACTTTCTGTTGGCTCTTAGCCTTAGGTCAGTGGTTTATTTTAACCCTTTACTGGGAAGCTGTTAAGCCATGAGATTATTCGGTGTGGGTGGAGGGAGAGCTTTAGTCCAATGCCCATTAAAGTCTGCAGACCCATATAGACATGCTTAAGTGAGTGTAGGGTCAGCGTTGGGCCTTCTCAGTCGTGTAAAAGGAGTAGAGCTGAGCCATCCCTCTCTTCCTGCATGCCGACACACAGCTGGAGTTGGGTGCAATCCTATGGAAGCAGCAGAGCTGCATTCTGCATGATTTTTATGTGGTGTTTAAAATCCGTATCTTCCAGGTTACCCCTAGAATTACTGATTGATTGATTTGTAGTGCTTGTAAGTAGGCAGATACCTGGGAGATTACTTCAGAAATCAGTATGGCTGAAATCAAAGTCTGTTTCTTCCCGCTGTGTGGTCATGGTGGGCACTATCAAGATGGGAAATGACCTTACACCACTGTTTGCTTTGGGTGCAAGTGTATTTTGGTTGCATGACTCGGAGACGTCATTTGTCAATGTCTTCAGAAGGAATGAATGAGAACTTCTCAAGGCTTACAAAGAGCATTGTGCTCATAAATATTTGATCAGAAATAGAAAGAAATGTAAAGAACGCCTGTGAATACGAAGTTGTGGCTTAAGCAGAGTTTGGTGAAGGAAAGTGAATTAACCTCCTTGGTAGCGTGGCAGTTCAGGGAACTCTCTGCCTTTTCTTACTTGTACAGCTATCTGCTGTCGGTGCACTGAGCCGATGTTGCTGACCAGTATGGCGGCCATGGAGGGACCTCAGTTCTTCCTTTATTTTGCTAGTGTTAAGAAATCCCTTGGTGACCAACAGTTGTGCTGTTTATAGCAAGAGCTGCACAGCATGCTCTCAGCTCTGCAGACAGTGAAGGATCTTCAGAGCAAGCCAGGAGACTGGCTGTGCTGAGATGGCCGCCAGTCTCCCAGCTGGCTCCCTTGCCCTCAGCCGCTTTCCCTCTCTCTTGCTCTCTCTACCTTTTTTTTTTTTTTTTTTTTTTGGTTAGGAAAATGACCAGACATTGATTTCTTCTTTTAAGCAAACCAATCCTGCTTGATTTCCTAAGATGTAATTAAAAATTGGTCTCGATCACTGACAGACATGTGTTGGCTCGCAGAAGTACTGTGCCGGCTGTCGGGACTGGTTGTGCTGGTCTCCTGTTTCAGGCCAACATCCAAATGAAACAGTCAGGTTGTGAAATAAATACCCAACGTGCTAGAACCTTAAATGCCATCATTTTGTTTTTCTTTTAGCAAGCAACATTGTCTTTATGTCAACTAAGGCTGTTTTGGTGGATTTTGGCCTAAGTGTTCAAATGACTGAAGACATTTACTATCCCAAAGACCTTAGAGGAACAGAGGTAAGATACTGGAGGGATCTTAAAATCAATTATATATTGTATCACTCCAATTGCTATGATGCCCATCACTTCACATTAATGTTTGTTTCTAAGTTTTTTGATGATCTCAGTTTTTATTTTCAACTTGTTGAGTGGAGAACGAAGTGTCACACTTGGAAAGCCATGTTGCTTTCTCTGCGGTCCCACTTACTAGAGGTTATTCAATTTGAAGTCAAGGAGGAAGTCAGGATGCTCTAAAGCCAAAGGAGCAGTATGCTGGGGAGCGAATCAGCTACTGGTCAGAGACGCTTCAGACTGGAATTTGGTTATTTGCCCTGTCAAAGATTTCTCCTGAGATAGCAGCTGCAGACTGGGGTGAGCTGCTCAGCACAGCAGCTGGGCTCCTTTGAAACCACAGAGATGACAAACCTGTGGGTTTTGTTCTTTAGCATTTCCCATATGTGTGTAGTCCTTATGTCCTGTGGAGGTTATGTACTGCATGGTTGATGATTATCTGATAAAATGCTTAGCTGTTACAGCAGAGGAGGCAGAGGCCTTTTAAACGTTCCCAATGACTTGGAGTCTGAACACGCAGCGAGGTCCTGCTCACCACTTGGGTACTCTCATGCCAAAGTGTTTCCAGACTGGAGCTTTAGCAAACAACTAAGTGGCAGCAATTAGCTTGGGTAGCTGCTGCAAATGTGCCTTTGCTTGCTCTCTGTTGCCAGAGGAGACTGTTTACAGGAAACACTTCAGCCAAACTGCTGGCACTTACCATTTTGATGCTCTTTCACAGAATAGGCATGTGTTTGGAGGAGATGCTCATATAACTGACAGAGAACATCTCACTTCCTTGGAAAGTTAGGATAAACCAACATCTCACAGAATGCCAAGCTTGTTTGTTTATTTGTTTTCAAGGTATTTGGGCAAACACTCAAGCATTAGTTTGCATTGGCTTTCTGGTCAGAGGAGTTAAGAACTTAAAATGCTTACTGTACTGGAAGTAATGTGCTTTCTGGCATTTAATGCATGTGCTTTGATTATTTGTGTGTGTATGTGCACACTGTTAATAAACAATAAAATGAAATGTTGGGATGATGATAGAAAAAAATGAGATGGAAACCCTGGTACAGAATTTCCCAAGGATGGAGGTGTTTTATTTAGGAAATGTGCAGGTTTGTGGAGCCCTGATGATCCACTCCCAGCTATTGGAAGGCAGGTCAGGTTCATGTTGAGAAGCACTATGAAAAACACTTAGTCCTTCACTTTTAGAAAGAAAATGAATTTACACTGTTGAGTGCCTACAGTGATGCCCACAGAAAGCAGACAGTCCATGCAGCTCTGAAGCATGCAGGGTCGTGCTGTGTGCTGTGTTCAGGTAGGGTGGTGCAGAGAGGCAGCTGGTTTTCTGAACTGGCCATCCTGGTGCTCTGCTGCAGCATGCTGAGTGAGAAGTGAGGCTACAGAGGGAGCCCTGAGAAGGGAGATGGTCAAATGCTAAAGATTCACAGGAGCATCGTGAATGTAGTGTGTGGGTATTTGTGCTCACAAGCTCCACAGTGCTCATGTTGAGCCTCGTGGAGTGCCTAATCCAGTCACCCACAAATGCCCTCTGTAGTTGCCTCTTGCTCTAAAGGCCTCCTGAGCTTTGCACTCTCTGTCACTCAGCCTTAAGAAGTGATGCAGCTGCTTCTGCATGTGGCTGTGTGATGATCTCCCCTTGTTAGGGCTCGATTGCTGCCATGCAGCCTTTCCTGTCCTGCAGCATCTGCTGCTGGCTGGGACTGGTTTCCACAAGGGAGGCCACAGCTGGCGTTATCTTTCTGCTGTGCATGTTCTCCTCTGAGGGTCTAGGATTTTCATTTGTTCCTGTAGCACAGATGATGTGCATGTGTGAATCTTAGTTGAGTTTCTAAAAACAAATAGTTGTGATTCTGGACAGAATGACTGAAAGAAGGTTAAATTTTGTTTAGTTTGTGTAGGGTGAAAAAGCTGAGCTTCCTGACCCATGGACGTACAACGCATGCAGCACAACATACCGTGGTTGTGTTGAAGCTGCTCTGCAGGACCTGCTATCTCTAGGCATTTACACTTCCTGCTAAGCTTCTGTCACTTTGTTAAAATGCACAGGCTTCAGCTACAAACATTGGAAGGGAAAAATTTGTCTGCTGGGGTTAGTTGAATGTTGAGGGTGTGATTCGTTTGCAAGAATATTAAACTAGAACTAGCACAGTGTGACAAGGGACTGTGTTGTGGCTGGATTGTGTTCCAGCCCAGCAGTGGGAATGGGAAGGGATCTGGGGCTGAGCTGCCCACTTTGGTAGCAGCTGAGCTCTAGGCCAGAGTGAAACAGTCTGTAACCACAGCATGGGTGCACAGCTCATCTCTGCTTTTTGGCCTTGTGCAATCAGGGTGTATCTTGACCTTTCTCACACTCTGACTGTGGCTGCAGACAGGTTCTGGTTCCAGCATTCTTTTTCCACAAGCAAGTAGCTGCTTTTTGTCTGTACAAATTTCACTGAAGTTGTGCTGTATGCTCTAATTCCTTATTTGATAGAAGTGGGATTTGGTTATTTGCTCTTGGTGAGACTTGAGCGTGGCAGGTGCCCTTTTCTACCTTAGCTCTGAGGAAGGTAAAGGACAGGAGTGAACAGCAGCTCCAGACCCCTTGCGCATGCTTCTGATCCACAGCTCTGGGTTGCAGATGCGACGTGTGATTTACTGGGAAATACTCCTTGGCATTTGCGTGAGCCCTGCAGTCGTTCTTGGTCTGCAGTAACAAGCAGTCAAGCTATGCTGCGATGATTTAACTTCCTGCCCTTGTGTCAGTTAATGGCTTTTAATGTGATTCTTTGTGGCAGGATGACTTGAACTAATTAAAGATCAGTTTTGCTCCTTTAGAGGGAAATTGAGTGAGAGAAAAGAGGAAACCAGAAGCAACTGGGGTGGCTTGGTGTTGAAACCTTCCCCGTGCATGGCGGGCTGCGGCTGGCAGGGCGGGGAGTGCCTCCCGCACCCCGGTTCTCTTCGCCCCAGCTCAGCCAGCAGGGAGCTGCCCCGGAGTGCTCCCGCTGCTCTGACAAATCTCAGCTTTTGCCTGAAAATTTTTTGGGGAAACTGTAACTTGGTTTAGATGAGATAGGAATTTCAGGTTTTAAAAGGGCGGGAGAGAGATGCTTGCCTTAATAGCTGCTCTGAGGAGAAGTCATACAGCAGGGCGTGGCTTTTAATCTGCGCCCTGCCTTAGGCCTGGCCTGTGCCTCGCTACCCCATTCCTTAAGGTGGTGCCCCAGCATGCAGGTTATTGGATAACGGCGGGGGAGAGAAGGCTAACAAGGACATGAGTGAGTCCAAGTGTAGGTTGGATATTGTTCGATGTAACAGAGCAGAAAATCTGCTCCCCAGCTGGTGCTCGGTCTCCAGGCCGCAGGTACCACTGGAATTCGTTCACAATATGTCATGACTGGGATTTGCTTATCATTTTCCACTGTTGATTAATCTCTTCTGGCTGTTCTTCACAGATCTATATGAGCCCTGAGGTTATCCTCTGCAGAGGCCACACAACCAAAGCAGACATCTACAGCATGGGAGCTACCATTATCCATATGCAAACTGGTATCCCGCCCTGGGTGAACAGATACCCTCGTTCTGCATATCCATCCTACCTCTACATTGTGAGTGCCCTTAGAAAAGCCGTCTCTGTTTCAGTTGAAGGGGTTCCTGTGCTCTTGTTGGGAAAGCTCCAGTCACATATAAAGACTATCAAAATATTTGCCAGAGAGATGATATAATCCTTTTTGCTATGGGCGGGGAACGGAAGAAGTGGGTTTTAATCATGTAAGGGAAGACAGAAGCTGAGCTGGAGTCATCTGTGGTTTGTCTTAAAGTTTACAGGCCTTGGGTTTCCTGCAAGGACAGGGCTAGAACACTGCGAAACTTGATTGGAACAAGCCCCTCTCTGTCCTACTGATCTGTTTTGCTTAGAAGCTGCAGACAAAAACAGCTTGGTAAATTTTATTCTGTGGTTCACCCACTGTGGTACAGAAGTCGGGTGAATTTGCATTGCACTGGATTTTACACTTGCTTGGAGTTGCTTTGAGTTTTTAAATTCATGATAAAAAAGTGGATTTTCTGTGGTTACGTAATTATGTTCTAATTGATCAGCCCAGCTTGGAGGGGTGGTGAGTTGTAAGTAGGGAATTCCCAGACAACTAACATGATTATCTGTGACTTCCTCTTCCATTGCTTTCTGGAATAACTGTTTCGATGGTCTTTTTTTTTTTATTTCAATAGATACACAAGCAAGCTCCGCCCTTAGAGGATATTGCTGAAGACTGCAGCACTTCCATGAGGGAGTTGCTAGAAGCAGCTCTAGAAAGGAATCCTAACCATAGACTGTCTGCAGCAGAGTTATTGAAACATGAAGCCTTACACCCACCCCCAGAAGACCAGCCACGGTGCCAGAGTCTGGACTCAGCATTGTTTGAAAGGAAAAGACTGCTTGCAAGGAAGGAGCTGCAGTTGCCAGAAAACATTACAGGTAAATAATATCAGCCTTACCTTGCACTTTGTAGATTTTGCTTTGATTTGACTGAGCATTTAGAAACAAGCTAAACTGAAGAAGCTTCTGAAAAGAGACCAGTAATCAGATGAGGTCAGACCCAGCACTCATTAAGTGCAATGTAAAACACCCACTGACTTCAACAGGGGAAGAACTGAGCCTGATTTCTGCAGCTCAAGAGGGGCTGGCTCATGGAAGAGCCCTGGCAGCCATTCAGGGCAGTTCTTCATGAAGTGCGGGTTGCTGTCCCAAGCTGCCTTAATTCATCCCGGTACTAGAGGTGTTTTGTTGGCCCCAGTGATTTGTTTTTCAGCAAAGTTTCAAGAGCCACCATGGAAAGCAACACTTTCCAAAATGCCTCCTTAAAGATAAGACACACACAAAATCATAACTGTAATGATGCTGTCAACAGTACAAGCCCTTTTGTTTTAAAAAGAGAAATAACTGTAGGATAGAATTCAGCTCTCTTGTGCCTTGATGATTGCTTTATGAAAGATAACATATGAACCAGTTGGGAAAAAAAAAAAACAAAAAACCAACAACAAACAACTCAGTGTGGCTTCAGATAATATCAAGCTGAGGGAGTTTTGGTGTCAGCAACCTGATACCAGCCTTCAAAATGTTTTTCTCCTACCTTTAAAATATGTTAGGATCATCCTGATAAAGGACATTTAAAAAGTGATTTATTTGACTGTGATAATTATTTGGAAAGATACCTGTGCAAAATTTTGGGTACTCTAATGTGTAACCGGTGCAATGAAACCACTGGACAATTAATCACTGCCTTTACATCTATAATGGGACTGTTCCTTCTGGATTTTGCCTTGTGGGTGCATCGTCCTTTGACCAGCACAGGCTATCCAAAGCAATTCTTTTGAAGATGAAAGAGTGGTTGGCCATTATCTGGAACTCTAATTTAGGTGCCTGAGATTCCAGGACACTCATTATACAAGTATTCAGGGGAGTTCTGCAGCTGCAAAGTTTCTTCAGTCCTTGATTTAAAAGACAAAAAAATCTGAGACTGATGGTTCCAGGTTTGTTCTGTACTGTCACAAAGAGGATGTCCTTTATTTAGAAGAAAATTCCCCTGTAATGAAGGGAAATTCTCAACTGGCAGAAAACTAGCCAAGTTTTTTCTTGCACTAAACTCTCCTTTAGCGCTGTGGCTCAGGGAATGAGGAAGCTCTGTCTAGCTGTCCCAGCTGAAGGATTTTTTTTTTTTTTTTGTAGTGATTGAACACAATTGCTGTTTGCAGGAGCAGGCTGCTTACCTTCTTTGCCCTGGATTTATGGGTTGATTTGATACCTTTCATTTTATTTTATATGAGATTTATTCTATATTCTCTTTAAAAAATGGATCTTTCTAAAGCACAAATAAATGAAAGCAATGTTAGGCCAACTATTCCAGTAATGCCTGGAACTATGAAGCTGCACTGATGCCGCTATTTGTGCAATAACATCATGCTTTGTCTCTTTCCTTTTTAGATTCCTCATTGTGTACTGGGAGCATGGAAGAGTCAGACCTGCTGAAGAGGCAAAGATCGCTCTACATCGATCTTGGGGCTCTAGCTGGTTACTTCAATATTGTTAGGGCACCACCAGCATTAGAATATGACTGACCCAGTAATATTTTATATCAGCAGGTCAGAAATGGACCTCTACCTCTTAAAACTTGATTTTAAGACTTGATTTTCAAATTTGTACATAAGAATATTGTCATTGTAGGCTGTAAAATGTGAATAGTGTTTAATTGCACAGGTAATTAAGCTAAACCCTTAGGGGCTCTGATAAGCTGATCCCAAGCAACGGTATTGGTGCATCTGCTGGTTGACAACAAGAAGATGGCAAAAAGAATGCTGCTGGGAATGTCTTACTCTGGGGGACCTTCCTGTGCTGGGCCTTGCACTTCTGTAAAGCTTATATGATATGCTTGCAACTATTGCCATAAAAAAAAAAAAAAAGAGCATGTGGGCCATAAGATCTGGTCTATCTGAGCTGTCCTTAGTGAAAACTTTCCAAAAAATGTCTTTGTTCAGTCTTTGAAACTTGGCCGGTCTCTGGTCGTTCTCTGTGTAAATCAGGACCTTAATTAAACTGAGCTAGTTTCTGTCAGCTGTCTCTGGAGTCAAAGCATCACTTGGTTACAGATATGTTTTCGCTTTGCATCTTCCCTGTCTCCCTGCGCCTTGAGCGGAGGGGATCTATCACTGACTGTGTCTTAGCTTTGGGAGTAGCACAGCAAGCTGGCCCTGGCTCCACCTACTTCTGTTGTGACAGATACTGCAAGGATATCTCAGCTAGTTTTCAAGGGTAGGGCAAGTGTTACTTCATATTGGTAACAGTGGGCAAGCTTCAGGCTCTTGCTTTTTAATACTTGTACATGTGTGTGACTGGCGTGAGCGCTACGGTTTGGAAAGCGTGTCATTAGTGACAAGCTGTGTTTATGTTCCTATGGAAATGGAATTATTGTTCTTGCTGTGCCTCATACATTTGAAACATGATGTTTTGGATGATAGTAAAACTATGTGAACTGCATAGTTCTGTACATCCCATGGGATGAGAACGTAAACTTTTATAAAACTCTCTTTGATGCTTAGGATGACTCTTTTTAAGCATTTTTGTTAAAATGGCATACTATGTATGTTGTACACTGAATCTTTCCTGAAGCACAGCCTCTTTTTCGTACATCCATTATTTAATGCTGCTCCTTTCTAACTTGTAATCTTAAACATGATTTCTAGTTTGATACTGATATGGTCAAATGAATAAATCCAGCTCAGTGCCTTGAGAAATGGTCTCTGTGTGCTTTTTTGTTTGAAAACAGCACGGGGCTGTGATCCTGTACGTCTCCTTCCGTGGCCCAGGTACGCTATGTGCATTGCTCCACATGCTGAGGTGTGGGGCAGAGGGTGGTGGTAAAAGATTGTGGACTCTGAGAACAGACCACCTGTGTTTCTGACAAAATCTCCCTCTTAGAACACGGCACTCCTTCTGGACTGCCTGAATCCTGCACAGCAGTTGTGTGCAACGTGCAGCACTTAAGTCCTGATGGTGATTTCTGCAAAAAATCCAGCTGGGAATAGCCAACCTGCCCAGTACTTCGTGCAAAATCTCTAGGTGGCTAGCTGCTTTGAGGAGAGCCGTGTAGGGGAGCCCCCTTCATGTTTACACTGGCTGTAGCAATCACGATATTCGGGGATCAGACTTCCAGTGTAGCTGACTTAAAGGAAAGGTGACAGAATGGTTTGGGTACTCACCTTTGCCTGGAGAGACCTGGGTTCAATTTTCTGACACCTTGCTGCTGGTTTTTGATCTTCAACGAGATTCCCAGAACCAGTAAGCAGCTTTGGGTGGTGGTTGGTTTCAAATCTGTTCCCCAGTTTTCCTTCTGTAAAGTTAAGGTGTTTATCTTTGCCAAGAGCAGCTAGATGTTATGCAAGAGCTTATCAAGTGCCAAGATACTGCAACAGTGAGGTCCATGTCAGAATTGAAGGTTGCTAGGGAACTTTTACTATTGCTTGAAAAATGTTATGCTGATTTTTTTGTTGTTATTGTTCCTCTTCCCCTCACCCAGGTAAATGATTCAATATGGGAATCTGAACGTGGGGACAGGCTCACAATTTAAAATTTGTTCTTAGTGTATGGCTGGTATGTACCTTCACACTATGCAAAGAATATCTGAACAGGTTATCCAAAGTAATTACAGTTTGTGTTGCCAGATACGGGTGAGAAGATCTAGCTGAGTGAACCAGGAGCTCTTTATGGTCACACCCACAGGTCTAACTAGCACGCGGCTGCATGATAAACATCACTTCAGAGGCCTGGTACACAACCAACAAATAGCTGTTCAGGTGCACTAAACACCCAGCGGTACTACCGGTGCTGAGAACTTTCTAATAGCTGAAGACAGTATTTTGGGTGAGCTGCAGGCTGCAGCTATGCAGGGGTTTCTCTCTGGAATGATGTATTGCATCCTAGGCAGGTCATATACCGCAGGAGTATCCCACAGTGGTTGTTCCCCATGCACTTGGAGCAGAGGGATGATGGGGAGGGAATGGAAAGGAGTAGTAGGAAAATTGCCACCCAGGGGGATAGCTGGTGTGCCCTGAGCAGTGGGATTTTGTGTTAATGGCTGGTGTGTAATTTCACTTTCTCCTGGGGGAATACTGAGACTAATGCTAGCTGTAGAGGAAAATTAAGTGTGTGGAGAGCCCACAGTTCTCTAGGAGAGCACACCTCTTCAGAAGGTGACACAACTCTGCTTGGTAGCTCAAGGCTTGCTTTGGAAGGGTCAGGGCACAAGCTGAGGGAGCTGCACAGTCCTGGGCATGGTCTGAATAGCTGCAAACAGCCTCCCTGGGGCTGTGCTCGCTGCTTACCAAGCAGGCTCAGACACTGCAGGTGAGAGCTTTGCTTCCAGTGGGGATTTGCTCTGCATCCCATGCCCAGAAGGACAGTGCACATTCCCTGTAAAGCACCAAAGCACTGTTTGGAGCCACATCATCCATTTCTCTTCCATACAGAAAAGCCCAGCACATCACTTGAATGACAGCAAAACAAGTCCTTTATAAACTGCATGCCAGCAAATCTCAGCAACGCCCAAAAACTCCAGACGGACCTTGGGAGTGGCTCATTACGGTCCTGGGCCGCACGCACGCTTCTTCAGAAATAACCCTGCTGCCTGTTGCTGGGCACGGTGACTCACGGGGAGGAGGCGAGGCCGCCCTGCAACTCCCAGGGCAGGCAGCCCCTGTGCCACGTGGGCAGCAGGGTGGCACTGCTGCAGGTGGGCTGCAGGAAGGTGGGCTTGTCTGTGGCTAGAGAAAGCGTTCATAATGAGAGGGAGAATTCCTGGTGCCAGGCTTTTCCTCTTGTCATTTCTTCCTTTACCTGCCTACACCATAAGGGAGTGGGAGCTGCAGTGCACGGTGCTGGCACACACAGGCTGCTGGCAGAGCTGACCTGGACACAACTCCTCAGGTGTCCCACTCGCACTGCGGATGCTGCTCCAAGAGTCTCCATCTGTGGCAGTATAAAGGTCCCCTCCAGCACCGTTGTGCACTGTTTCTCTGCATAATTACCACAGTTCTTCTGTCTACACTGTTTGGTGTGTTTATGACAGCTCTGTGGCTATTGCAGGACAGCAACGTTTCCACGCCAGACCTGGTGTTCCCATTACCCCTCCCAGCAGCTCTCCCATCCCACATCATTTGCTCTCCCTTGCAGGGACAGTGCCAGTGCTTTCTGGCATGCAACAGTGGCAACACCAGAGCACCAGAGATGATGGCAAAAGGATGCGTCCGAGAAACGGTCCCCAACCCTGTTTAACTATGGCTGGTGGGAGCGGCTCCTGGCTCACCTGCAGACCTGCTGCGGCAAGGACACGTGTACTGCATCCATGAGTGGAAGAGGTGTAGAGGGAACAGAAAACCAGGTTTCACTCTCATGCAGTTAGCCAAATGCCATTTTCAGGTACACCTTGGGTTATTTTCATGGAAAACCAAACCATTTTTTGTGTAAGAAAAGATCTTTTCAAGCAAGCCAGATTACCCCTTGGAGTCAGATTGGCTTCCCCACAGAAATATGCAAAACATCCTTGGCTGCAAAACATCAATACCTCATCTTGCCAGAAGAGCAACATTTCAGGAAGGGAAATGACCCAAATAATGACAAAAATGTTCAGGAAGTTCTGGCTCCCTTTGTACTTTAATACAACTGCAACCACAGCCAGGATTTGTTTTCCAGCTTTGCAGCAGGACTCCAGCATGAACTGCAGAGGCATCTCTTCACCCCCCCTGCAATGCACGTGAATAAGCATGTGTTTGATAAGAAGTCAGAAATGAGATGGAACGAGGAGGCCTCGAGGCGTGTCCCTGCGCGTGCACAGCTTACGGAGAGGCCTGGTATTTCCTCCTTCACCCATTAACATAGCACGAGGCCAGAAGCATTCCTGCCTCCATGATGAGTGTGGGGTGACTTCTAGCTGGCATTTACCAGGTGGACACTTGGGCAGTGCTGCACATTCAGCCACCAACAGGCAGACTTTGCATGTGCCTGGCCCGCGTGCCCATCAGCAGGTGTCATCCGCTGGCACACAAAGGGAAAGGAGATCTGGCCAGGCCTCAGCAGGCCGGCTGTGGGCATGAGAGTCTTCTCATGCACACCTCCAGGCCGCATGGGCAAGGGGGAGTCATTTTCTCCATGTATTTGAGAATCACAGAACGGCTGAGGTTGGAAGGGACCTCTGGAGGACATGTGGAAAACACCCAACAAAGACCACTTGCCAGAACACCTCAGGGATGAAACCAAGCCTGCTGGAGGTGGTGGGCAATACAGACCCTTCTTGTCCTCGTGCCTTGGGAAAGGAGGAAGACTGGATTTAGACAAGGAATTGTGGCACTCTTTGCAAACTTCAGTTGTAAGCTGGAATTGGCCTTCTCCTAGACTTCAGCCTTTTACATGCTTCAGTTGGTTTTCTTCTCAGTTTCACAATAGTTGTGACTATGGTGCTTCACTGCGCCTTTTCAAACAGGAAAGGTCTCATTTGTACTTAAGAAGTGGTTTTAGTGAGCTGCGTAGTGATGCTATGTGAAAAGCCATCACAGAAGAGTCAAGGTGCTCACATCAGAAGCCCTGAAGACATCTTATCTTCTCAGAAGTGATAATGTGGTGCTCTGCTTGCACAAGCTGTCTCAGACAACATCACCTCTGTCCTGGAAAGATTACAAAATGGGGCAGAGGTTAGGCACCAGGGAAACACGTCCAGCAAGTGAATATCGATCTGTTTGGGGTGACTCAGCCCCGCAGCATCCCTCCCAGGTGCTCTTCTCGAAGGCCCCAGCCCTCTAGGCTCTGACAGTTTCTCTGAAGTCACACGCTCACCATGACATAACAGCTTCACACCTGGCTTTTGAAGACATGAGCAACCAACCAGGTGCACTTGTTCCAGCTAATTTATAAGGCCAGTCACCTTAAGTTTGTAAATTGATATTTTGACAGATACGGGGACACACTTTTACAGTGTAGATGGGCAAGGCCGTGAAGAACTGGCTCTGACATCGCCCTGCATGGAGCAGGGGTTGGGCTTGAGACATCTCCTGCTCTCTGCAGACCTGAATTTTGGGGGGCTGCAGGTGGCAGGGGCAGGCTGAGCTATCACAGTTAGCTGCTGTCCCCTCTACTCCAGGGTTGCTGGAGAAGGGACTACAAGGTCTGGGCGCCTTTCCTAGCCGAAGCGTCCACCTAAGCACAAGCACTGTTATACCAGGGCAGTTCTCCTTCCTCCTACCAGTCCCTGCAAGAGAAGTTTTGCTGGGAGAGGAACCAGGCATAAAGCCTGGAAGGGTCTGAGCCTCTGGTGCAGGATGAGACTTGGGATAACTGCGGTGTCACCAAAATGTGCTGAAGGGCAGGGGTAGCCTGTGCTGGGGCCTGCTCCCACTGGCCTGGGGAAGCCAGTCACCATGGGACAGGTCCTGTGCTGCCTGTGAGCCAGCACTGAAAAGCCCTGGTACACAGAGTGTGCTGGCACGGGCAGCACAAGGGTGAGAGATGATTTATTTCCATTTTGCCAGCAGTGTCAGTGCCTCCACCTCTCCTTTCAGGACGTGAGACAGTAAATCCAACGTCGTTCCACTGCCAGCTCACGAGTCAAAGCCATAGTGTGATGCATCCACCGAAAGGGCACTGTGTAGGAAGAAGTGGAGGAAGACATGGGGTGTAGTCCAGCTATATTTGTTTGCCTAATGCATTTATCCACAACATAAGCTCAGGTTTCTCTTTGAAACAGATCTCCTCCATGCTCCATCTTGCATATGCCTGCCCACAGAACACGAGCTAGCAGTGTGCTCCCTGCACCTCACTGAGCAGACTGGTGCTTCTGTGTCTAAATCCCTCCTCTTCGTTAAGCAAATGAACCACTGCAGACTGGACTGCACCTAGCCTGCCCTCAGGCACCCCAAGGCACTCTCAGCTTTGCTAGACTGATGCCTTCATGCCCCTAGAAAACCCCACGCAGTGTCTGTGGAATTTCAGATAGCAAAAGAGGAAAGCTGCATGCATCCCGTGAGCCTGCTCCTTCCTGGGACCCAGCCCCAGCAGCTGAGCTGCCCTGGCCACTCAGGCATTTGAGCTCTCAGCTATTCCCTTGGGCACTTATCATTATCTCCACCTCCTACTCCCAGGCCCAGGCACGCACTTCAGAAACTCCATACGGAGCATGCCTGCTCTGCATCTGCTGGGACAGCGGATAGCCACATTTATTTAGGGAGCTATGTCCCCGCTGGTGATGAGCTTCACGTAGCTTCCCATCGCAGGGAGCTGCACAACGGCTCCTTCCCAGCACCCACAGCCCCCCCAGGCTCACTCCAGCTGGCGGTCATGCTGCCGACCGCATGGGCGCAGTGCCAGGGACAAGATGCCTTCCTGCGTTTGTCCCGGTTTGTAAAGGGTTTCAAGGCAGGGGCCTCAGCTTATTCCATTATTGTTGGGAGCCAAGCACAGCACAGTGATTATTTCTTTGTGCCTGAAGTTCATCTCACCTTTCACAGGGTGGGGAAGGGAAGGCTGGTGCCCAAGAGCAGCATCTTCTGCCCTGTGCTCTCCAAAGCCCCTCAGGGGCTTTCCCCAGTGAGGTTTTGTGCAGTCTCTGAGGGACACAGGAGATGCCCCTGGTGCCAGGCCTCACCAGAGGCCAGTCTGTCTCCAGGGCTGCAGGTCTAAGGGGGAGCTCCAGCGTGAGGTAAAATGAGAACAGCACGAGATGGAGAGGAAGTGGTTCAGAAACCTTAAAACTAGCAGGGACAGTTATCATCTTATCTGACTTTTTATATCACACAAGGTAGGGGCCTCCTCGCAGAAAGTCCTCCTGCTCCTGTTCTGTGCCCTGCTCCCTGGAGCAGGCGGGGATGAAGAACATCAGCCTCCCCACCACTGCCTTGTGCTGGCTCCTTGGGCTTGAAGGCAGGGTGACCTGCCAAGGTGGTGACCCCAGTATGGGGGTGCCTCCATTTCGTGCCCTCCTTAACAACTTTGTTGGAAAAGCCTGCCTGATGCTCCCTATGCACAAGAACAGCGCAGAAATGAGCTGGTAGGGTGGAAAGCTGTTTTTAAAAAGCACTTTCAGACTTCATCTGAATGCAGAGAAAAGCTCTTTCTGTGTTACGTTTTCAGGTACTTTTCTCTACTCTGGTATGCCTACACAAGTTTTATTTTAAACACGTGCAGCTGAGGAATTTCCTGAGAGCTCAGAGGAGGAATGTATCTGGAGCCAGATCTCAAAAAGGACTTAGGAACTGAAGTCCAGCACCTGATCAGCTGATGTCAGGCGTCCATCATGTCTCAAGGCTCCTCCTTCTTCCTTTGTTTTTTTTTTTTTTCTTTTTTTCCATTATGCCTAGACTTCCCTAGAAACTGGAGGAAAACTAGAACAAAGGAGAAACTATGAGGATGTCGCAAAAACACCGTCAGGGAAAATGTCTGCACAATCCTGGTGGTTTGTGCAACACCCCAGCACTGCTGCATCATGCAGCAGACCTTGCACAAAAGAGGAAGGTTCCTGTGGTGAGCATTTTCTCCACTTCACTTAACCCATGCTTTGCCATTTGTTTTGATGTCCCTCGGCTGGTTTGATTTCCTCATGACTGCTCTCACTTTTGCCTTGCACTGAAACGTCCACGGCATGACCGCAGCTGCTCAGTCCCTTTTCCCAGTTTCTGCACTCTCCTGCTTGCATCTGAAAGGACACTAACTCATCCCACCAGAGATGGAGCCTTCCCACACCACCTCCTTTCTCTTGAGGGGCCTTTTCCCAAACAGCTTCTGCATTTGCTGCTTGGTGGACCACAAAGTATGTGGTCCATACCCACGGAGCACATGGTCCATAAGCTTGCCACTTACACCTCCATGCTGCTGCTCTGCCTACCAAGGGCTCTGTGGTTTTTCTCTCCTATGGGACCCGTGTCCATGCATGCAGCCAAACAGAGACCCCTTCGGCATATGATGGCTGACCACCCAGACACCTGGAATGTGTGGGGACATGTGTCGTGATCTCATGACAGGTGCAGGTCTGGTTCTGCAGCACAGAAGACCATCACTGCTGCCCTGCATTGTGGCGCATCAAGGCCAGGAGGAGAGAAGTCTGCTGCCTACCGATACCAGGGATAGGTGGCCATTGCTGGTACATATTCAGTAATGCAGGAGCTGAAGTTCCTCTCCAAAATTGTCACTGTTACCCCTGCTCTCATCATATTTAGAGATTGCTGTCACAATGCAAAATTGACCTGGTGGAATTTCTAAAACTGCCCTGCTAGCACTCCTTAATGACCAGTTCAACAAACTGATTTTTACACACACCAAAATTGCTTTCTTTCCCATTCTCAGAATGAGGAATACTTTCCATCACCATCCCAGCACCATTCTCTTTCCAGCCCTCTATTGACTCTACAACCCTGAGAGACGTTCTCCATGCTGCTATCTCCATGCAAGCTGATTTCATGTCTTTTACCAGAAGATCAAAGTCCTCTTCCATTTCCTCTATTTTATTTCCTGGGCTGTTTGTGTTAATGTATAATGTTTTTCTATTTCTTTTGTTGTTGTTTTTGTTGTTGTTATGCTTTCTTTCCATTTGACATCACTATATTTCTTAGTGGAAACAGGCACGGTTTGCTCATTTACTGTAATGTTTCCTTAACAGCTGTCCTTATCAGCATGACTACTTCCTTTCTCCTTGACAAACATTCTTCTTATATCTCCTACTCTATCTGATTTTCCTCTTCCTGTCTAGTAGGACTAGACAGAGCAAACACAAACTTTTTTTCAGCTGTTGAAACTTACCCTGATGACTGGCTATAAGCTGCAAGAATACTCCCATGCCCAGATCTAAATTTCATTAAAAACTATATATTTATTTAACTAGAAGTATCCTGTAGGATCAACTGAGCTAGACCCAGTTCCCGAAGGTCAGTTTTTCAGCTAGATAGATTTCATGTTGTGATTGTGTCCCTAATGTCTTATATCCCCTGGTTGTTCTTAAAGCCCAAAATCTTAAGACATCTGTTTGTATTCACTGTGCAACCAGGACTTTGCAATCCTTTTCTGTGGCCAGAAAACTCCGCTGGACATCACCTAAAACTCCCTCACTTTAAGCATCTTCCATAACATGCACTGACCTATTCCAGCATGAATTCCTCACAGTCATTTAGTGTAACATAAAGAAAACTCTATAGCCCTTCACTGCTCTCAAATATTCTTTTCAGTTTCAAGTCCACACTTTGTTGTTGCAAACGTTTGCTCTGCAGGAAAACCCATCATCCGCCTTTGCAAGAAGTGTGCGGTACATCGTCAGATCTGCATCTCACCTCGCCATCCTGACCAGAGGCTAACACCATATCTGTATTGAAGTGACTGTGAAAAAGAGGAAATCATTGTTTTTATCAAAATAGGCCAGCTTGCTAAAGGAAAATGTGAAGAATCACTGGCTGCTTAAAGGAAGAGGATGCCTAGGCTACATCCCAAAAACAGAGCATGAGCGTCGCGTTCAGAAAATCTGTTGTTCATCAGCTCTTACTTAGGCAAAATGACAGTTATCAGGTATTTGAGACCTCCAGACAGGAATTCCTACTGAGCAGAGAAACATTATTACTCAAAAACTTTTTCTGCTAGGCAAAATGGGAACTGACCTGAGGATACCCAAGTGGGTATTTCAGAGGGAGGAAAAAGTATGTGGCTGGTTCACAGGGATAGGCAAGCGTCAGAATCTGGTTCTCCTTTAGCTAAACAAAACCAAATTATCTCATAATGCTGCTGTTTTGTTTCTGAAATCTCCTGACTTTGCCTGATCCTAAAATACCCTGAGAATGGCCTTTTTTGCTGCTTCTCACTTCTGCTTTCTATTGTAACTGGAAACCAGAAGCTCAAATGAACATGAAAATGAAAATGGTGGTGGCAGGAGAAAGAGAATTACATGTACTCCTTCAAATTACCAATGGGAAAGAAAAAAAAGAAAAAAAAAAGAAAGAAAAAAAAAAAAAAAAAAGAAAAAAAAAAAAAAAGAAAGAAAAGAAAAAAAAAGAGCTAAAACTTCCCAGCTCAGTCTGAGCTTTTGGTGGAGCTTGCAGGAGGAGCTGATGTGACTGCAAGTATCATCCCTAGGGCAAGGGCCAGCTTACCTGTCTCCAGGCTGGTGGGACTGCCCATCCATATGGAGCAATTAAATATTAAATTGCTGACATTGACTACAAATGTCCAAAACAGAGCACTGCAGCTTGTGGGACTTTTCTTTTCCCTTTTTTTCCAGATGCACTGACACTGACAGGATGCAGTCTATTTCAGCAGTTTTTCAATGTCCTTCAGGGTCCCCTCCTGGACCTTGTGTTGTCTGGGAGAGGGATGTGTTTGATCCTGAGTTCCTCTTTTTGGAAGAAGACTTCTTTCTAGTTCAGCCTGAGCTTCTCAGGCTGGTAGGAGATATGGGTGATGCAATCCTGACCTCTGCAAAGCTTCTGCAACTTCAGGAACTGCCTGGCAGCACTCTTGGCCCCAGGAGGAGTCAAATCAAGTTGATGAGTTAATAATCATAATGCCAGGCCTCCTCTGCCCTTACAGCCACACAGACATGCTCCAAGTGACAATGGTCCAGGGGGCTACGTGTTTTGGGTTTCCATTTCTGAGAAAAAAGCAGAGCAGCTCCTGGGGCTGTCACCTGTGAGCACCAGCTTTACCCAAAGCCGCGCTGATACCAGCCCGCTGATAGCAGCTCAGCAGATGCTCGGCAACGTACTTCCCCGGGGTGCTGCACGGCGGCATCCCGCTCACTGAGCCTTGCAGCGGGTGAGCAGGGGGCAGTGAAGTATCTGAGGTGCCCCTTTCCTTCAGCTCCAGTTAGCAGTTGTTAACCACAAGATTATCATCTAGACTGCAGCCTCCTTCTTTTCTCAGGGAGCACAAATTCATCCAGATCCTCAGTGCATGAGATGGGGCTGTGCGGTATAGAAAAGAGACATAGTATTTAGAGGGTGGTACAAGGACATGCAGCCCATGCCAAGGTGCTTTTGCTCCTGGTTTCAGCCCAGCACTGGGAGGGCTCAATTTCATGCTGCAGGGAGGCCACCAGACCCTGCCTATACCTGCTTTCATCCTTGACTCCAGGGAGGCAGTGACCTGCCCTTAGCGAGCTGTGGCATCTCCTGAGTCGCTGGTGAGATCTGGGGCACAGGCACATGTGAAGTCCATCAGAATATGTCCCTGCCAGCCCATGGAGATGATGTTGAAGATGGTGGATGTGAGTACTGGAGGAGCAGCGGACATGCTTCACTGCCCCAGCAGGACCTGCTGTCCCTGCTGTGAGGCAGAGGAATGCCATTGCTTTTGGGGCGCCACCTCTGCTCCCCTACCACAAGCAGCAGCAGAGCAGAGGTCAAACAGGAACATGTGGGAAACATGCGGGAAACATGCATCCTTGGCCTTGGAAACTTCAGTAATATGCCAAAGCAGTTCAGGTAGTTAACCACTGTGTGATCTCACAGTTGTGTGTGATGGGCCAGAAAACACCAACAACTCACTCAAACCCTTTTTAAAATTCAGCTGGAACTGAAACTCTGTGCAGGTTGCCTGCAACAATGAATCATAGGGATCATTTATACAGAAAAACAAGTTAATCATGTTCACAACATATAATGAGAAGATACCCTCTGAGAAGAAGATGTAATGAAGTAATGAGAAGAAACCCTCCATAGCTTTCCCAGGGAATAGCTTAACACCCAGAATGGCAAGAGACTTCCTTGCAGAAGATTTCTATTGTATATAATAAAATTAATTTTACCTGGTCTCTCCTCTTTTGCTGCATTCTCCCTCATGCACACACGTTTTCATCAAGCTAAATTAAAATTAATCTTGTGAGCAGGATTGTCCTTCAGGGATGGAGATGTGCCAGGGCTGGGGTGAGGACTCACTGGTGGGACAGCAGCGTGCTGTGCCCCAGGAATGAGCCTGGACAGTTTTATTCCTGGATGATGCAGCAAACGCTGCTCTGGGCACTGTGGTGTCAGCTGGTCAGCTGGCCAAGCCCAGGCGGTCTTTCAAGATCTCCCTGATTGACATTTTTGCAGATCAGGTGAAGTCCAGGTCAGCTCTTGAGCAGGCTGAGCGAGTGGAAGCCCTATGCAAATCTTCAGACTCAGCTGTTTGAAAACTTCTATCGCCATCTAGCGATGTCCCTTGTAGGGGAACGTTCACTGCTGGCACCAGCCAGTTCCATCCACTGAAGCACAGAAAGGGACAGGGAAAAAAGAAAGGCCGGCTCGGAGCAGGGCTGCCGCCACTGAGGTCCCCTCGCTGGGCTGGTTTTAGTTTCACGGTGTACCTGATCCTCGCTGTGGATCTTTCCAAAATGTGTCTGAGCCCTCTTGGAGGGTTGCATGCTGCCAGCGGGTACAGCGCTGCTCGGGCATGCTCTGCTCCAAGGGCAGCTGCCGGCCGCTCCAGGACACAGCAGCCAGGGGGCAACCAGGCCGTGCTCACCGACCAAGGGGCAGGATCTCAGCAAGGCTCAGTTTGAAGCCCAAGCCCAGCACAATCCCACTGGTGTTTCACAGGTTAAACTAGCAATATAAACGTCTGGTCATTTGGAGTGTTTTATTGGCAGCCTAGCTTTGCTGCCACATAATATAGGACAGACCTTTATAAAGTCATCAAAGGCAAGAATTAATGTGATGCAGAGATGAAACATAAGCCATAGAGCAGTTAAATGTTCTCTGTGCAAAAATAAACTCATTAAACTGTTCAGCAGAAAATGGCATGCATTTGTCAGTTATTCCACCAGTGATGCAAATTCATCCATTACATTCATGAGTTTTCTTAAACACAAAACTTTACAGAGATGCCCTGAGATATTTGTGCAGTAGGAGCAGGAGGATCTAGATTCATAAGATGAAAAATACAATACATATGTGAAAAGGTTACGTAACAGCTGTTAAACAACAGCCATGGGTTGCCACTGCTCCTGGTGGGGCCAGGACAGGTGGTGTCACATGAGCGTGCCCTGCTGCAAAGCAGCACTTGTCCCCATCTCCATGCAGAGCTCATCTCCCTCTCACTCCTGCCTGCAAACAGCTTAAAAATGATCTCACAATAAAATTAAATATACATGGGAGCAAGCAGGCGGGGATGGGGGGCTGTGATGCTTTTGACTGCATTGCTACAGAGCCTCTGATCCCAAATGTGCAGTCCCAATGCATTGTGGAAAGACACCCTGACAAACATAGCTTCTTTTTTGCCTTCCCTTTGATTTTAAAGTCCAATTTCATTTTCCTGGAATTTCTTCTAATTCCACTCCTTCCATCTGAGTTTCTTCCTTCCTCCACTTCACCCTGGGGTACATAAATGCAGTTGTAGACTCACTTGTGCTGGCGGCTGAGTGGTACCAAAAGGTTTCCGGGCATGATGGGCACATCCACACTGGATTCACCAGCTGTTGTGCAAATGCCATCAGCACTTTCTTCTCTCTGCGTCTCTACTAGTATGCAGCATTTCTACTTCTCCCTTTGTGTCTCGATCTCACTCTCATCCAAATGACTTTCACTCTTCACTAGCAACACCCAAAGCTCCGCTGGGTGTGAGTCAGTCCGCAGTTCCCTTTCCGTGCAGCGTGGGAGGGAGCAGATATTTGCTGTGGTACACTGAGACCAGGCAGGCTGCAGCGTTTTTCTGGTGCTGGGGGCCCTAATCACTGCACAGGCTGCACAGGGTGGCTGGTCTGAGGGCTGGCCTTTCTGCCCAGTGTCACTCTGACCTGCTTCTGCCACTTTCCAGCTTTCCAGGTTCTGTCCATGTGCTCTGAGCAGCCTTCTGGTATTACCTGAGGATTTGGTGGCTTCGCCAAAGTTGTTTCTCTAACACCCAACTGTCTCACAATTTCTGGCGGCAACAGTTGGAAGAGCATAGAGGAAGATCAAATCAGCACATGGCCATAAAAAAAATGGAGGAAGAGAGGCTTTTCTTTTGCTAGGTTTGTTTGCCAGCTTTTTTGAAGAAATTGTGTGCATTTTTTTAACACGGGACAAGGTTGGTAAAACAATGCAGTCAACAATACACATTAAACTCTGTGAAAAAAAAAATAAACAAATGCAATCAATATAAAAACATAAAATACAGCTAATGTTTCATTTAATAGCTGAAGCTTGGAAGATGTTTGCAGGCACTTTTCCCCAGAGTTGGAGCTGTTGTTCCTTCATCATTGTATCAGCCCTGAGAAGAGCATTTATGGAATCACATTTTACAATCAGATGGGAAGTAATAATTTTTCCTTCCCTTCTCCCTTTCCTTTCCTTTCCTTTCCTTTCCTTTCCTTTCCTTTCCTTTCCTTTCCTTTCCTTTCCTTTCCTTTCCTTTCCTTTCCTTTCCTTTCCTTTCCTTTCCTTTACTTTCCTTTCCTTTCCTTTCCTTTCCTTTCCTTTC
>VXAV01004405.1:70227-134800 GCA_013399715.1 Alectura lathami
AAAAAAAAAAAAAGTTTATTCATTGTTACCAGTGTTGAACTGGTACATTTATCTATGCTTTAAACTCCGTCAGAATTTTAAAACAAGGCCTCTTAGACTGCCCTTAGCGTGTGTCATCCCTTTTAAGTAGTATTTTAGAAGATGAGTTCACTGCCAGAAGCTGCCTACTGGGTGCAGGGGATTTCCAGCGGATTTCAAACCAGTAACTCAGAATAGTTGTAAAAAGTCAGCTTCATACTCATAATCCACCAGTGAAATCTCTTTCTGAGATCTTTCAAAACAAAAATATTGACCACCTCTGTTTTGCACAGAGATAAAAATTTTAGCATGGTCCATTCATTCTGAAATACACAAGAAAACAGCTTACAGACCAATACTTTCTTATTAACAACCACTCCTCCAACATTTGATTTGGCAAATAATCCTCAGGTATGAAACAACTCTCTTCCCCAGCCAAATCACTGTTTCTGCTGAATTTTTAGTCATTAAAAAAAAAAAAAAAAAATTGGTGTCCTTCTCAAGTACTGATCTGGTTCTTGTTGGTCAGAAGACGACAGGGCTGTCCCTGGCACAGACCACCACTCCCTCATCAGCTGCCAGTCAAGCGTAGGCCTCTCCTCCCGTGTGGGACACCGCTCCAGTGTGGGCCACCACTCCCACATGGGCATCCACTCCAACGTGGGCCACTGCTCTGGCTCAGGTCCAGGAGGGGTGGCAGCACCAAGACCTTCCCGCAGGCCCCTGCCAAAATACTTCCGCAGCCCAGCGGTTCTTCACCAACAGGGCGCAGGAGGCAAACCTTGCATCCCTTGGGCCTTTTGAGTGTTTGAAGGCTTGTCCAGTGTGCGATATGGGGGACATTTTTATGTGGGGACTATTTGTAAACAGAGCACTTGTTCTCAAAGTTCGTTATGAGAAAAAAGTAGCATACGGTGGGTTTTGAGTCCTGCAAACTCCTATAAGCACAGTTGGCTGGATGAATTGGTGTTATGCAACGAGCACGTGTCAAGAAGGATAAATGAAGTCAACACCTGTGCTTCTGGCTCAGAAGCAAAGATAACCAAAGCTCATCCCACCCCAGTGGCTATCACTGTCTAGCCATACAGACATCACCTTGCTTGTGCAGCCACACAGTTCACTTGTACAGTCCACACAACCCTGTTAATCAGCTGACACATTCAACAGGAACTATGGATTTCCCAGAAGCTCCTGTCACTTCCTTGGCAACTGTGCGAGGACCTACACATATATGCAATGTATTCTGGTATCTCCGTCCTTTGTCTACAGGCAGGACTGTGAAGGCTGAGCAGAGCTGCTTTCTGCAAAGAGCTTTGCTTTGTTGGCAAGAGGCTTCTGTTCCAGGTGAAGAGAAATCATGAAGTAAGGAGCCGCCTTCTCTCAAAAAGTTTATTAGCTTATAAAAAATGGCCAGGAAGTTCCTCCCTGCCTGGCTATAACGCTGCTTCCTTCAGCCTGCACATTAAAACTGCCCTTTGGCTGCTCTGCTCTGTATGCACTACAGCGCTTATTAAATAACATTCATCTGAAAAGGATCTGGAAAATCAAATACAGTTTACTACTAGTTGATAGTGATAGAGGAAACTACATAAAGATAAGTGCTTTCATGTTTCAGTAACAACAACAAGACCTATAAAAATAATCTTCAGTATGCAATGTCATTTCCTTGAAGTATAAACCACTGGTCCTGCCTTCTACAAGCCTGGAACTTGTTTCTCAATAAAAGTCATACACAAACTGCTTATTTACCACTGGCATCTTAGCAAAAGCTTTAGCTCGCAGTGGTTTCCAATGAAAAGAGTTCTCAGTCATTTGAAGTTTTCCAAATCTTTTCACTATTAATATTTTTTGAAACTGTTGGTTTAAGGACCACTTCACCTCATCGCCTGTCATTAGCAGCTGATTTTAGAAGCAACTCTTAAACTGGTCTAAAGTTTTTACAGACTTTACCTTGCTTCTTTCAGAATGACATTTCCTGGGTTGGGGGGAAAGTGGTCAGGTTTTTTCCATAATTTGAGTAAAAATGGATTGCTTCTATTTAGGACCAGGTGAAAATCATATGTTTCCCATTCAGACTCCTGTTTGGAATTGAGGTGGGGATGAGCTGGCACTAGGAGGATGAAAGTGTCTCATGCTGGATCGTGTGGGAACAGCATCTTGACGTTCTGTGTGTAGGTGAGCTCACCATCCGGGCAGTCTGGGTTTGGGAATTGGTTTTGCAAGTATGCTTGTGTGCCACTTTTACACACAAGCATTTGCAAAACTGAATGTTGCTAATGCTTTCATTATTAAAAAAAAAAAAAAAAAAAAAAAAAAAAAAAAAAAAAGAAAATAANAACTTGCAAATCTCTCTCTCAAATTCATTTATTTTGGAGCTAAAATGAAACAGTGTTTGCTGATACAATATAAACAAACAAACAAAAAAAGTGTGACTGTAGAGTGGAAGTTCTCAGACAGGGAAATTATCTCCTATGTTTAAACGCATTACACTCTCCCCTAAAATGCTTTGTACTATTTTCCTTCCTCTTTAAACATTTCCCTACTCATGTTGTTGCAATGATAAAGCTTGCAAATTACCCCAAATTGTGCAAAAGCCTTCTTATTATTATTATGATTATTTTTGGCTACCTAACTGTTGCAATCAGCAGATATTTATGCAAAATTTGCTTCCCATTATAAATAGCCTAGTCCTGATAGTTGCAGGGTGCGGCTGCACCTCCATCCCCATGCTTGTACCAGAGAACGACCAGCCTGCGGGCTCTGCGCTGCTCTGTGCGTCGTGGGGAGGCCGGCCCGGCTTTGCAGCCTCTCAGCGCTGGCCGGGCTGGTTCCTCCGTGCCCAGCTCGCTTCTCCACCCTGTGTTTCACGGCCGTCCCGCAGTTCCCCGCCGTGTGAGGGCTGCCCTTCCCGCAGACCCCGTGCTCCGGGCGCTTTGCGGCGGCCGACAGCCGGGCGCGGCCGGCAGGGGGCAGCGCGTCCCCNGGGAGCGGGGTGCGGGCCGCCCGGGCACGGCCTGGCGGCGGTTGGAGTCTCCTGTGAGAGACGTAGGCAGCACCCGCCGCAGCAGGCTGCTCCTTTTTTAGCTGTACTCGCACTGCAGTGTTGGCTGAAGAAGATAGGGATCTCCTGGAGCCCTCAGGTTTTCTGTCAGTTTAATAGCTGACCTTGGGCGAGCTATTTCAGCCTTCTGCGCTGGCTGCTTGCTGAGTTGTTCTGGGCATGCTGGGCTTCTCCCCAGCAGCCTCCCACCCATGAAGGCTGGAGGCCATGGGATGTGACAAGCTGGGGTCCCCCGAGGCTCTCTGCCACAGGATCTCGTGGGGACAGCCCCCAAAAATCAGTGTGACAAGTTCTGCATCTTTTGGAGCAGGTTTCTGCACTTGTCCTGTCTTCTTTCTCTCCAAGGAAGCAGCCAAGGGGGCAGCTTGAAAGTATCTCCAGCCAAATACTTGTTGCTCTGTAGAAAGTGCAGAAAGTCCTGTCAAACACAGCGATGGAATAATTTGACTGACTCATGAGAGTTTCTCATTAAAAATGTTTTGTTTTCTTTCTTTTCACCATGTATATCTTCATATCAATCTAGTTTAACCATACTTAAGTCCTCTTAGAAACCTGATACAGAGCTGGCTAGAATGAGTGCCAGAGATAATGTGATACAAAAATTCCTTCCTTTTGTTCATTTTAAGATTATCCATAAAAGTGTAAATTTGTTTCATTGCTTTATACAACTCCAGTGTTTCACATTGCTCTTCTTCTACCTTAGTAACCATTTTCTGTTCCTGACTTGTAGCTCTCACTATCACTGCATCATTTCTTGAGTCTGATCGACCAGAGCTGAATGAACTATTTTTGTTGGGGCAGACTTGGGACTTACTGAACATTATGAAATACCTTCTCATTGAGTGGACTGGAGGACACATAATGAGCAGCTAGTTCAGAGGCACAGATCTAAGTTTTGTAGGATCTCCTGGTTGTTTGGAAATCCCTCCTGCATGCATGGCTCACAGCTTGATTTCTGTCCCAAAATGTGCTTTGATGTCATAACACTGCAGTCACTGTTGCACTGTGAAGTGAGCATAGCCAGAGCTGGAGCAAGTGCAGGCTGACAACCATCGAGTGAAGCAGACAAGTGACTTCATCCCTCTTTGCAACGTTCAGTGGAAGTTCAAGTTCGGCGGTTGTTGTGCTCTCTAAAGGGTATCAATACCTGCCTTGGAAGCGCTGGCATGACCCACAGGCATGCGGGTACCACTGCAGATGGCAGCTGGAAGGCTCAGTGCTGCGCAGAGTGGAGGGGCAGCATCAATCAGCACTGGAAAATTGGCCCAGAAGATGTTTCTGACCTGAGGGCATCCAGCTCAGCAGTGCACTTGGTCTGGACAAATGCAGGTGTCTAGACTTTGTGTTGTGCCTGTAGCACTTCTGCTGGATGTGAGAATTATCTGGCATGTTTCTGAGGGGAGAAAATGACCAAGGCAGAGCTGTTCCTTCAACTGAAGAATATGAGAGGAGACACTTTTATAACCATCAGAGTAATCCTAAACAAATCCTGAAACTTTAATGGGAGTAATTTTAGCATATTTCCTGTAATTTGTAATATTTATTTTGATATACGTTCAGAAAGTTTATGTAATATTTTTTATGCATGAGCTACTTTTGGCAAAATATAGAGATCTTCACATGCATACAAATTTGCTATTATGATTGGCTGAGCTTTAATAAGTGATTTGTAATACCAAATATTGGACATGTGTTTGGAACAGAGATGTGCCAGGAACACATTACCCAGTGCTCCAGGATGGAAATATCTGCTTATGGTAGATGACCTGACCTCGGCTGGCCTTTGTGTGACCGCTGCAGGTATCGCTGTGACCTATCGCCCTGCTTTCTACCCAGAAAGCTTTTCCAGACTATAAAATGTTGTATCGTTAAAGGCCAGATTCATTACTTATACCATCTTGTACAGCTTGTCTGTCATTTTCCTGCCACTGTTTGGGAGCGTTTTATTCTAGCCTTGAATACTCTCTGAAAAATGTGAGAAATACTGTGAACAGGACAGAAATTGGTCTCGCTGTCACTCTTAAAATCAGTGAAACTCTTTGTCATCAGACAGAGTAATTCTGAATTATGGTCTGGATCTAAATCCAGCTTGTCTTGTCCATTAGTAAGGGTGATTAATTTCTGCAATTAATTGAAAATAGAGCAGGAAAAAAAAAAAATAAAGCTGGAATTAAGTAAGAAACATTTAGAAACAGAAGTTTCTGTGGTACCTGTATGTGCACCAAGGGAAAGCAGTGCCCTGTGTTAACTGAACATGTGTAATTGATGTTATGTGTTAAGTTACTGTCATAAAGGTACCTTCACAAAAACCCAACTTTTCAAACAAACTGGAGTTTTCATTTCTCAATATATGAGATAATGTGCTGCAGTGCTTCGATCTGCTGGGTCCCTGGCCCTGCCCAGGAGGAAGGTGTCCTCTCCTCCTCACCCCTGGCCTCAGGCTTCCATATATCACTGGCCATCATTCACCAAAGGAATTTTCTGCTGGCCACCACCCATCTCAGAGGTGATGCATGTCACCCACATCCTTCATAAATCAATCTTCTGACTCTGACTTTCTTGGATCACAAAATGGAGAGTGCAAAGCCCATGCCTACAGCTGCAGATCCCCTGGGCATGCTCCCGCCTGTGAGTCCACACCTCCATTCCATCTCCGGCCCTGGCAGCGCTTTCTCCTCCAGGAGCTGTTTGAAAACTTGACTGGCTTGAATGAAAGGGTTTTCTGTTTTGCTGGCTGCTGACCTGCTGAGGCCACTCTGGCCATGGCAGTGAGCATGGTGCTGCTTTAGCCAGTGCCCACATGAGCCAGACAATGAGTAGGGACTGGAATTCTTGGAGCAGCCTTGCAACAGGTGAGGATCCTGAGTTTTCATCCATGGCACACGCTGGACCAGCCAGCCCAGCATCTGGTGCTCATGAGGACACTCAGTTTGCAAAAAACTGGAGGCACCAAACTGCACCTGCGCTAGTCCCTCTCTTTTAGGGCACATCTGTACGCCAGCTAGTCCAAATTCAGCTCAAATCAGAGAAGAAACTTCTCTGAATTGGCTTCCAACTGATTTTAAACTACACACTTTGCACACTGCAGACCTGTGCATCAGCGGAGCATTGCCACTTCAGCAGAGGTGCATCATGACAAAGGGTCTGTTTGTAGAGGCTGCACTCAGGCCTTTACATTATTTTGTAGCACCATCTAGTGGGTGTACAGGCCGCAAAAGCAGCTTTCCTGCACACTTCACATTAGTAGAATGTTTTCCCATTATTGCAGGTTTAAACAAATGGTTATAAAAGCTTGCATTTGACCTCTCCTCTTCTTTCCATTCATTCCTTACCAGCACTGTCTCATGACATGATGCACTGATCTATGAACAAGCCGTGTGGCCTGTCCCCAGAGGCATGGGCTGCTGAAGAGCACCAGAAGATTTCAGTTTATCATCAGCCCTTCATGGGAACTTGACTGGACAGGCTCTGACAGAAACTGAACATTTGGTAAGAAAAAAATATGCTTGACAAAGCTGCTACTGATCTAATTTTCCTGCTTGAAATACGCTGGACAAGCCATCCGCAAGCAGATATGAAAAAATAAAACATTCATTTTCTATTATTTATAGCGTGGCTGTCACACTCTCAAAATGTGCCAGAATTTTCTTGGCAGTTGTTTTTGCCATGGCTTAAAACTCACAAATAGTAAATAGAGAACAGATAAGGCTCGGACAAGGCAATACATAAAAAGAGGAAGCAAACAGCAAGGCCTGAAGCCCCTGAGCACACCTTGAGCTGGGTTTGTAGACCGTGCTCTTATCAAACAACCTTCAAGCGGAGTTTTAGCTTTTGCTGCCAGAATGTGGAGAACCAGGCTGACAGGTACCTGTCAGCAAAAGCTCTGCCCGCTCCTGAAATCAAACCTGTTTGTTTCCACACAAGAGAAGGATGCAAATTTAGGTGCTGTCTGAAGACAAATGTGGGAAGAAACATACAGGAGAGTACTGGGTCCCTACTTGGTGAGCTGCACTCCTTGCAGTGCAGGAATCTAATCAGTGGGGCTCTAGCCCCAAGCATACACTGCTGAAGCTTTACTCACCTTAGTTGACTTGTACCTTATTCACTTAGATTTGAAGCAGAGTCTGGCCTCTGGATTTCAAGGAGGTTAGGGAGAAGCCTGTCATTTTTGTCTGCAGACATTTTTTCTGTGAAACTTTTGTATTTCTGTTATATCAGTATATTGTTACGCAGCAACTAAGTGTCTTTTTTTCACTTGTGTGCTCCCAGATCACAATTTATATGTTGTCTTCTGTAGAATTATTTCCAGTTCTTGTCAGCTGAGAGAACTCACCCACTGTAGGTAACCTAAGTCATAAATCACAAGTGCAAGAATCAGTGGAACAAGAGAGGACACAGTCAGAAAGGGGCATTTGCTGGATTTAGCATTGGACTGACCTACCAGCACTCCGTAGATGCTCCCCAAATTGTAGTGGTTTCTATAGATAATGTACAGTCAGATCCATGCTTCCTCATCTCAGTCCCAAGGGAACAGGTTGTTAGAGACATTGCTTGAGGGAGAGAGATGGTGTCATTCTCTGTGCAAGTGACCCATGCTCCAGGAAAACTTTGTCGGTGCTATTGCAGCCAGCACGAGCAAGGGATTTCCATGACCAGGATGTTGCCTTATTCAGGTCTGCCCAAACCTCCACTTGGATATCCCAGAGGCTCGTTTTTCTTTACTTTATTTCAACTTTTCCCAAGCACAGAAAAGCTAGTCTCCAGGTTTTGGTTGAATGCTTTTTATTTTTTGAGCAGAACCTCACCCAGTTTGTACAGTGCTGATGTAAACGTCAACCTCAAATAATTAGCGCACGTGGCCAGTTAATCATCTAGCTGGCTCCAAGTGGAAACATGCCAAGACATTTCTGTAGTAGTGAGGCCTTTACATTTGTACTTTATTTGCATTGGATGTATAAATATTTCTGCATCCCAGTCACAGTTTCCCCCACTAATTCTTGTAAGTATTAAAGATGTTTTGGATGGAGCTGAGCAGAAAATATTTTCAGTGAGTATATACAGTTGTGGCAATTTTAGAGCAATTGAATCAATTTGGGTCAAGTTTGATAAATCATTTTGACAAAAAGCGGGGAGAAAGCCTGGAAAGCATCTTGACATTTTGTTTAAAAATAATATTTTTACACAGACAGATAGTGAAAGGACAAGGGGGAATGGTTTAAAACTAAAAGGAGGGAGATTTAGGTTAGATGTTAGGAGGAAATTCTTCACTCAGAGGGTGGTGAGGCCCTGGCACAGGCTGCCCAGAGAAGCTGTGGATGCCCCATCCCTGGAGGTGCTCAAGGCCAGGCTGGATGGGCCCTGGGCAGCCTGATCCAGCGGGTGGCAGCCAGCCAACGGCAGGGGTGTTGAAACTAGATGATCCTTAACGTCCTTTTCAACCCAGGCCATTCTATGATTCTATGATTCTCCCAGTTTTCCTGGAGAGTTTGACAGGGCTTGGTGACCTAGTAAGAACATTGTAATATGAGAAGAAATATTTTTGGATAATTTGTCGTTGACCCTATAACAGCTTCCTGCCCAGGACAGTCACAAAAGTTTTGCAAGCAAAGTTCTTATTAGATGTGTAGCACTCTTGAAGAAATCATTATGCAAGTGACCATCCCTTCCAGATTACTTTCAAGAGCTGATAAATCACCACAATGTGAGGAGAACTTCTGTAAGCCAGGAGGCAGGTTTCCTTGCAGGTAACATCTCCCACAGTCTCTTGGCCAGGACGTTTTGGTGGCAGTGCTCACAGAATGATTTTCCATCTCAGCTCTCAGCTCAGGTTCAGTACCATCCCAGCAAGGAACTCGGTGGGGGTTGGAACTAGATGAGGGGGTTAGAGTTAGGTGATATTTAAGGTCCCTTCCAACTCAAGCCATTCTATGATTCTAATGAACTCTGTGAAAAAGTTTGCCAGGTCTTGCCCTTTTTTAACACCTAGGTGACTTGCTGATGCATAGCTGTCAAGTTTTCAGTATGTGTACTGATCATGCTTGTAAGGTATTCCCACATATGGGAGAGATGAAAAGAGAAGATAAAGTATAGTTCATGTACAGCACCTACCAACAGTCATTTCCTGCACTCCCATTAATTTTGCTCGTTACCATCTGATAGATGTCACTGCTGTCACTGGTCTGACATTTATACTTGCGTAAGAGCATGATGTATATAAATACCCCCCCCCCCCCCACAACGTGCCTGTATATATTTAATTGTGAATAAACTCTCTGATCAGTTTGATCCATCCTCTGGTCATGTTCTGTCTTCTGTTTGCTTGTTCATTATTCATAAGCATTTGCTGAATAACACAGACAAACAGTTTTCAGACTATGAGTTTTCTGGGAATCATTCACTTCAGCTATTCACTATTCATCTTTTGTGGTACCAGACTGGCTACTTAAACCACACAGTGGTTTTCCCCTAATTCCTAACTGGGTATTTATAAACAGTAAAATAAAGACAGACGAATTGTGAATGCATTTCTTTGATTGTGAAGATCCTGTTTGCCTGCCTACGTGGGCATGCGTCCCAAGAGCAGCCTTGCCCGGAACTGTGTGCATCCGTACAAACACACAGAAATTTGGGCTTTGGGGAAAGACCTATGAATATAAAGGAGCATAGTGCGCTGGAGCCATGCTTCAGGGCATTGAACCTACTATGTGCGTGTTTCGGATGGAATGTATATATCACAGAATCATAGAATTGCTTGTTGGAAGGGAGCTTAAAAGGTCGTCTAGTCCAACTCCCCTGCAGTGAACAGGGACAGCTAGCAGTTCTTGTCTTTGCTCTGTAGTGCAGAATAATGCTGCTTGTTCTCATGTTCAAGGTTTTGGTACACCTTCTGCCTTTATGCACAGGCATGTCCCTCCTAGTCACCAGGGCTGTCTGTCTGGGTGGCTCATCGCCACCTGTACCCCCAGGTAGGGCTGTGATGCCAACATTTGGAAGTCATAAAAAGGGACAGACAGGGAAGTTTTCATCATTAAAGTTCATCTGGAAAAGGGCAAAAGTTTCATGGCCAACTGAGCTGAAATGTCAGGGAGGCTGCCCTCTGTGGTCTGATTTGGACTCTAACTCTTGACGGCTTAGGGTGGTCTCCATCCCTCCCGTTGCTGGATTCCCTCTGTGCTTAGGAGGGCATCTCAGAAGGGTGATGGATCACCTCTGACAGTGCCAGCCACAAGGCTTGAGGCTCAAATATGGACACTGACATTTTCCTGTGCTTGCTGTTGTCATTGTTATTACAGCTCACAGAAGTCCTTGATGATCTATCAGTGTTCCCTGGAGGATGTAACTGTTCACTTTGCTTGTTCACTGAAGACTGTGAGCACCTTTGAGAGGTTTCTACCAGACTGGCTGCAAGAAGCCTGTCCAGTTTCACGTGATAATGAAGTGCTTTCACAGTCAGCTTGGAGTGATTTGTGGAGCTAAGGGGAGATGAGGTGAATGGCCGTGGCCAGCTGAAATGATTTAGCTTTTATTAGCATTTTCCAGGTGGAGAGCCTTCTGGGGAGTGCTTGTATACTATCACCACTAATATTGTGCTGCTTTGTCAGGCCATACTGAGAGCCTGTGGAGGATGCGAAAGCTGGGTGCATGGAGAATTGTATAGTAAAAATATACTGAAGTATCTTTGGTTAACACAGCAAGTGAAGGGGATTTTGTATTCTACATTTATGGAAGTTCTTAGATTCTGCTTACATGCTAGTTTTGGTGACCAAATCTTTTTTCAATTTGAGCTTAGACAACAGTGATATCCTGAGGCAGTACGTGACTGACTTACTCACTGCCGGAAAAGATATCCATTTTCTGCAATTTGTTTTGTCTTGTTTCTATCTATGTATTTATTTCAAAGTTTATTGCAGACCCCATTATCATTGTAAATAAGCAGATGGAGAAGGAGGAGTTTCCATGGTGATGTGCTAAGGAAGTAGTGTTTGATCTAATCAGTTTTTATTTCAAGCATTTCCAGGTTTGTAATTCAATGATAAAATAGTGAGTTGGGTAGTGGATTGTATTAAGCAGGCATTGTTGTTACCACAAGGAAAACTAGCCCCAGTCTCAGAGAACAGAGGAACTTACGTCCACTTCAGACAGCACCTTGCTACTCCCTGAATTGCAAGTAAGTGAACAGCAATCCTTCCTCCCTTACCTGCAACGTGGTTTACGAAGGCGGTTGTTCAAAGACAGAGATATGGAAACACAGAGAGGCAAAATAATCATAAGCCTAGGGCTGAACATGAGGCTGCTTTGCACAATGTCCTGCCCCATCCCTAGGCCACATTGCAGTGAAAACTAAGAGGACTTCTCCTGTTCTTTGGGAGAAACCAGCACCCAAGTGCCATGATGAGTCACAAACACGATTACAAGTATATGGCAGAAGAAGTGGTGGCGAACAACAGAGCTGTGCTTGTCATTCCTTTCCCAGACTGTATCAGTGCACTGGGGAGAAGCAGAGGTAAAAGGGATGGACTGCTGCAGACACCTGGAAAGAGAAATGACTTGAAATGCAGTAGGATTTACAAAACATAAGAAAGAGTACGGGAGCCATCAGGAAGCATCCCTAAAAAAGTGGGAAGAAACAAGGGCCTTGTACTTTCCTGTACTAAATAAGTGCTATAAAACACCTAGAAGTGCCACACCTTTGGTATGAGGTCTCAGAGCTCTGAAGTGTCAGAGGCTGTGCATATATAAATATTCCTTTGCTTGTACCAAGTAAGAAGAAGTTGAGACCAAAAAAAAAAAAAAAAAAAAAAAAANAAAAAAAGTTTCAAAGGAGGTATGCTCATGGTCTGGGCTGCCTAAGGGCTGAAAGAGGTGAGGGTGAGCTGGGCTGCCTCTCTGCAGACACATTAAGGTGGGTCCAACAGCCCTGTAATGTTACGTCCAAAGCTGTCAGATGAGAACACTTATTCCTCTGCAGATGCATCAGTGAAAACTTTGACCGAGCTGGCCAGTGAGTGTGCCAGAGAGCTACACTGGATTCCACTTACTAGTTTGATGAGGTACAAGTTTCCATTTTCTCCCCATGATGTCTGTGAATCTGTGACCTTGCTAAAGAAGTTAAATAAAAAAAAAAAATAAGACAAGGGCTCATTTTGTGTCCACATGCAAGAATACTTCAACAGTCCATTTTCAACCACAGTCAACAGAGTAACTTACATTTATCAAGGAAGATTTTTCATTATGTATACAAATATATATTTTTTAAATATGAAAGGTCATTTTGAGAGCCCACAGTGGCATCCGATTATGTAGACCTAAAAGAATTTCTTAAAATGTTTAATTTGTGTAAAGTGATGAAACTCCCTCAAACAAAGTGTGCATCATCTAATGCATTTCTAGAGCTCCTTGCTACTCCTAAATATACTCTCATTCTTTCAGCTAAGAAATCCTTACTTTCTTCTAGCTTTAATTTTTATTGTTTTATTGTGAGCAGTAAGAGATAGCCAAACTTGTTCAAACCAAACAAGAATATCTGCAGTTTTTGGGCTTCTCTCTGTCTTTTTTTTTTTTTTTTTTTTTTTTTTTTTTTTTTTTGTATGTGTGTTAGTTTGAAAAGGCTTTCCTAAGAACCTGGAAAAACACAAGGACTAAAAAAAAAGAGTATGGTCTGATATGCCTTCAGGAGAGCGGAGCAGTCTCCCCGAGGATGTGGGCTTGCTTCAGAGTACCTGAGGGCAGAGCTGGCCCCGTGCTTTGTTCCCAACTGAGGGCTCGAGTCTGCTGTGGTGAGGTCAGACCATGAGGAGAGGTAAGGGAAGGCTGAAGAGCTGGGCTCTTGGCTGTGCTGGGCGTACTTCAGGAATTTAATTTGGCCATGGAAGTATTCCCAGCACAGTGCTATTCCTCCTCATTAAAGGAGGGAATATAGCTGTAGCCATAACCCCTGTAGGGGAGGAATTAACTTTTAAACTGAGCACTGCATTTGGGTAGGAAATGAGCTTAGTGGGGTCTGTGTGCTAAGAACATGTGCACTTTGATACCACACTCTTTCAAGTTTCAATCTATGCACAGAGGAACAACAGTGAAGCAGAAACCAGAAATTAATCACTAAGTGGTTTCCAGTTTTAAAAAAATCCTTATCAGTTTATTATGCCTTTCCTGGATGCTTTCTAGTGTCACATCGTTTTGCTGATTGCTAAAATAATTGCAGAAGCGAACTGTGGACACTGTTTCTCCAGGGGGAGGGTGTGAGTGAAAACCTTTTGGCCAGCTCCGTGCTCTCTTTGCGCAGGTGCAGCCATGTGGGTCTGCGTGCATCGCCCAGCTAGGCAGCCAGGCTTGTAGGGGCACACGGTGCAGAGCTGCAGGACCTCTTGGGCTTACCCGCAGGAGCCACGCAAGACTTTATTTCACTCTGCCTTGCCTTTTTCTTGCTTTGGTTTATGGTATGAAAAATAAAATAAAAACTTAGGATTCAGGCCGTTAGGTTGGTTTTAATCTTAACAGACGTATAAAGAAAAAGTGGAAGTTTAAAGTTGAATCACTTTTTTGATTAGTCATTCTTGCATTGTCGTTTCGCAGGATATGCTCTAATGCTGTCATGTTGTCAAATAAACATGCTTCTCCTGAATGATTCACTTGAGAAAACTAAAGCAACGTTTTCTGATATTTGCTCTGTAATATTGGACCTCTGTGGTGAAGGTTTGAATTGCAGTCCTGAAAAAGTTCTTTCAACACTCACATAGATTACTGGAACTGCAAGTACAACTTTTGCCAGTTAATACAGCTGAAGCATAACATTTTTATGACATTCCCAGTCGTTTAATATGTTTTCTTTCTAAATGAAATGTGGCTCATCTGCTAAATGAACCAAGAATTAGCTTAATCTTTTCTGGAGCATTTCTAAGTCCAGATCACTCTTCTTTTCTTGGGTGTTTTTGTGAGCCTTAAGAAGTTCCAAATTCTCATCAGATTTTTCAAAGCAAAACATGTCCAACTTTGATTTTACATATATATAAAAATTTATTATATTCAATTTCTGACAGAAGATTTTCCAGTTACATCCTTGGTTTAGTTAGATGAAATTTTGCCTTGCTGAAATTTTGCTGAAGAATGTAGCCTGGATATATGTGTAAGACAGAGTGTGTGTCACCCTCTTTTTCTTATTTTTTTTTTTAATATGTTTTTTTTTTTCCGTAAGTCCTAGAGAGGATTCAGGAAAAAGAGAAAAACTGTTGGATATTTCAAGGCAATGTTTTTAATCAAGCACCACACATGCTCACCTGTTTGTATGAAGGAATTTTCACTGCCATTGTATCAGCTTTGGTGTAAGTCCAGTGCCTTTAAAAACATCGTTTTTTCAAGTGAAATACCTGGATTTGTGGTCCATGTTGTGGCAGAAATCTCTGCACTCCAAGAATCACTGCAGCATCGCAGCTGCACACTGTCTAGTAGGATAGGAGTATTTATTTAAATTTCATTATAATTTTGTAGCTAGAACCAGTCTCAATTTGTTTGGGTTATTTGCATTTTTTACAGAATTGAGGTGCTTCACCTGCTGTGCCAGAGGGTTTTGTTCTGGCAGTGTCCCTGCTGCAAGCTGCAGTCTCTGAGCAGAGCAATTTTAAGCTCCTGGCTTCAGCAGACATTGTGCAAATCTCTGTGCTTTGATGTTGACCATGTCACCTTGGGCTCCTTTCCCAAAGACTGAATTTTCTGCTTTCTCTCTCATTTTTCTTCTTTGCTTTATTGAACTCCTTCAGCTGTTAGCTTTGCTATTTTCATCATTTGCTCCCTTATCTGTTGTGTTATTCTAAGCATGCCAACAACTTAAAGCATCAGTGATTTTAAAAAGAAACAGTTGAGCCTTTCCTCCAGTTTTACAGTCCAAGAGCAGCCTGTCTTGCAGGAACGTAGTGAAAGCTTAATATGAAAAAATGTTGTGCAGTACAATACACTGCAATGGAACTAGATTTTCCCTCATCTCTATTTTTATATATCCTGACTGATCGTTGCTGAAGTGGTAATTTCACTTCACATGCTTTCTACTGTAGTGTAGTTTTGACTCATCTCATCCAGAATGGAGTCTATATTTTCACAGCATCTTGAACCCTACAGTAGTTTAAATAATCTGCTTTCAGTGGTGGAACCTCGACTAGCAACCTGGAAGGTGGTGTCATCAAGTATTACTGTAACTGACTTATTTTAAACATTTTTGTAGTCCACACACAATAGGGAGAATGAAAGAGTGGTGCCACTAAATGCCTGCAGGAAACATCTCTGTCTTGATGTTGGTGCAGAGCGTGTAGTTTTTCCAGAAAGCAAATGACCTATTTCTTTCTTTAAAACTGTTTTTACAAGTTAACTTTCTACAGTTAAGAAGTGATCATTCCTCACCTCTCTGAACAGCTACCACATCTGCACACTCTGACTGGCTGACAAAGACCAACTGGATGAGGACACCACAGACACAAGTTTGTCTGTGTGAAGATTTGTTTTTGCTCCTCTCCCCGTGATGCACGCTTACTTTAGGGGGAAAGCTGTAGGTATGCAGAGATGCTTGGCTGCCATGATTTTCTTTGTCTTCCTATACAAGAAAATCTCTCTTCTCTCCTTTTATTTACTTTTTTTGTCCCATTCAGTGGTGATATGGAGTGTTGCTAGAACAACAGTCTGTCTAATCCAAATAGTTATTTCATTGTAAATCACCAGGGTGCCGATTTTACAGTTCAGGTATTATTGTTTTTCTTCTGTTTCTTCACTTTGCAGGCTCGAAATCAGCCAACACAAGCTTTCAGAAAATGAATAAAAAATTAAATGGCTCAGGACTGGAACTTAGTTTGCCAAGTATCAGCCTGGGGAGGTGTTCTGTAACTCTGCGGTAAACCCCAATGTATATAATCACAAAGGAAAAGCTGACAGACCTTTAGCAGTAGCTTTGCAGTAATAAGGTATTATTACTAACAGATCCTTTCATCCCAGAATCTCAAAGCACTTTAAGAATATTCCTTTATGGGGAAATGAACAGGAATAAAGCATACAGTTTAATCTTCATTACGCTGTGCCGTATCAACAGCTGGGTCCAGACACCCTTTCTTCCCAGTAGTGTGCCTTCTGCTGGGTGAGCGACTCAGATTTAGGGACATGGCCATGGCTGATGGGTTGTGAAAGCATGGCCTAGTATGAGGATAAAGGACCAGGTAAGACATGAACATGATGGCAACTTTCTCTGGAGAAGCAGCTCCATATGAACATCTTACAGACTCTGACAATGACCTGAAAAACATCAAGGTCCCGAAGCATTCAGGAGTGGGTTATTTTTTTGCCCTCTTTCCACAACATGCACTGTGTTTCTTCTCTCTTTTGTTGGGATGGGCTGCAATGGGGCTCTGTGTCTTGTGAGGGACACTTTTCTTTGGAAACGTTCAACACCGTGAACCTGTGGCTATTCATCTGGTGTTCTCTGGCTACAGAGAGCATGCAAGGGGACCTGGCCACAGCAAGCATTTGAAGAAGTCACCTAATCCTTGCATGCAAAGAGCTAGGCCACGAAGCAGTTTGCCTCTTGTTTGCCAAGACTTTAACCAAAAAAATACAATGATTTTATTTATCAATTTAATCCCTGGCCAACCACTGCGTGGCATGGGCTGCAGTTCCCCAGAGTCTACCTGTGCTCAGCTGTTTGAGTGACCTTAAGGGACTGGGGTCCTGCAGCGAGACCTAGGCTATTATAGGTCACACTCGAGTGGCACAAGCATCCTTTGTCTTATGAATCCCTAGGTCCCTTCTCTGATGCACGAACACCCTCTGCGCCTGTGTGTGCTGCTTGAACATCTGCCAGCAGCCAGCCCAAGGTGGCCTCATGCAGAATTTCTCTTTCTTCTCTTTGCTTACCCCTTCAATCAACAGGTGTATTTATTAGATTACATACTCTCTCTGCAGCGTTTCACCATTTAGTCTGGGAGAGATTTTATTAATTTCTGAGTCCCTGCTGTCTCACTCAGCAGCTATTTGTTTAACATGGACCTGAAAAGCTGTACCTACAGACTGATAGAAAATAAATGTCTTTTAAAGGATCCATTTGTAAAATATGCACATCTGCTAATGAATTTAGGGACATTTTTGTGGCACTAAAATAAACCTTGTAGTAAGGATGCAGGAGTGATGGATACCACAAAAAAAGGTAAAAGGGGATACCCCGTGCACAGAGCTCCCGGCCCAGCCCTACAACTTCCTGAGGCAGGGATGGCTGTGCATGCACTGCTGAAGCTTTCATTTGCATGTCTTAGCTCCTCAAACTCATCTGGTGTGCCAAAATTGTCACCTTGTGGTGTGAATGTACCTTAAACAAGCCCAGTGCTGGCTGGCACTGACAGTTGCCTGCAAAGGTGGCTGCCAGCCACTAGACATGTTGCGCGTGTTTTGGTGAGTTGTGCACATCCCCACTGGGCATTCCTGGCAGGAAGGCACCCGTGCTGCTGGAGGACCACAGGGGAACTGGAGTTGTCTGTATCTTAAAGATCAAACCAATGGCAGAGTCAGGAACTGGTGATCCACTCTTGAGAATGCCAGTTTCTCCATATGGCGCAGATGAGCTAAGAAATCAGGTCATTCCCAGAGCATCAGCTCAGCTCTACAAAAGCGTTCAAACAGGGATTTGGATCAGATTTAGTACAAACTGAACATCTGTCAGACACAGCAAAGCTCTCAAGCCCCAACATTTCTGCTTCCCCACAAATGTAATCCATGGTACTTTAAGAAAATACACTTATTTGGGGTTTTCTGTTAGCACACTTGAAATTTTCCTCTTTTCTTCTATTGTCTTGCAGCAGACATATTTCTTAGTGTGAGGAAAATATATGTGAAAATAATTCATTTTGGAGTCTGTGGGTGGCCCCCGAGGTGAACTGGTGTGCTGTGTTTTACATGCACACACCCCCACAGGCAGGCTCTGCCTTTGCTTCAAATCAACATCAGTGAGCCCACGCACACCTCTCCCGAGGCCTTTGTACAAGCCCTTTATCCTGCTACCAACAGGGAAGCCAAGCCCCCAGGGTGAAAGACAAGTTGAAAGCTAAGATCAGAATGATTTGGCAGAAATCGGAGCTATTGCAAGATTTTCCAAGATGAGCCCACTGGGGACTGGAGAGCTCATCGTGGTTTAATGGCTTAAAAAAGAGAATGGGGCTTAATCTAGACCATGTGCTGAGATGATTTAATGAGCATGGAGGTAGAGGATGGCACACCCACCCTGACTACAGCGCCTGCCCTCTTCACATCTGGATTGCTTGGAAATGGTGTCTGTCTTCTTCCTTGCCTTGTCCTTAAAAAAACAAAGCGCTGAGCCAAACTTCCTTTTTGTGGTCAGGTCCTCCTACGTGTGGCTGGCTCTGCACCCTGGGGGTGCCCAAGGCTGTCTTTGGAGAGCTCTCTGGGGCTGCAGCACTTTGAGAGTGGGTGGGGAAGATGAATTCTGCCCATGAACCAGGCCAGGCACTCAGGGTCCCTCAGCTCTTGCAGAGGATGCTCTGGAAAAGCATCTTGAGGCATTGCTGGGCTGCAAGAGTGGCTTCAGACCCTGCAGCTGCAGCAGGAGGGGCCTCTGCAGTGAGCTTGTTAAAGGCATGATCAGTGCTGGACTCTAGAGATGAAGGGAAACATCTCTGACACTTGACTGTAAAAGTTCTCAGTCCCCAGAAAACAAGAGTTCCCAGACCTCCCTCTTTCAAGCTGTAAGTGAACATAATGAGATGTAAACGATCATCAGCACCTCAAAAACAGCAATATGGGCGAAATGGAAAGAAACCTTTCCATGGCTTTGATCCAGAAATACCTTTTAGCTATCCGAGATGGGACAAGGCTGTTCTGCTTTCTCAGCGTAAATTCTCCAAATTGTATCTATCATGTCTGGTCTAAGAGAATCGCTTGCTCCGTCTCTCTGGGATTCAAAGCAGGTGCAAGATGATACAGAGAAAATCAAGCCCAGCCCAGAGGGATTGTCTGCAGGGAAAAACACAGCTTTGGAAACCTAGGTTTTGTTTGTTAACACTGCTGAGAAATCAGGCATTTGTTCATTTCAGGTAGTCTGCTCAGCCTTGACCAGCCAGCGCTAACCTCAGTAATCTTAGCTATGGGTTTGAATGGAGGTTTGCTGTGGAATCCAAAAGATCTCGCAGCTCATAAGCCATCTTCAGCATCCTCCTTTGGACGTGGCGCTCACTTCTAGAAAACAGCCTGCTCTGGTTTGGTTTGGAAAGCTTTGCAGGCCTCTGTAGTGAGAAGCAGATCCAGCTAACCGGCATCTGGATTCCCAACAGCTGGTTAAGGGGGCTAAGGCAGTCCCATCAGCCTTGTTAGCCATTAGTACAAGGCTAGTTGCAAACACACCTCTTTCCAGCAGAGATGTGTAAACGCGATGAGTGAGTGATCCCTGGAGTCATCTCTGGCTGTACAGGAGAAGCAGCAGCTACATCTCTGGCTGCAGCCTAGATGGGATGACCCCAGCCTGCTCGCATGGCACAGTCTGGTCCCGATCCATCCTTAAACCTGCTGCAGCTGGGCCAAGGTCACTGCTTACAGATGGCACCAGCCACACCGCGTAGCCACATGTGGAAAATGCTGAAATCCCTCCTTGGGTGCCAGGATGAACCCTGGGGCGGGGAGGAACAAGGCTTTGCGTGCCTTGCAGCACTCTGATGGGGTCAGAGCATCTAGGGAGGTGGGGACCAAAACATGAAGCATCTGATTTTTAAGAATAGGAGAGTCAGCACTAGAAGGTGCCAAAAAAGCCTGTCACTGCAGAGACCCCTCATATCTCTGCTGGTGTAGCACAGTTGTATGGATGCCTGAGGCTGCTGGGTCAGTGTGACTTCCCCCCATACCCCATGGCCCTGGGGACAGGGACCATGAGAAGGTTGTCTTCTCCTGCCTGGACACGTTTAACTTTTGACCTGTATCAGCTGTCAGATTAGAAGGAGTTTAGTCACATCAATCTGAGCAGGAATTAAAGCCAAGCTCCGGGGTGAAAGGGCAGAGCCTTAAAGGGATCACCTTAATTCACAGGGCCTCTTAATCCCCCTGTTCTTGTACATTAATCCAAATATCTCCAGTTCTTCTTAACCTGTTTTCATAGAAGTAAAGAGAATTATACTTAATACAACAAAGCTGAGTGTAGGAGGAAAATGTGACCTTAGCCCTCCAGAAGAAGGGGTTTAAGGCTGCTCTCAATGCTGCTCTTTATCCTGGTCACTCCCCAGTCATTCCCTGGCAGTTTGGGAGCTGGGAATGATCAGGCAGCTCCTCCCAGCTGAGCCGTGGCAGTGACGCTGTGCAGGACGAGACTGTTGTTTGATGTTCCATTTGCAGTTTACATTTATAATGGTAGTGCTCTGATAACCCGGGGGCTTGAAACAGGCCCAAGAGGAGATGGGCTGGGAGCACACCACATCTATCACCGAGGAGCCCTACAGGCGGGGCTGCACCGCTTGGAGAACCCCTTCCACTTCATGGTAGCAGCCAGAGTGCAGGGCCTGGAGGCTCTGCTGCACCCCTCCATGGGATAGCAGAGGGATGAGCAGAGCTGGCTGGAGGTGTCCTGTGCATCGGGGAACTGCTGGGATTGCTTCCTCAGTGGCCGATGCACAGAGAGTGTCAGGCTCTTTGACTGTCAGCCCAGCAGCTTTCCAGGCTATCAGCTACAAGCAGTTGGATTTCCAGAGTTTCAATACACACAGAAGGAAGGACAGGCAGCAGCCATTTACACAAAATCACTTTTTGGAAGCAAAGTACTGGTGTGCAAAATCAGTCCTCTCTGAAACACCTTTACAGTAAGCACCCTCGAAGGCTGACCTCCAGCACAAGAGATGTGGCTGAGATCCAAACGCTAAAGGCACCGTGTGGGCAGTGCTAGCTAGTAACCCTGAAAAGATAATTACAAGCTGTGAAGTTAAGTTTTTAGCCCCTAAACTACGCTGTTGAATTCTCAAAGGCGTGTATTGTGCCTTCATGTGATTTGGTAGTGTAGCCAAGCACTGCGATCAGGTTCTCTCAGCTCTACCAAAAGATAAAGAGGTTCAGCTCTTGACTCACAGGAGAAGAGAGAAATCCTGTGCTTGGTTAGGTCCATATGACAACTCTGACATTAACAGAGTTTCAGGCACTGGGGACAGTGCCCACAGCACCGACCCTGGGGACCATGCTGGCCCTGGGTGAATTCTGCAATGGTCAGTGATGATCTGTTTTTCACTGCCATACAGAGCTGGCCCCACAGGAAGAAAAAACATCCCTAATACTGCCCTCCTGCCATCCTTACGCACTGCATTTTGTAGATATGCTGGCTTGTTCTGGTTGTGAGAAACTTCCCCTGCAAATCGGGCTCCTTTAAAAATATATGTAAGGCATCTATTTTTCTGCTGGCATGGTGGTGAAAGCCACAGAAAACTGTGGAAAGAATGAAGTTTCCAGGGGCAAATTTATTTTGTCTCATTCTCAGCTGGCTTAAAGTTCAACTCAGATGTTTCAGGAGACAGATTTGTACTGAAGGCAAGAAGTCTAAGAAAGAGTCGTGGATAAAATAAGTCTCAAAATAATAAAAATAAGCCCTTGAGTGGGCTGGAAGAAAACAAACACGGATCCCGTGATGAGGAGGAAAGAAGAAAACTACAATGGGGGAAAAAAAAAAAAAAGTGAAAACCTTGTCTCACAGAGGTCAATAATGTTTTTCTGCTAGCTTCATTGGGCCAGGATTTTATCCATCGTTTCTAATGATGGTGATGGGCTCTTGCTTCTAAAGTTATTCCTCCATCTCATGATTCATAACATCTCCTGTCTGGACATGCAGTAGCACAGAACTCCCGTTTAGTTAGGAAAATACTCTTTTAATGGAATGAATTGCTCTCGGAATAAAAAAAAAACCTTAGTTTCAAATGACAGGAGGCAGAGGGGAAAGGTTCATGAACTCAAGCTAATTTTTGAACCCTGTGAACACACAAAAATCATTCGAAATCTTCATAAAACATCACATTCCAGCAGGTTTGCCTGTCCAAAAGTTTGGGGTTATCAGGCCAGAAGCCCAGATTCCTCCTCAGATCCAGCCCTGGGCAGGCAATGACAGCGATGCACATCGTAAAAAAACTGGCCAGAAACATAGCCCTGGAAAAGAAGCTGTTTGGGCAGCAGAAGCAAGAGAAGGGAGAGACAGTCCCTTTGAAGTAATCAGCTAAGCGAGGCATTGGATAAGCAAGGGCCTTTTGTAATCAGATGTCTGAGAGGACTGTCAAAAAAATCTCCTGACACTTGCCTTGTCGCTGATGGTATCTCAGCCCAGATAAAATAAAAGCAGCAGTAAAGGGGAAGTCCAAGCCATTATCTGCCCTCACCTGGGCTGTGAAGGGCGCTGAGCAGAGACAGAGCCCAGGCATGTCCGCCGCTGCTGAGAGATTTCAGGGTGAAGAGGCTGCATCGCATGAGGTCTGGGGGAACATCACCCCATGGCCTTTGGGAGCACAGCCCAGAGACTGCAGCATCCTCACTTGGGGTTTTATATTTATGGCAGATAATTTGTATTTGTGGTATTCGGGGCCTTGGCGATCAGTTTCCAACAAATGCTGGGCTGTAAAGCTGTTTTCTTTCCAGGATAACGGGGGAAATGCCATTACAGCCTTTCAAGAAGAATTTGCAGACTTTCACAAGGCTGCTCATTACACCACTCCCAGGCCGCCAGTGTTTATAGAAGTAGCTTCAAGAGCTGCAAAACCAAATGAAGTCTCATTTGTTGTATTGTCTTTCCTTGCGTATTTCTTGGAGTTGAGGTTATGTAGCAGATTTTACTTCAAGGAGATGCTTCTAAGCTCTCCATGCCCCATGTATTTTAAATCAGCTTGCAAGAATCATGTCTCTGGATTCTTCTTTTTCTGTCAAAGATTAATTGAAATTGAAGGGACAGGTGGATAGACAAGCATATAAACAAATGGCACTATTGTATTTACTCAATTTTTCTTGGAAAGTGGAGTTTGAAAATCCAGTAATCTGTTGGGAGACCTGAGGTAATAAATACCACATAACACAGGCAACCCATCACAGGCCCTGCTCTGTGAGGAGTGAATCAATGATGGATGCTCCACTAGCAACAGGAACCTGTCTGCACCTTCAGTAGCTGTGCCCACAGTCACCATAATGCATGCTTTGAAATGAGTGCTGGAAGCTCTGACCATAAATCCATGACCGTTGTGAGACAACAGCATAAAATGCCTAGTGGGGCTCAAAACAAGGAGCCTCAATTTTAGAAACTCAGTAAATTCCATCTCTTGGTTTATTATTTTTTTCTAAGCACTGGACAGGCTTTAATTCTGCTGTCTTGGAAGTCCTCTGAAAACAGGGGGAGATCTGCTTGATGCTGAGGTTTAGGACTGAGCCAATGTGGTCAAGTACAACTTTTAAGGAGTTTTCTGTTTGGTCTTTGGCCTTCGTGACGTTTCATGCTGGTGTCCTACACCATGAGCACTCAGTGAGAACTTTGCTGAGATTTTATTACGTCCTAAACTTATTTGCTCCAAGAAAACAACCATAGTCTGAATTCTAGCCACTATGCAGAGACCAAGGAGGTCAATAGGATTACAGTGGTGTGAAAAGAGACTTTGAACCCTTCATTATATTTAAAATAAATCAAATGGCACAGGGGGTTGAAATTCCATGTGTATTAACCATCTTCCCATCCTTATTAAACTACAGTAAGTGTCCAGTTGCCCTTCCCCCCCTTCCTAATAGTGGTATAAATAGTCCAAAGGTCTCTTGTCAACACAGCTCCCAGACTTCTAGCTCTTTGAGGGGGCAAATGCACTTTGTTTTATTACTTGTATGGCATTCCTCAAAGAAGGGGACTTTGACCTTCTTAAATTCCTCCTGGAGATTAAATGCCAAAACCAGCAGTCCACAAGGGAATTAATAGACAGCTTCAATACACACAGCAGGACCTTTGGAGGGGGTCAAGTTATTAACACGCTGGGAAATGTAGATTGTATCTTCCAATGCAGGATATATCTTGCATTCAAGATCAGATAATGAAATGGGGCCAAGAAAGTTGCATTTGTGTGATGAATTCTGCAGCTCTCAGCAGATCTTCCAATTATTCATATTTTCATGAGGACTCAAATTTTGCTGGTGTTAGAAATCCTCTCATAGAAAGGAATGCAGAACAAACTTCTTTTGGAGGAGATATTGTGCTGCTTTTTTTTTTTTTTTTTCCCCACTAGCAGTGGACACCATGTGGCTTTATTTTTCATTACACAAAGAATCTTACCTGGGGGCTAAATTCTTATTTAACCTCCTATCACCAGACAGTCCTACAAAAAAATATTTGGTTAATATATATATGTTTAAGAAAATTAATGTCAGGCATTGAAATTCTTCTAAGTTTCTTCCTTTTTCTTTATTTTTTTCCACATTTAGATCATCAAAGTTTGCTTGCTCAAATTTTAAAAAGAAAATATTTGAACCTGATGGTACACAAATGGTCATGGAGAAATCTCTTCAGTTTTCTTGCAGTGTATATTTGCACTGGAACCATGATTAAAAATGTTCATTTAAGGTAGCTGGGCAAAGGAACAAGGACATGTGGTAGAATAAACCAAAGACTTTAGATTGATTCACTGTGTAATGATGATTGATTCACCACTATAAAACTTTGATGCTTGGAATAAAGAAACACAACAGTTTAATGCCCCTCCCTTGTTTTTGAACATGCAATGCATCAGTCAAATTTTACTTTTGAAATTCTGAAGAAGGGGATAATGTCTTACCAAATGTCTTACCAAATGTTTTCTTTTTTCTTGCATCCATTTGCCTTATGTGGCTGGTCACAGCTAAGCAACACAACTTGTTGAGATGAAAGCCCTACAATAAATGAAAATTGTGGAAAAAAAATGAATATATTGGAATATATTACTTATTATGAAATATTTCTTTGGCGTGAATTACAATAAACAAACCAGCATCCATTCCAAAACAGCTGTAAACAAATCTTTACTACGCCTCAATTGCCAAAAATCTCACACCACTCATATTGACATGGAAAAAAGCATTAATGTTCCTGAGGAATGAATTTCAGGAAGGCTGGGTTTGGTCTGGATAAGCGTATCTGACATATGCAAGCCTTCTGGGAGCCTATACAAACAAGCTTTCTTGGGAGATTTCCTGCACTTCTGGTTGGGTTGGAAATGTCATGACAGCTGGCTTCACCGCAGTGCTTGGGCACTCCAGGTTCTGTTCCTGGCCAGAAATCTGGGGAACAAAGATGCCTGGAAAGGGAAGAAACCACATAACAATACTTAGAGCTTCTAGGGCAATTCCCAGCCAACACGCTCAGTGTGCACTTCCATGCACTGTGAGCTGCACAAAAGCTTTGTGGAAGCTCTCCTCCCTCTGTACAGAAAGAAAACAAGGAACAAACATCTGAAAATTGCTTTCCACCCCTTTCCTACACACCTTCTTTTCTAGACGGCTGTAGGTTTTATAAATATGAACCGCAACCCCTAAAATTCTACACTTGGGACACAGAGGAGGTGAAAAGATAAAATCTGTCACGAATCCTTTGCACATGCCCACAAGTACATGCAAAATTTAACAGCTCTTCCACCTTCTGTCCTCCTGTGAAGTAATTTGGTGTCTCAAAAACAAATTTAAAAATCCTGCCATAGAGAAGCCAAGTTTGAAGTTCAGAGGACCTGCTGTGAAGTTTGAATCCTAACCTCTGCAGAGTTTGTAGCTAGGGAAAAATAAACCTGGCTTTTCTCATCTTAGGACATGTCACCATTTGTGCACCAGTCTCAGTTTTCAGAGAAATCAAAAAGCTTAGTGAAAATGAGGAGCCCCTTGCCTAAAGAAGCTGTGGTGCTAAAAGATTGCAAGGGCTTAAAGAAAATTTAGAGAAGAAAAATCTACCAATGGCTACTAAACATGAAAAAAAAAAAAAAAAAAAGAAAAGAAAAACAAAACAAAACACAAAAATATAGAATACTTGGGGGTGTCTATGCTGTGTATTACTGGATGTTACAGGAGCATTCAGAGGCTGTGTCACTGCTTGCTGGTTCTGTACCTACCCTCCCTGGGTATCCACATGCCTGCTGCAGGAGGACAGAGCACCATGGGAACACAGGGAGGAGGTCACACTGCAGGAGATGGGCTGCTGCCCTGAACCTGTGCAGGACAAAGTCCCCTTTTCTGTCCATCCTGCATGAGCATCACATTTACCTTTGTCTTTGTGTTGATTTTTTTTCTGATTTGAACAGAGAAAGCAACATTGTTGGACAAAAATCTTTCTCTAAGATGACATCTAGGTATGCTCCAGATGGCTTATTGTTTCACTACTGACCTTCCCCAGCCAGAGACGTGGTCTGTCCAAAAGATATCCCAAACAAAGCCCCAAGGTGATGCCTCCCTGGGCTGTTAGCCTCACTAGCTAGTGTGCCAGCTGTGGACCGTTGGCTGGGATGTAACAAGAGTCTCTTGGAAATACTCTGCATCTTTTCAGTGGTAGAAGAGGGCACCTCACCCTCTCTTATGACTAAAAATGGAGCCAATTTTGCTGCCTTCTGCTGGTTTCACAGACAATTCAGAGGCAAAAGAGTATTTTTTCCAAGGCAGACATTTGTGGAAATACAGATCTCTTCAATATATATAGGGGGATGATGAAAGCTGGTGAGAGGGTAAGGTCTCTTGCTGTGGTCTTGCTGGGATACTTCTGTATTTCCTCAAGATGCCTCAGCCAACACTTGGTGCTGCTCTTCCCACTGGCAGTCTTTGTGTCATCCATGCTTAGATCAACTTGGCCAAAGGACCAAGAATTCAATGCTGAGTCCAGTTTCTGGAGCTATGTTACATTTATGCAGTCATGTGTCCTCCATACAAGCTTATCTAACCCTGATGTCCCAGGGCACACCTGGGACAGTCCAGCACTATTTTTGCCATCCAGCTTCCCTGTGACCTATGTGTTAGGAGCACCTGAGTATGTCTACTGCCTTTCAAGGGACAGGAGAATTAACCTGCCATCCATCTCCGTGGGTACAAGGCACAGCTTTTCCTGCCCATGTGGCTTGTAGCTATACCCATAAAACACAGTGAAGTGTAAAATACAGGACTGGCCTTTGATCCTTGGGCCAAATGCAACACCAGTGTAACCCCACTGGTTTTCCCACTGAAAGAAACTTTAATTTCCTCCAGGAGGCTGTTACAGGTGTGAATGCTCAGTGCTTTTGGCTTACAGCCTAATTCCTCATCATCCCCTGCTCTTCTACACGCATCCTGGGAAAGAAAAGTGTTACCAACCTTGGAGTGCAGGGACAGGAAGAAGCAACCCGGAGATGGCAAAGCAAGTCTGTCTGTGCAAGGCTTAGATGACAGATCTGTTGTTCTTCTAGTAAAGAACCAGGTTGGTTTTATGAACAGAGGCCTTTGATGTTACTACTCAGCAAATGGTCCCTTAAAGACAATAGATGATTTCATGATCTGAGCCCTTGGCTGGGCTGAGCCCTTGGCTGGGGGCTAATGCTGTGTGAGCCGGGGACTCCCTCAGCAAACATCTGCTCTCCTGAGGGCAGCACCCCATCTTTTCTACCCATCTGGAGAGAGGGGAGGGGGCTGCCTCTCTCTTGGGGTCTTCCAAAGCCACACTGATGTTTCCTTGCTGCTTTGAAGGTAACTTTTATTGGCCAACTAACATTTGCTAACCTGGTTCATCCTGTTGGGTTGAGCTTTGTGCAGGCAGCACAGGCAGCTTCAGCCTGATGTTAAGATCATGTCAGAAGGAGATGCCTTTCCTTCAGCCCTTCAGCTCTGCCACTCCAAGGCACATTTCTGACACTTCATTTTACTTGGGAGTTTTGTGGGATTTGGCTATCACACAACCAGTGAGGAGCTCCAGTACTGCCTCTTCCATACACAACCACATTTGAAACCTGTTTGGGGACTGTCAGACAAGGCCCCCATGGGACGTGCACCCTTCTCGGGGACCTGCTGCTCCCCTGGCACTGCCATGGTGTCCCCCTGTCCTTCTGTAGCTCATGCACTTCTGGCATCCCAACACCCTACAACCATTTCCCAGGGCTCTGCCCTGAGAGGGTTTGGTGTCCCCTCCTGTTTTCTTCTGACCAACAAAGAAGGTGGCAATGTTGAAGGTGCACTTGGCACCACCAATAAAGAGGCTACAGATCCCGTGAGGGAGACCAAAGCATTGTAACTGGAAGAAGGCATATATCCTTGGCAGGAACCTTAATCCTCTTACTGTGCTGTCAGTTATGATTTATCTTGCGGTTTAATTTTAATACTGTTGCATCCTCAGTGCTCCTACCCCATGCAGCCACTGGGCCATTTTCCTTGCGGGGGTGATGAGTGTGTGTGTGTGTTTCAAACTGTGCAACATGAGATGAATTCAAAGTGCCTCCTTAGGACATTGTCGCTGTAGACGGGCACTTTGTTCGTCTCTGTGGTGGAGCCATCAGGCCTTCGAAGTCCACATCACAACCCCTGCCCAAAACGAGTCCCGTTTCAGCAGCTCTCCCCCTCCCCACACCAGCACATAATGTTTCTATTGTGCCAATGCTGTTTTTCTGGGGAAGCGGCAGGGATTTAAATATCATAAAGGCAGAAGTTGGGCTTTGATATACTGTCAGCAAAAGCTGAATACTGTAATTTCAAGCAATTTTCTCCAAACTCCCCTTCCCACACCCCCCTCCTCTCTGGAGCCTCCTCCCTGGTGTTTTTTCACTGACAAGCCGACTGTCGCTTCTTTTGCATGATCCTCACACGGCAAATTAATGTGCTGCTGCTGATGAGAGACAGTGGGTTACTGTGAGCCTCAGCTCTCTCGTCTCCTTGCGCTATTACACCCTGGCAACTTCAAAGGTCCAGTCATCCTGTTTCCATCTCCCTGTGGGTCTGCAGGGCCTGACTCAAAAGCACGGTTCAAAAGTGCAGGCTGGGATGGCGGCAGCCCTTGCCCATGGCGCTCCAGCTCTCACGCTGCCCCGGCCGGCACTGCTTCTTCCTCTTCTCCTCTGAGATTAATTGCCACACCAGGGGGATAATCCTTTTTCTGCTTTGCTCCCTTACATTTCCAGCTGAGGTGGTCTTTTGTAGAAAGAGTCTTTCTCCTTCTCTTTTTTTGGCTGACTGTTTCATCTTTGTGATCTGCCCCTCTGTGCTGCCTGGCAGTTTCCCAGGCAGTAGCCATGTTGTTTGTTTTAGCTAGTAACCAGATACTGTTTTGAAATGTAATTCTGATTACTCTGTGAATTTCGGGTTCTTTTTGTATGTGTGCTTTCCTTGGTTGCAAGAGATCTTGATGATTTCTCCCTCAGTAACAATGATTTTTGTGTAGGTGTGAGGGAGAGGTGCATGCAGAGGGCCTGCCTGTCTCCCACCCCCCAAAATGGGGAGTGCTGTTGAGAAACATTCATGCATTTTAACCATCTGTGGGCTTTTGCACCCCTTTGGATGGCAGTGTGGTGAGGCAAGGACAGCAAGCCATGGAGAACAGGGGCTGTGTGGAGGCCACTATGGATGCAGGCAAACCTCATGGGCGAGACTGGGTGTGTGGGGCCCAAGGCCGCCCTCTCGTGCCCCAAAACCCCATTTCTGCCAGGCTGTGAGGGAAGGACAGCTCCCAGCCTGTGCGTAGGTTCTCTGCCCAAACAGCAGTGGGGAAAAAGCATAAAGCGCCTATGCACTCACCCCCTGTGCGAGTCCTTCGTGACAGGGAGTGGTAAATACTCATTTCTACTCCCCTGCAAAGGTCTCCGGAGGACTGTGAATGTCCTCACTGTTGCAACAGGGGGCAGCCACCCTTAGAGAGCAGCAATGCATGTTCAGAGAGGCTTCCTTGAGGAACAGGAGATGTCCCTCCCTGCAGCTACACAGCCTCCTCCCACCACACACCATGGGGCAGTGTCCCAAGCTGTACCCACCCCAGGGGTTGTATTGCAGCAAGTCTGATGTTCCCTTGGTGCCGTGTTTTGTTTTGCTGAGGCAGTGGCTGCTGGAACAACTCGAGTGCTGGCCTCAGTCCGAGGACTACAGTAGCTCTTCCTCCCTGGAGAAAGCAAGACAGCCTAAGAATGAGGACCAGCTTGGAGTGGGAGAGGCTAATGTTACAGCCCAAGGGATTTTAACTGGGTCGTGGATTTTACTCACCCCAGCTGCCCCTCAGTTTCTCCCTTAGGCACCCCAGACATCCACATCTTCTGCCTCACAAGATGCCTATGGAAAGCACAGATAATAAAAGAGAAGACAGATGTTCCAACAACTGAGTGGTTTTCCATGGAAACCTGGCCTCACATCCCTGCATTGTTACACAATGTACAGTCTTCGGTACATCTAACATTTCCGCTCTTCAGTTCATCTCCTGCAGAGCAGGAGGACAATCCTGTTGATGTTATATTCAAGTTTGCTCAGATTTCTTTCTAGGTGTCCAAGATTTACAGAATTTTGAGCATCAGAGGTTTATCATATTCAGTATGTGCCAAATCCCCAGTCATTCCAAAAAAGAACAAGTCCTTCCATTAACTACCTGTCTGAATACATTTTCATCTCAGGTCCTGTGAGGGTTAGCAGGCTCCTTTGGGGTTTTGGAGCATGTTACTGGAGGATCTGTTAAAATGTAAAAGTTTGCCAAGGTTACAATCGAATTAAAACAGGTCTGAAGCTCCCAACGATACCACTCCCATTACCTCAGCACCATTTAACTACCTTAAAGAAACAAGAAGAACGACAAGTCCATGCAGCATAACAGGGTTTGAGTTGCTGGTATTAAGGCACTGAAATTCACCCTGACTGCTTCAATTTGAGTCAGTATTTTACAACCAAGTTCTCAGATCTCAATGGCTAGAAATCTTGCTTCAGGCAATCCTGTTGTGTTATTTTCCACATAATGACATCGTTGCATGTAATGAGATGTTAGCAGCTCATTCACTGCTTACATCTGTCTTGGAGGAGAAAATTACTATTTCGTGACTTATACACTGATTACTGTAAATATAAGTTAGTCATGGCAAATTTTGAGAAGTCCAAGCTTCAGAAATTGTGGCAAGAATGATGAAGACGCAAAGGTATGTTTCGAAGGATCCACCTATTTTTGGAGAACTTGGCTTCTGCCTTTGATTCATTTTGTGTTAGAGGTATCTGCCTGAAAAACCTGCATGTGCAATTAGAATGACGTGGCGTATTGGACACAGGATTGATTAAGCCAGTCAGAATGCCATGAGGTTCAAGGCTTAACTTGTCTGGATAATTTGCAGGAAAATAACAGTAAAATCAGAGGTAGTTTGGGGGATAAAAACTAAGTAAAACCCACAAGATGCTCTTGCTTTAGGTGGAACAATGATGTTGGACTCAATTCACTGATGCATCCTCTGTTTCTGGGTGCTCTTCTTGCAGTGAGTTGTGTCACTGAAGGTACAGATGTTTTTCTTCATACAGTCATCCTGGAGTGCCATATAGGTTTAAGCCCCTGGATGCAGGCGTTAAAATGTAGATGTGTGTGTCTAAACAACAGGTATCTAAACTCTCATTATAGTCACTGTAAGTTTGAGTCAACTGCCTAAATAAGGCCAGCTATTGCACATGAGATGCTCTAGGATACTATGGAGGTATCTGACTAAGAGGTATTATGCAGGACCTATGGAGATCTTCGTGCTCCCAGAGCTACAGCTGGAGGCCGCATGGGAAATCTCCCCTGGCTCTAAGTGTCCGTGTTGAAGCACTGCATTGAGTTCAAAGAGCTCTGTGTATTATTCAGCTTAGCAGGCAAGAAGTATCTACTTCAAGGTGAGCTGAATCCCACTGTGAATGCTTAATTCTACCTGCAAATACACCACAGTCTTCATGAAAAATTCTAAGCATGATGGCTGCACTGCTTCTTTCCTGCTACCTGAGGTCCCGTCTTTTAAGACCAGGTGCCCCAGGCTCTGTACCCTTACAACAGCCTAGATCCTAGAACTAAAAAGACGGTTTCCAAAAGTCCTTTCCAATTGGTTTTAGTGGAAAATAAAATTAAACATTTCATATCTATCTTGTTCAGTGTAAGACTTTTCATCTTGTTGAACCTGCAATGGGATGTGTGTTTTGAGTCTGCTTTACACTGATGTGCATGAGGCCCCTTCCTGGAAGATCTCTTCTATGGCACATGCAAAAACTCCAAGGATGCCTGGTCATGAACATGGGGACAGGTACCTGGCAAGGCACCTGGCTGTCAGACAGGAGCTGGGGACATGAGGAACGTGAATGCTGACCCCAGCAGCAGCAAGGACTCAAAGTGACACAACCAAACACTTTTTTTTTTTTGAACCTTTCAGTTCAAGGATGTCAAAATATTTTGCATTGTAATGTCAAAAAAAAATATTTTACATGGATATTTACCAGAACTTTTCATTTCTTGAAAATCTTTGTCTGTTCAAGCTTTTCATTTCTGACAAAAACAAAAGAGCAATGACTGTTGTTTTTCAGGGTCAGAAAGTCTGATCTTCTACTGCCTGCTGAGCAGCAGCCTGAGTAGTACCTACAAGCAAGGGAACAGGGAAATGTTTTTGCTCTCATGTTTTCCTCTCTCTTATGTTACACCACTCTTTGTAGCCTCATGTCGGTGAGTACAAAGTACCTCCTGGCCATGACATCATGCCACAGAAAACAGACTAATGAGGCAAAGGAAGCAAGGCTCACTTTTCTGCAGGGAGGCTGGCTCCGATCACCTGGTTGTAGTTAAGACAGATCACACTGAGCTGTTCTGCTTTGTAAGAGCTGAATTTCATGTTTATCTGATATCTTGTAAAAACTGTCTATTTCTCCTGCCTTTAGATCTTTTGCTTTTCTGAAATACTAAATCTCCAACTGTGACCCTTCAGCAAAACCAGCTCGCTTCATCAAATGAATGCTATGACTTTGATTATGTAGGAGCTTTCATTAAAGGGGTCCAAAGCAAAGCAGACAAGGAAACGTCTTTGTGATTTGCAGCAATGCATTGAGAAACAAAAGGAAATGGATGGCAGAGATAAGGAAAATAAAATAGCCTCAATTTTTTAATAAGGGGAATGGAATTTCCCCTGAGGGTCTGTGTTATAATGCTCTTTGGTAAAACACAAGCAAAATTCATAGTAGTGGAACTTAAATACAAAATATTGCCAACTTGCCAAGCAGCACAATGAAATTGCTAATAGACATAAAATGTTGACATGAAGGCATCAACAGCACATTTTAACTTTAGATAATAGTACTTCTAGCAAACAAGTAGCCATTATGCATTTAACCAATAAAACTGGAACTGCCATGCACACTGTCGATACGACATATGCTACAACATCACATTTGCACTATGCTTTCTTTGTTAAATGTTCAGTTACAAAAAACATTCTGATTCTATTTTTTTGTTGTTGTTTGTCAACACTATAGTTCTGCAGTTCTAAAGAGCAGAATCATTTGTGGGTGATGTGAATGGGTCCAGTTTTATCTTCAATGGGACCATTATTTGGCTAGTACGAGGGCAGTATGATTACAATGAGGTCTGATTAGCATTCAGGATCAGTACAGAACATACAGATCAGTGCAGAAAATCACCCAGTCTTGCTGGTGATCTCACACATAAAATCTTTTTATTTTTTTCCACATGGATTTTTTCATAGACTAATGTTAAGCGACTAAGGGAGTAAGACTGAGGATTGTGTTTTTGAGTATTTTATTAATAGGGATTTTTTTAAAAAGGAGAAACTATGTTTTATTGTTATTCCATTTACAGACTCCTTCATGAAAATGATCCAAACAGCCATGACAGGTCTGCTGCCTTACGTAAAATCCAGTAAAATTATGCAGCAATTTTGCCTTTGAGTTGAATTTCTTTATTTTAACTAAAACTTAGAGCAGATCCCAGGCCACGGTAGATCTCATAAAGTTATTTTTTTAATTCCTTCAACCAAGCAAAGTACAAGACCCCATAAAAGATTATCTTACTGCAAACCTTTCAACATCATCTATTTTCTTGTAGTATTGCCAAAAGAAATTATTACCCTTTTAACAATTATAAAAGGCTATTTTACCACTCCCCCACAATTCAAAAGAGGTTGAAGGAATTTTCCACTTCCAAACTTCCAAAGTTTCCACGAAGATTACTCCTCTAGTTGAGACCAACATGGATGAGATCAGCCTAGAAATGTTAAAAAAAAAAAATCCATATGCGGAAAGAAGGTGTTGCCTGTCACAGGAACAGCAGCCCCAGCACACTGCTGCTGCGGAAGGGTCATGAGGAAACATTTAGGTTGCTTTGGGAAACTGTTAAAGGAGTTGTAGGCATTACGCCAGGAGAGTCCTTTAGATAATCTTTTTTTTCATTGAGGGCCAAATATAATTTTCAAATGTCCTTTGAGAGCCACACGGTGGCACCCCCCCTTAGCATTAGTAGTCTAAATTTTCAACAAAGCACTAATACCCAGAGGGGAAGAAAGAAAAAAAGAAAAAAAAAAGGAGCAGGTTCAGTTTCAAGGCCCTTGTAGTAAAAACACACTCAACTCATTATCTAATAACCTTGGAAATTCAATTACGATGTCTGAGATCTAAAGCATGAAGGATACTTCTCCCTGCCATGCAAGTTAGACAAAAATACTGAACCCTGGGGACCTTCCAGCTGTTAGAGGTCCAGGGTGGCCTCTGCTCCACTGCCCTTAGGAGTCCTTGGGACCCTGTTAACATTAGCAAGACTGACACCAGCTCTCCTCTCCATACAGATGGTGGGTAGAGGGGTTACAAAGAACAGCAAGGGGCAAAGTGACAGGCTGGTCCCAATGGGGTGGCACCAGACTCTGCTCCAGGACATAGAGCAGGTACTGGGCAATAAGCTGTGGAGCAAGGCTGGGTACAGCAAGCTACCTCATCTACAGAGGGGAGGCAAGTGTGGCAAAGCCAACCTGGAGCAGGGTAAGACCTGAGCCTGATCCAGCCTGAGGGTGAGGAAGTTGCAATTGCTGGCACCCAACAGTAGGATTTCACACCTCTCCCCTCTGGCAGAGCCCTGGAAGCTGCCTTCCACCAGACCCATAAAGGCATCTGGTCTCTGTCAGGAGGTGTCAAGAGCTGGAGAAGCCACCATTTCTCCTGCTCTTTTATTCCAGTCATTAATCTCCTTTCACTGATTAAAAGTTCATAACTGGTTTCTCAGTTGGATTTGCCTGGAGTTAAGTCTCAGCCATCGGTTCTTGTTATGCTTTTCTCCCCTAGATTAAAGAGCTCTGCTGTGCCCAGAATTTCTCCCCAAGAAGGTACTTAGCTTTGTAATCACATCATTCCTTGATCTTTTTGATTAGGCCACCAGACCGAGCTCCTCAGTGCCAGAGAGATCTCTTGGAGATAGCAGTGCTGATCAGAAACACTGACTTTGCACTGCACTGACTCCACACAGAGCTGAGTGCACAGGACCAGATTCTCCTGTTTAACATCACTGATACAGAAGCACAGGCCATGGATATGGGCAAGGACTGGGGGATTAAACTGCTAGAAAGGATTAAACAGATTCCCAGTCTCTGTAATAGTTTTATTTTTCGGTGACGATGGCCGAACTACAGAACTTTGTACCTTTTCAACATTTTCCCTCCTTGTTAATTATACAAGTGTTTTTTGCCTCAGCGGCTGCTGCTTTACTCACACTACATTTTCTTATGCAAACATGGCAATATTTATTGTATTATCCTGGTTTAGATTAAATTTCACCGAAGTTGCCAGACTCTTTTTCAGGATCTGTGTAAAAGCAACTGTGTTTCTTTCGATAAGCTCCAGGATCAGTAGCTGAACCAGCAGGACACCAGCCAGGCAGTAGGCAGGGAGCACAGACTGCATAGGAACTGCTTCACAGCTGTCAGTGTGTACCTGCCACCCATCCTGCATGAGCAGGGGAATGGTGACACTGGGCCACGTGACTCTGTGTGCACGCCTGTGTGCAAGAGAAGGACATAGGAAGACCAGGAGCAGACTCGGAGGAGAGGCAGGCTGGCAGCCAGTGTGCAAGACCACACAGAGCAGTGGTGACAGAAGGAGCTCTTTGGGAGGGCACCAGAAAAAATTTCCTTTTGAACTGGGAGCAAATAATTGTTCCTGCTTGCTTAAATCATCCTGTGCTCAGTACACTCTGTACAGTTCTCTAAAGACAGGGGTTTGCATTGAGGAAATAATTTCATCTTCAGTTTCTTCTCCTGATAACTGTGATCTACAGGATCCAAGAATCTGGCCACGAATTCAGGTTGGAGGAAGGCAGTGGCGTTTGGCTGGTAGCAATTTAAACAGAGAAACTGGGTTTGCAGTGGTATGTTTGACATGGATGCAGCGGTGCTCAGGGTGTCTCCTCCATTCACACTGCATCCAGATCCAGCACCCTGGGCTTTGTTCAACTGAGCTTATGGGAGCAGAGAGCTCTCCTCACTGACCTCATGCACCTCATACCAACACCTTCATGTCCCTAGAGTATCTACACAGATAGTTCACTCCCAGATAGCTCTCCAGAAGATGTCAGCAAAGCTGCAGGTCTGGCTGGCTGGACATACAGCTGCATTTTGGGGTAGTCCAGATGACTACCCCATCATTTGGGGGTGATGACACTGGCCCCAACAGCCCCAGCTGCTTTTCTCCATCTCCAGTGTTCTAGGAGTAGATTCCTGACTGCTGGCTGATCTCCGGGTATCACGTACCTCTCTTTGCAGCTGAAAATGGTGATTGCAATATCAGTTAGTTTATTTATTTTGCATTTTTATTTAAGAACTAGTTAAGTAATTTTAAAAGTAGGGCAGTGTGAAGACTAAACATTTTCACACAGCTCCAGCAACTTGAAAACATCCAAGAGCTCTTTATTTCTCTCTCTTTCTTTCTTCATTGTGAGTGGAAAAAATGTTAAAAACAAATCCCCTAACTAATTTGCTTGTAGGCTGAGATTTCTGCCAAGTTAATATTTATGTCCAAGTCTGAAAGATGGTGCATATAATAGAAGTGTTGAAATATGCTGAAGCAATCTGGAGCTTTTTGATGACATACTCTACAAGGTCAACCCTGGTGCTGTTAAAATCAGTGGTGAAACTTCCTTTAAATCATGGAGAAACAGGATCAGGTCCTTTAATTAATTTGTTTCTATCTTGGTAGGGGGTTTCTTGTTCCTCTAACATGTGCCTATAGATGATCTCATGATCCCTGTTGTCCATGTGTGCTGGCAAGGTGCTCAAGTAGTAAAGTGCTCAGACGTGACAGCATGGCAGATTACCTGCACTCCTTGTGTCACCGGGGGGCTGCAGGTTGGAGGATACTGTTTTTTCATGGGGATTACCAAATTTCCCCTACAAACACTACTTTGTAGAAATAAACGGAAAATTTTCTTTCACCATAAAAAAAAAAAAAAACATAATTTCTGCCTTTCTTGGGATTTCAGATGGATATGGCTGAAAGCAAGTTTCTTACTCTGTTTCCAAGTAAAAGTGAAGCTGGACACCTAGGTTTTTGCCTTAAGTGGAGTGGGAAAGACAGGCCATCAGTCACGTCTTATGCAAGGCAGCTGCTCTGAGTGCTCCGGGTCCTGCAATGAGCCAGCTATGTATCTTGCTGAGGAAGATACCAGAGCTCTCATGATATGTGGTCTGACAGAACAGTGACTGACTGCATCAGGGAGTGAACACAATTCCTGTGTGTTTCTGTATCTGCTCCAGGGCTCCTGCACTAGTATTCAAATATTTGAGACATCTGCCATCGCTGGAACACAAGGAGAAGGCTCAGCTAACTCATGAATGAAAACGTTGACCTTAATTGCTGATACTATATAGATTGTCCCAGATTTTCCTTAGAAGAGGAATGATTAGGATCTCTCAAGCACTAAAGAACATTTCTGTCAGGCTTCAGCCTTTTGATCTGAATGACAATTTTTGGTGAAGTGGTGAGCATCACACAATCAGAGCATCTGCCCTTGGCTTATATCTGTAGACCAAGGCTTGGATTTCAGAGTGTGGCAGCACTAGAACTCAGGATTTTGATTCTGACCCCACTACTTACAACAAATATGTTGCTCTGATTTTTCCCAGTTTCTCCTTTTAAACGCAGGAACAGCAGCCGCAAAATAATAACGCAATACTCCCTTGTATTTTTGTACTTTCCCAAGCATTCAAAGAAAACAACAGCCAGAGCTACTTCTCATCTGTGAGGACAGCCACCACCAGCACAGGTTCCCTTTAACCCTTTCTATCCCAGCATGAATCCTCTCATCTGCGAATGGCTGACATTCCCCCCACCCCCCTCCCCATCACAGTTGTCACCTTCCCCTCCACCATGGCCCTTCCCACTCGGAGGAAGGTAGCCCACAGTGGGCAAAGTTCTGTTCACAGTTGGGCTGTATAAACCCATCCACAGGACCAGCAGGTTTTGGGGCAAGCAGCTCTGCAGCAGTGGTGCTGGAGGATGGGATGCCTCATGGGACAGCTTGCTTACCCATTCCTTCACCCCCACAGCTGTGGGCACCTACGGGTTTCACTACGCTTGAGATGGAGTTGAAGCTGTCTGTGCTAAGGCTAAACTAGCCTTCCTTCTTCTTTATAATGGCTTGAAGATGAGCTTGATTCTTTTCTCACATTCCTCCACTTTGCAGCACAGGTGTGTGTAAGCACTATGGGAGATGTGCAGCATTTTAAGCACATAAAAAAGTTTTATACTTAGTAAGATATTGGACTGTGATTTTCTGCATTTTTAGAATGAATATATATAAGAGGTGCTGTATGCTCAAAAACCTGCAGGTTTGCATCCTTTAATGAGATCTTCCCTTTTTTGTTTCCTTGGAGAACTCCAGATAAACCAGTTGCATCAAGGGTATTGCTGCCTACCTAGCTCCTGCCCCTCACCTCCAGCCCCATTCACTCTCCAGTTGCAGTTTCACTCAAGCATGCACAAGAAAGCTTGGGGCAAATCTGATGAGGCTGGATACTCAGTCACATGTGGAAATGGAAAATCAAGTATGTTTGTTTTTTTAGAGACCACTTTATACTTTAAAAGTTATTTTATTCTTTGTGGAATGCACTGAGTTCATAAATACTAACCGAGAAGAGCTGTGCAGTGAACGGAGGCTCTCCCTGCCCATCAGAGGAGAGGCAGCACCAGCCAGCCGCAGTGGAGCTGAGCTGGGGCTTTCACACAGGTCACATCCTTCCTCCCACTCAGATCTCATCCCTTGCAATGCTAGCTCTCTCTGAAGACAGAAAGAGCAAAGAGAGGCTCTGTAGGCACTTCACTGATATCATGCATAACCATTCACATCCAGCCAGCTCTGTTTTCTGTAGTGTCCTTCCCAGTGGTGACGTCCTGTTGCCAGCCCTGGAGGAGCACTCACAGACCCTCTGTCTCTGGCTGGATGTCTCACATCGAGGAGCACAGCCTTCATCGTTCCGTGATGCCGCATAAGCCCTCTCCAAGCCCTCTCCACTTGGCCATGGCAGCTGAGTGCGACACATTGAGCGGGTGGCAGAGACTGATTGCAGCTGCAGTGCTCACCACATGGGACACCAAGACCATTTGCTGTGCTCGCTACACAAATTACTTACCTCACCTCTGCTCTGAAATGCTGCTGCTTTTGTGGTGAGCTTGGCATAGCAGCAGCCCACCACAGGAAACAAAAAAGGCTAATGAGTCTGACTGAAATGGCAGGGGGGAACTTGGAGGCAGAATATTGTCCCTCAAACTGGAACACATTTAGGATCCAGTGGTTAACACCAGTGTTTTTGCACAAAATGCCTTGGGACTTCAGACAACCACATATTTATATGATAGTTGGAATTGTCTTCTACCCCCCACCTCTGTTTCCTCAGCCTGTTTGCTGCTCTGCCTCCACAGGCATCCTCCCTTATAGCAACCCAGAGTCCCATGGCTGGTTCAGGGCTGCAGTAGACAAGGGCCACCACCTAGATTCACCAGGATATTTCAGTGATTAATGGTCTCAAATGCTCTAGGAAGAATTGCTTCTATGTACTGCCAGCTTTAGTACCTGGCAGTAAGAGAAGGCAAAAAATCAGGTAAGAAGATCTCTGAAGCTCTTTGATAGCAGAAAGCAGAGAGGAGTCTTCAAGGACTAACCTACTAACTGATGGGCTGTTCACTGAACGTTTGTTTTTCACCTGAGATTTTTTTCTGTAGCATTTTTCCCCTTCTCCTCTCTCCACAGTCTCCTCTGTGAGATGCTTTGCAGTGAATGAAGCAGCACAAGTTTCTCTCTCTGCTCCCACTCACTTGCGAAGTCCTGCATCTGTGGTTCCTTCTCCCTGGTGCAGCTGTGCTGTGCTGCCTTTGGGTGGCAGAAGGGCAGCCGTGCCCCTTCACAGACACATGCAAGCACTGCTGAAAAACCCCATACCGGGAAGCCATTCCTTGTGGGTTTCCCACCATTCTTTTGGCACAGATGATGTCACCAGAGATGTTACTTCATAGCAGATCTTCAGGGAGGAAAGCATAGCCCAGGGAGCTCATTTGAGGGCTGGACACCAGCATGGAGCAGGTTTCTCTGCAGGGAGCAATAACGGCCAGGACAGATGCTGCACATCCTCCCTGTTGCTGGGCTGCCATCAGCCCCATGTGTTGAACGCTGCCAGGCAGGCACCAACATCTGCTTCTGCATGGCCAGCAACAACTGTAAATAACTTTTCTCCCACAAACTCCTCCATAATCACATGTAAGAGACAGATGGAAGGGGGGAGGGAAAATGGGAGCAGACCCATCTTTGCTTACAAGATTCAGTCCCTTCCTACTAGGAGAAAAGTGCTATTAAGGAGCTCTTCTGCCTATCTAGATGAGGAGTTTTTGGTCTGAACAGAAACAGGAGGAATAGCCTCAGCTTTCCAGACCTTGCATGGCTTTTCTCCTTGGATGTCTCACGCAGCAGTATGTCTCCTGCTCAGACACAGCAAAACTCTTCTGACATCTGCCAGGGAGCTTCCCACTGGTGGCAGACCCTCAGCCAAGGCCTGGCAGTAAGTAGTACAGCCTTGGGTGGTTGCTTTCCCAAAAGTTCACTCCACAGCTGGGGGGCTGCATTTATCTCACCCCAAGCCCCACATGGCAACCCACCCAAGTCTGCCTACCTTCCACTCACAGCCAGAACACCTGGAGAGCCCTAGGATCCCTGGTGTGCCTGGACAGGAGAAGCTGAATATGGGGCAAGTGAAGGGAACTGGCTGCTGCCTCTGTTTGTGGGGCCAGTCCCAGAGGAACAGTGCTGTGTTACCCCTGCAAGTCATCCTGCAGCAGCTGTCGGAGGTGCTGTGACTATTGGTGCACAGCAGCTGGCTGCTGCTCTGGAAGGTGCCACACTGGCTGCTGCCATCCACATTGGCGCTCTGTGCCGCCATGCTGAAGGTGCAGAGCCCTGGGCAGGGGTCAAAGGCAGGCTGGCTGCGCTGTGGCTTCCATCCCTATGGGCGGCAGTGAGTGGGAAGTGGTTGTGAGCAGGCAGGACTGAAGCCCACGCCTGGAGAGGCTGTGATCCCCACAGCCACCCAGCCCCTCTGCCTGGAGCAGGTGAGCCATTTTTCACCAGCTGAACACCTTGACTTGGTCACTGCTGTCAGCGAGGCCAGCAGCTGTGCCGGCTGGGGTAACCCCTATTTCTACAGGGCTGCTGCCCTCTCTGTGCTGGGTTGCTGGGGGAAAGTGAAAACAAGCCCTAAGCAGACAGTGCAGCACAGCCTGACACCCAGGCTGCCTTCGGGGACCCCAGGCTGCTCCCACTGCCTTGAAGGTGTGCGCCCACACATGCAGGCGTGCACGTAGGCAGCAGCGCTGCTGGACAGCCCGGGTCACAAACAGGTTTTGTTGGTGCAGACATGGAAAACAGAGCTTTAGGCACCATCATGTTTCTTTTTTGTTTTGTTTTGTTTTAGTGGTGAAGGGTCAGGTATCTTGTGGGAAAGCTGACAAATGGGACCCACTAAGGGAAGGGTTACATGCTTTAGCTGCTCAGACATCTCAGCCTCTTACTGCTGTGCTGCTCAGCCTCTGAGCAGGAGCCATGACGTCCAGAGGCCTCATTTCTGTTAGGAAGCCGCAGTCAGACTCCCTGACCCTTAGCCCCACTTCACATATCAGCCTTTTACACGATTACCAGCAGGCACAGTGAGTCACATCCTACAAGTCCAGGGCATTCAACCAAGGAACAATCTCAGATCTGGGCTCTAACGGAATTAAAATCCTTTCCTCGTGTTTATTTCCCTCTCCTCCTTCATTTCCTCCTATCCATGCACCCTCTTTTACCTGCAGCAGTTTGAAGGCAGAGTTTTTCTAACACAGGTCTTCCCTCAGCACAACACAGGTTTGGGCCTATCCTGCAGGTACGCAGGAGGAGGTCAGCGGTCTGCTGGTGCTCCTGATGCCTGGCTCAGGGCAGAGGTGTGAGGGGAGGGAGGTAGGGAACATCTTATGAAGCCAGTTATTTGTATGTGTTAGGAAGCAGTCTTGACATCAAGGTGTTTCAGAGGATCTTCTATTTTTATGGTTCCTCGACCAGCTTCTCAAAACAGAAATTCTCACATTAGCATTAGTCAGTGTCCCTTATGCCTTGTGAGCCCTGCCTCATGCTGAGCGGTCTAGGGTCCCAGACAGGAGGCCCTGGTGGCACTGCCAGCACAGCCAGGGAGCACTTAACCATGCCTCTGCTTTTCAGGGATAGGTCTTTGGGGCTCATTTTCCGTTTCATGTGAAAACTGTTCCTGTAAGTGAATCTACAGGCAGGAATATTTTTTATATTTTAAGCTCATATTGCAGAATATTTGCACAGAGATATATCACCTTCTCACAGAGAATAATAGCAGAACTGTTTCTTATGCCTCCAGCCGGGCAAGGGTGTGATCCCTTGAACAGAATTCAAGTAAAACTGTGTCCAGAATGATTTTAACTTCTAGAGGGAATTGTCCATGATTAATTGGCAAGCCAAGAATTATCACACAAATCAATCCTTCAGCAGTGGCAAACAAAGAGTTACATATTTGTACCGTGATACGTGCTGTAAAGACAAGCAGTGAGACAATCTTCCAGTCAAGGCAGTAAAATATACGAGCATATGCATTTTCCTCAGGTTTTCTGTACACCCCGGAGGGGTCAGCGCTTGCTCCTGGCATGTCAGTGTCTCCAGCAGGGTCAATGAAAACTGCTCCTGCCCCTGGCACTGGTACCAGCAGAACCAGGGCCTGGCTGCACAGCACAGCTGCTGTGTTTGCTTGCTCTTTTCTTTCAAGAGATTTTGATATCTCTTTGTTTCTGGCCATGAGCACTAGTAAATCCAATGAAAATTGGAAAACCACTTAGAAGATGAGCAGCGGAAGGAATCTCCCTCTTATGGGAGCATTTGTTTTAATTTAGACTATCTAAAGATAATAAATAACAGGGCTCCATAATGACATAATTTTCTCATCTTCTTGGTTTCAAAGTACTTTTTAACAAGCAAAATGAGGTTTCAAACATGCCTGTGATATCTTCTCTGGATTAAATATTAATCACAATGCCAAAGTAATAAATACAGAAATCCTGCCTGGTTGTTCTGACATGCAAGTCCCTAATTGTGTGGGAAGCTGCTCAGATGGGTTTCAGTTTCAGCAGGAGATAAAATGCCATGGAGCCAGTACAGTATCTGTGTCGCTACAAGATTTACAGCTCGATTCTCCACTTGGAAACAAAGGAACAAATAGCTGCATGTCACGCACTGAACTGAAACATTATGGATTATACTGTTACTCTAGTTTCTACAGGACTTCTCAGTGGGGGAAAAAAAATTCTATTAACTCTCTTTTACAACAACCAGCAGGGTAACATGAAGAGAATAATCTCCTCCATTTATAAGGTCTGGGGGCCTTAAAACCTGAATAGCAGCCCAGGAGCTTTGTCACAAGGGCTGGCTGTTTCCTTTCCTTCATAAAATTCCTAGTTCCATTAATCTCTGTTTATTTTCCTTCTGCTTTTTAATTTGCTTAATGGACTTCAGCCGAAGTCTCTCCTAGAAGTCAGAGGAAAGTAAACTCTGATAAATCCTTTGGGACTTAATAGTCACAGTTAAGCACTTTTTGGATTATTTTGTCTGACTTTCATCTTTGCTGCTGCAGAAATGACGGCTGCCTAGTACTGAAGCTCTAACCCCATGACTTAAGAGCCTGGGAATGAACTGACAAAAGATATCCCTCTTTCCTTCTTCTTCTGCAAGCACAGAAATACAGCAAAACTGGATTTAAACTCATAAAAGGCAAGAAGGGTGTCCACCATGTGTTTGCTCCATGCAGAAAGCATGCTGGAAGCTCAGTTCTCCTGAAAACTGGGACAAGAAGGAGACTGCAGGTCCTGAGCCTTTGGGGGAATTTGCCCTCTGGCAGTGTTTATCAGAGCCCTCCTGCAGGAGAGGAGACCTGTGACATTTCCTAGTTCCCAGTCCTACTGGCATCATCTGTTCAATAACACTTCATATTATTAATCTATTATTATTTTCTTTTCAATGGGTCGGCTTTGAATGACAGCCAGCATGGGTATTAGTCTCTAAATACTTTTTTGTTAGGAGTCCAAATCCTTGTTCTAACTTATATATTATTTTATAAGCAGTGGATTTATTTTTGAACAGCATTTATTTCTGCAGGATCTGCTTACTCAGAAATTGCATTGTATAATTAGGTCCCAACTGCCTATTTCTAATTTTGAACAAAAGTTGACTTTATTGTTCATTTCTTCAATTCACTTTTTCATTTTACTTCTTCCATGTCCGACAGATATAATTAATTAGGTCCCATTCCACCAATCTTCTATTTCCTGTTTCTAATGATTAGGCTTTTTAACAAACCCTCCATGGTTTGAACATGTTGCTGGAACAATTTGCACTTGTCCACCTGTGGTGAGACCAAGGCATGAAGCAAAGGCAAGCACTTAAATCTGTACTCTCCTAACTGACAAACCATGGTGGAGGCAAACAATGAGCCTATTAACTTACTGAAATCTGTAACTGAAATTTTACATATATTTTGGCCCAATCCCCATCAACTGAGAGGAATTCTTCCTCAGGAACATTTCCAGCCTCCTGATTTCATTTGACCCACTTGGTAGAGTTGTTGCCTGTGAATGCATAGGCTTCTCTCTTGGAAACAGTGAGTAGATGGTCATGGAGAAGGTCATTCTGGCTGTTTTTTATTTTATTTTTGAAAATATACAATTGTGCCAGAAGAAATGCTGAGCTATTGGGCAGACCCCATATCACAGTTATATCCAACCCTGACTACTTTGCCTTGGATCTGTTTTTCTTTCCTTGGTATACAAGGGCTTAGACCCCCACACACTAACCATAAACCTCAGCAATGCTTCATTACAGCAGGGCATATCTTATCTGAACTTGCTTTCTTACAGCACCAGGTGGTCAGCCACAGCACAGCTTCACTTGGTGTTTTGTAGTACATTTTGGCATAGCAGTAATAAGAGATGAGGAGTTGAAAGTTAATATGCTGAGAGCATATAATTATACAACTCTGGGTACTAAAGGCCTTATTTAAAAGCATGATCCAGGATTCAGAGATACCAGCAAACGGGCTGTGGTAGCATCACAAAGAAATGTGCTTTTTTGAAAGGTTTTGTCAAATTGCTGAGGCTAGCACAAGCGTGGTACAGAGTAGATAAACCTCAGTGTGCTCTACACAGGGCAACTTAGGGTGTAGGAGAAGAGTAGCTGTGAGAGCACAAAACTCTCCCGGATGCAAAACCCACCAAAGAAGCTGGGTAAATACTCCAGTGGTTTGCTCTGTGGAGGTTGCTCCTGTCAGCTTCAGGGCTGGCTGTGCTCCAGCTCAGGGGTGTCTGCACTGCACGGCAGGCACAGCAGGGTCTGAGCGGTTGGTTGCACAAGGTGATGCACCTCCTGGGACCGGCTTAAAACAAATGTTCAGGAGCCCTATTTTGGAGCTGCCAGTGGTGAAATAAAGGCAGAGGCTGGGAGTTGGTGTGTGCTTCTGTGAAACACACGCTGAATGAGGAGAAGCTGCACAGCTTGGCCTGGGATGATGAAGAGCAGACTGGACCCTACTCAGATTAGACTCTTTCCAAGGATGGATGGGAGCCCCTGTGGCTTTTTAGTCTCACTCACTGATCCATGCTCTGATGTCTGAGATCCTGCTAACAAAATTATCACATCTAGTAAGAGTCAAAGTGGCTTTGTGGGAACCATGAGCTTCCTGTCTTCTGTGCATTTGTGAAGAAAGACTTTGTCGTGTTCCCAGGGTAGAAGTCACAATTTGCATTAGGAAAATATAAACAAAAAGAGAAGATCGGCCCCATGATAGAGCCGGCACAACAACAACAGATTCAGGAAAGTACTAACTAAATGCTGCACAGCAGGCAGATTTTGATTTATATTTGTAAGCTTTTTTTTGTTTGTTTGTTTCAAAATACAATATTCTCCTTCTTTTATGTCCAAAACCCAGCAATACAAAACAGAAACATAGCTTTTGGCGGTCTATATTTTTTAGCTAAACTTGTTTGTGTTCTCTCATAGTGCTTGAAGCAGAGCAGTAGCAAATTACATTAGTGCTTCTCAGTTTTTGACACACTTTACCATGTTTTTTCAATAAAAATGACACCACTTAACTTTGCTGGGTCAGTAATGAAGCAGCAAGAAAGATTTTGTTTGGCAAGAAAATCTAGCTAAGAATCCAGAGCTTCTTACAGCTAAAGCAAAATAAAGGATTTAGGTTAATTAGACTATTTATGAACTCTAAACTCTTCCTTTAATTTATGTATTATGATGAAATGTACCTCTACAGCCCCTCTGAGCAGTCTTCCACATGCTATGGGAATATTTTTCCCACTCTGCTCAACAGTGCCTGTGCACAGGCCCTGCAGAGCAGACCTTGTCCCTCAGGGTATCGATGGGAGCCATCCTGTCTGTCTAGCTGAGAAAGAGGTATGTCCCTTGGATGTGAACTAGGACCACAATCCAGTGCAAACAATTCCCACCAGAGATGGCCAGCCGTCTGGAAGGGAATGAGGGTAGGCTGTCTTTGTCCACAAGGGCCATCTCAGCCTGGTGGAAACACGTCAGATATACAGCTTTTTGGAGGATGCAGATTAAAGTGCACCTCTGTCACCGCACTGTCTCTGTCTCCAGGCAGAGGGATGGGTCAGCCACAGAGGTCCTGAGGATGCTGGTTATGTTCTCAGAAGAAAACCTGGAGGATGCCAGGTTCTTTGCCACATCTAGGAACAGAAAGCTTATACTTCCAAGTGTGTCAGACAGGATGGCCCAACTCTTTCCTCACAAGACCCTGCTTTTCTGTCACTTTTCATTACTTTAATCTTGTGATGCCAGCATCTCTAAATGAGGTGCCACAAGGCACGGGGACACAAGCCCCAGGGGCCTAGCTCAGGGTGTGGTGTCCCTGGGCCTGTGAAGATGCTGCCATTTCACAAAATAGCAGTCTGCATGCTGATGTGAGCCGTTACTGCAGATCCTCCCTAATCCAGAAAGACATCTATCTTCCCTGGGAAGCTTTTACTCCAACAGCATTTAAACAAGCAGAATAACGAGGATTATTGATGAAAGAGTGATGGATGGTTTTTGTCAGGACTGAATCCGGCTAGACCTGGTCAGGGATTTCCGGGCACCCACACAGCAGCTGTGGGGCAGTGAGAAGGATGGGACTGGCGGCCATGATGCTGTCGTGGTGACTCCCCTCAGGAGGGGAAAAACCTGCCTTGGCCTGGCTTACAGAAGCTCTCCTTCCTGCACTACAAGTATTTTGGGGGTGGCATTGGTTTCAACAGCAAATAATGTCAATGGCACTGAACGGTCACCAAGAAATGATCTATGTTGACGACCGTACTTTGGCTTTGCCTTGAATCTTATTTTCTGTTAATACCTTGGCGTTTCTCTTGCAGTGTCAGACTTTCTTCCAGTCACAGAGGTCTATTCCATCCACCTCATCTCCTAAGAGCAATGCTTAGTTTTTTGTAGAAGCGTTGAGGTTTGTCTGAACTATTCCCTAATATTGAAAATGCATAGAAAAGAAAGAGTTATAAATTTTCTTGACTTAGTGGCATCATAACATTCTCAATTGATTAATGGATCATTTCTTTGTCAGAGTCAGAGTTCCACTTTTGTAGTTTCTTTAATAGTCTTTATACCTGCCTAAGAAATACACTGAATGTGCTTTACAGTGACTATTCGTGATGCCTAAATTTCAAATTCAAGAGAATAATGGAACACTATTAGGTTAGAAGGATATTTGAACTTATTTGTGGTTTGGCAACAGAGAAAATAATGTTTGATGTAATTTTTATTCCTATTTGTAAGAGAATTTAGTCAGTTTAGAGACTGAATGTTTATCCATACTCATCCATGAATACCACAAGTTAGAATCATAGAATCATAGAATCATAGAATCATAGAATCATAGAATGGCTGGGGTTGGAAGGGACCTCAGAGATCACCTAGTTCCAACTCCCTGCCGTGGACAGGGCTGCCAGCCACTAGCTCACTAGATCAAACTGCCCAGGAACCCATCCAGCCTGGCCTTGAGCACAGCCAGGGATGGGGCAGCCACAGCTTCTCTGGGCAGCCTGTGCCAGCGCCTCACCACTCTCTCAGGGAAGAATTTCTTCCTGATGTCCAACCCAAACCTCCCCTCTTTCAGTTTTAGCCCATTCCCCCTTGTTCTACCATTATACACCCGTGTAAAAAGTCGGTCCCCCTCCTGCCTGTAAGCTCCTTTCAAGTATTGGAAGGCCGCAATGAGGTCTCCCCGGAGCCTTCTCTTTTCCAAGCTAAACAATCCCAACTCCCTCAACCTTTCCTCACAGGAGAGGTGCTCCAGCCCTCTGGTCATTTTGGTGGCCCTCCTCTGAACCTGCTCCAACAGCTCCACATCGCCTCTGTACTGGGGGCCCCAGGCCTGGACACAGCACTCCAGGTGAGGCCTTCCAAGGGCAGAGTAGAGGGGGACGATCACCTCCCTCTCCCTGCTGGTCACACCTCTCTTGATGCAGCCCAGGATGCCATTGGCCTTCCTGGCTGCAAGAGCGCACTGCCGGCTCATGGCCAGCTTTTTGTCAATCACAATGCCCAAGTTCCTCAAGCTCCGCAGGCCTGCTCTCAAGAGATGAAAACACATATTTCTGGATTTTGTCCAATTTTGATGAGTAGACAAATCCAAAAAGCTAATTTGCAAATAGGAAAACAGATTTCTTTTTTTTTTTTTTTTTTTGATGTTGCTTTTACTTTTTTACTTTTCTTCAGTAAAATATGGACAAGTAAAGTAAAGTCACTGAAAACTAAAAGCAATCCATGAAACACAGTAGTAATCTCCACCCTTCTCCCCAGCTAATCCAGATCAAAAGCTGAAAATGGGAATGTGTTCAGGTTTCTTTTTTTTTTTAAATTGAAAACCATAATTATATGGAGGATATATTATGGGAAATGATATTGTCTTTTCTTCATCTGTTCTGTCCTGATCTATGTTCTGTGCATGTACTCCCTGCAATGGAAGGGCTGCCCCGGGATAGGCCAGTACAGTTCGGCTGTGTGAAATTCTCTAATCCCCCAGGTTCCCTGGTGTGGATACAGTTTTGTGACAGTGAACTCAAGCTTTGACTTTCTGTGGAGGTGTTTTCTCATTCATCAGCCAGGTCTGCCTGGGGATGGTTGAGCTGGACAGGCAGACCTTTAACCCATTTCTAGTCACTTCTGCATGCAGCTTTCTTTAGAAGCATTGGTGAGTCTCTTGCTTACAGTCCCAGCCCTTTTAGCTGCTGTCTGTACCTGCAGCTTGTCACCCTTCTCCATGCTGAGTGTTGGGCCACTGAAATGCATGGAGGCACGCTGCTGTTTGTTAGACCAAGCTCACATATGAAAAGAAAGACTTGTGTGAATTTAAGCTTAGGCTTTTTGCATAACTGTCCAGGATGTGCTCTAGTCAGCATCACTCCCACACTTTTCCAGGAGGCATTCCACCCTCAGTTTACACCAGCTCTGAATCTGGCCCCTTGGCACTTGACAGAAGAGCCTTTGGATACATACTCCTTTCAACAACTATAAACATTAAAAGCTTTCTAGGCTACTTAGGGGTTAAAGTTGTTCTAGTGAGTGTCCTTAATAAGGAATTCAGACGGTTTCTGTTTGGTTTTAATTACGACAGCCTTTCATATAGGTTGGTGGGGCTCCTGACTCTGTCCTGTTGAGACATTAAAGGTCCTTTTGTTTAAAAGCTCAGAGTCAGATCTGAGATTGCCAGTAGTTCACCTTTAGGATATGGAAAAGTGCTGAGACATGGCAGGGTTTGATGCTGGTAGCCCCCGTGGTGGGAGCTGCAGCACAGGGTGTTGTCAGCATCACTCTCCCTGCTGCAGCCTGCTTGCTCTGGCTGCGATGCTATCAGCATTCCTTGCTGGAGACTGTCTGAGTGATGGCTGATTAATGAACTGGGGCTACAGCTATCTGTGAGAAAGAAGAATTGCTTATTTCACCCATGTCACAGTCCTAATTGGGAAAGTCTGACAGCATCTGGTTCATTCCACGTATAGACACCAGATACAGAAAAGGGCTTCTTCCAAAATCACTGTGATTTTCACTAATCTCTCCCATGCAGCACCACTCTCTCCCCAGGAAATAAAACAACTGACCTTGGAATTTCTCTCTGAGATAGAGAGAGAGGAAGGAAAAATGTGATCCTCCTCCAAAATAAGTTCCATGAAATGAAGCACAGAACACAAACTTGTTTCACAAGCACTTTGACATAGAAAGTCTCATGCACTGTTTCATCTGAAAAAACAACGATCTTACAAGTAAATACAACAGAGATCTCTGTTCTGATGACTGGTGAGCTCTTTCAATTTCTGCTCTTAAAATGATATGTCTGCTGTTTATTTGCTTTCTCTTCACCTAGCTGGTGCAACAAAATCAAAATAAAAGGCTCCTCATGCACTTCATATGATGAGCGAAGATGGACCAGCGTATGGCAGCAACCCACATTGTCCCTTTTTCATGTGTGCCAATGCAGGAGAACACTTGATCTTCCATATTTCCATTTAAACCACCGTTCAATATGCAACACAGCTCATGAATAAGTGAGCAGGTCTCTTAAGAAGTGTGCTGGATTCACTGATGTTGCTCCCCAATTTCTATTGGCAACTAATTATTTTCTCATCTCATGTTACACTTGGCAGAACACGTAGGGTTTGACAGATGGTACAGCTGGCCTCTATTTTGCCTGAGTGAAAATATCACTGGAAGTGTAAGGCAGCAGATGTTCAAGTCTGACGTCTGGTATTGGAATTAAATCTCTCTGCCACCTATGACTTGCTGCCAGTCTTAAGAAATTAGGGTGTTTCAGCTATGTAGAATTGTTCACAATTGCCTGCAAATGCACACAGAACAGTCACCTTCATGGGCATTTGGTTCTCTAGAAGGTCTACTAAATAACAATTCTCATAGCAGTGATTTATGAGCTGTGGATGCTGCAAAATGTGCTTGTCTGAAGGGCAACATAAAATCACAGCACCAAAAAGATACTGGAGGCTGTAAAGGAGTCTCTTCACTGACTGAAGCGTCAACCTGCTTGTTCTCTGCTGACCAGGATAATATACCTCATAGGAAATGCAAGATTTCTGCCACAGCGGCAAGTCAGGATGTAGGCATCCTGCCTCATCTTCTGCCAAATCAATAAGCTCTTCTCAAGGATGGGATTTTCAGCTGCAGTATGGGGAGACACCTTGGGAGGTGTAATGTAAACTGAGCAGAGTCTTGGCTTTGCAAAACCTCAGTATTACCCCAGAGCCACCTGCAGAGTGCAGTAGGAGCACTGTGACTTGTGCAGGCACTGGGTCCTCCTGACTCCGAGGTCCCAAATTTTCTTCTTCAAAGGAAAATCTGAGTAGGTCATGTACTTCAAGAAAAATATCTGCTTTACTGGGAATCTGTATTTTGGCGAGATGAGCATGACTGATGAGCTCACCTTGGTGTGCTCTGCCACAGTATTTGAGGCTGAATGAAAATCCATCTCTCTGGCTGTGTGGTTGCTTCAGCCTGTCGTACTTTAGTGTAGTGGCTGGCAGTTCAAAGGAAGCCTTTGAACTTCAAGCCTGTACACTCTCAAAATACATGCATCGGGCCAGCTTCTGGGGTTTGCTCATGGATCCCAGAGGTGAGTGAAGAACCTGATGTTAAGCTCCTTCCAAATCCTAGCACTGAAATGAACTTTGCAAAGTTAAAATAGCATCAGCAGTGTTTCCAGGTACATTGCAACAACCAAGGATCAGGGACATCTGGGCTCAGGAGCAAGGCTCTTTCTCTCACTGTGGCCACCTATTTGCAGGCATCCCTTCTCCTTTGGGGATATTCCAAGGAAGTAGGTAGCACCAGCTCTCTGTCTGCCCTGCACACATGCAGTTTTAACAGAATCTACGTTCAGACCGCTGGTTCCTCTAACCTGGAGCTGTGTCAAACAATCCCTATCTGAAAACAGTGGAGGTACACTAAGATAAACTGGAGAAGCATTGTCACAGAAACATGAAACAGGCAAGAGATTCAAAGTGCAGCAGTCCCTGTGGCCACCTCAGCTACCTTAGTTGCAATATACTTCCAGTTTTCCGTGAGCAAACAATGTTCTTCTACTGATCAGCAGAACAGTGCTGCAAAGAAGACATAAATAGTCTGAAAAACAGGTGAAAGTATCTCCATGGCCACAGTGACAGAAGCTAAACCCCAGGGACGGTTGCTTGCACAGTCTCAAGGAATTGGATTGGGAACAGCAGCACCTTGGCTACCTTCAGGACAATGAAGTAAACACTACTGCTTTTTCAGCTGGCAACATTAGGGCAGATCAGGTACCTGCAGCAGTCTTATTTGCAGTCATGGTCTCTGACATGAAGTCTGAGTGGGGAAAAGAAGATTAAAGTCACTATCTTCAGAAGATCCTGAGAAAAGGAAAGGAAGAAAGGGATAAATTCATCTCTAATTTATACCTTGTGCAGCTTAGTGCATTGCATATTGGTGTTAGAACTCTACTGGGCTATGCTTTTCCATAGGGACAACTTGCAGAATAAGGTTAAACATCTGGATATGTGTGTGAACAGTAGGGTCAGTGCATACAGGGTGAGGTAAAGTCAGCGCAACTTAGAAACACTATGTGCTGAGCCCAACACTTGCCTTGTTAACTTATGTTTGAACTCAGTGCATGGTCCACGCTTCAGGCCATTCCAGCAAGCTTCCCACTCCTTCCCTGTTGCCTTCATGAAATCTGTTTGGGTGGCAGAGGTAATGGAGCCGACATGCACAAATATCATCTGGTTTCGGCAGTCTGGTTTAGAGATTTCAGCCATTTGGTCTTCCCAGGGGGATTTTTAAGGTATTGCATTAACAAAGCATGTGTAGTCAGATTAGGAAAATTCAGGTCTCCTTTAATTCCATTAACTAGATCTTTGTAGAGAAAGATCTCTTCCTAATGATGCCAGGGGGACAGCTGGAGGAGGCTTCACAGCATCCACTTTTCAGTCTGATCTCAATGAACCTTTGTGGTCCCACCAATGCCAACGTGAGAACATTTCCTCTGAAGTCATTCGTACAAACAGCACAGGGACTACTCAGAGCATTCAGCTTTGTTCCACTTGCCGGGGACAGTAGCCTGACTGTTGATTTATTTAAAAGGAAAACAACAACAACAAAAAGCTTCACAAGGAAGTTACATGACTATCAGGAAATGCTCTCCAAAGGGACTGTGTTTAACAGCGTACGCAAAGCCAGCAAATAAATCCACTGTTTTGTGGAATAACACTTTTTATTTGTATTTTGACAACACATTAAGCTAATCTGTTAGGGATGTCAGCTCTGTTCCAAATCCCTGTTTACCTTTTTAAAACATTTTTAAGCATGGAGTATTTCTTTAGGACACGTTACAAAAAATGGATGTAATGGGGAATTTATTTTCATGCTTATGTGTTCCCTTTTTGTCATTAACATTCTTTCCACTGTAACATGGCCAGGAATGGGCGCCAGGTCCTGGAGTTTAGAAATGATTTCTGCATCATGTGGAAGCTCTTCTAATCGGCTGGTGTTCTTTGATACAGTGGGAAAGTCCAGGGATTTTAAGCTGAAACTTTTTCATACAAGCTTGTTGCATCCTTATATAACAGTTGAGCTCCCCTAGAAACTCTGGCTCTAGAGACTTCCTGCCCTCAAGTGTCTTTCTGCCCTCTGAGAGGTGGGTAAAACATCCAGCAATGCAAGGAACATGGGTATTTTTCAGAGAAGGATGGAAAATGGAGATCAAAATTCATCAACATTTTCTTCAGCAAAGATTATGTCTGTTCAAGGCCAAGGCCTTTTTTCTATGGGTTACATGCATTTTGCTCTTGTTGTATGTGTTCCCCTCAAATTAAGGTGCTATCTGGAAAGGGAAAACAGCCCTTAGAAAAACCACATTTCCAAATGAGAACGTAGCTGGAGTGAAAGTGTTTAACTCTGCTTAACATTATCTCACATTGCCAGGCCCTTGGATCAGAGTACCACTTGCATTTGTCTGCGCTTTACCTCATCTCTTGAAGAGTTTGTTTATTTGGGGCCCAATCTGGTGAAACACCTTACTACATACCCAGAAAAGTAAGCACAATCTTAACTTTGCTGTATCAGAGTCTTTTTGGTGTATGTTACAAACTGGTGCCCACCCACCACTAATTGACTTGAAGGTGGGGTAACAAAACTGGGAACTGAAGGAAGATCCTGTTTCAATGTCTGAAACAAGCTAGCATGTCACTAAGTTTCTACAAACACAGGATTCAGTCTAGATTACATCAGCACAAACCAGTTCAAGCTATTCATTTGAGAGCAGACTATTGCATTTCATGAAGAACTGGAACTGTAATTTCTCAGCTCCAGTTCCCATAAAATAATAAAAACAGTAAGCCAAGAATGGACTTTTTTGTTTGAAATTAGATGTATCAATAGATGAAAAATCTTGGTTCCAAAAGTGGTAAGAAGGTGTGCACAGTAGTTCAGCACTTAAGATATTCACTTAATAGATATATTTCTGTAATATAGCGGAGAACATTCCTGTTATTTTAGCTATTAATCCAGTCACTACATATTTACTGCTAGTCTGCATTTGCCCGAAGTCGTGTTTCTTTAATACCTTGCTGAAATGTTCTAGTTAAATATATTTTCTAAATGGGTTCTATTATTCCTTTATTGATTGGGAAATTACTCATTTATTGATTTGGAAATGCAGCTCCTTCTTTACACACAGTCAATGATTTTTCTGTGTGAGCAGCTCTGTCTTGGGGATGGGAACAGTCAAGTGAAAGACAGATCAACACAGCACATCTCATTTGTTTCTTCTCTGACAGACCACCCCAAATCTTTGTTTTCTCCCTCAGAAAGACTCAGCAGTTCCCTTTCTGGGCCATATCATCCCAGGGTGGTGGCACACACCAAGGGTAGCTCCCCATGGGCCTGAGCTGGTGGGAAGGGGATTGTGTTTCCTTTGATGGGAATACGGCAGGGGTGGAAGCAAAAGCCTAGCAGCAGGCTGCAGAGCCTCGGTCAGGTCTCTGTGTCTGGCTACCTGCAGTCAGACAGAGTCTCATCAGCAGGGACATGCATAACTCTTCCTGTGACCATTCCCTCTTTGTCAAGACAAATGCATTTTTCTTCCAGAGAATCTCCTCAAGCACATGGTCGGCCAGCAGTCTGAGGCCTGGACCTGCTGCCAAACAACTGAAGTGACAGTAAAGTCACAGCCAGTGAGTGGAGAGAGCTGCTAAATTTGGGGCCAAATGGACCAATATGTCTATGTTCTCAGTAAACGAGCTTTTGTTAGCTGTTAAACCATGTGTCCAGGGGGGGCTTGCCAAACCAAGTACTACAGACTGGTCTAAACAACTGTCTACTTTTCATCACTGTTTAATACTTCCTCAAGATCTGACACACTCAAGATTAATAGTAATGACTCTCCACACTGGTAATGCTACTCTCCATCCTGATGCAACTTCCTTCCTCTCAGAGCCAGTTGGTCACTCTTTACCTTTGGAAGGAGTTTCCAGAGGGGAAAGTTTCACAAAAGGAAATTAAGAAAATTTCCCCCTACATCCCATCTATAACCTGCCTAAATCTCCTTGGAGAGATGACTAACACTGTGAAGTAGTCTAGGAGCTTGCTCATAAGAAACACTATAGGAAAATATGGTCTTGTGTTCCTGTTATGTTGTCTTTTGTTGCCAGGTCCAAGTTATTTCCCAAGCTTCAGTGGGCTGTCGTTGCCTCACAGAGCAGCAGAAGGGCTGCCTATGACCCCACTGCATGGGTACTACTGCTTAAAATGGGAGCCGTTTCATATGTCCACCTGTGGCATGGGGACTACTCCAGACCTATGCTCTATCCCTGATTGCACACTCTGTGGTTTTAAAATTTTGTAGAGCACAGTGGGATCCCCATTCTGCTGAGTGCTCTCTACTGTCAGAAAAGAGCAGCAGAAGGACCCAGCAAATCAGTACCAGAGAGCATGAAGGAATAAGGTCAGGGCTTTAAAGCCTTCCTTTGGCAAAGGAGAAAGCAGACTGCACACTGCAGCCAGCTCTTTACTCTTCAGGATCACAACCATTGCCCAAGAGCTACTACCACTACATGCCTTCAGAGTGGAGACCAACCAGAATTGAACTGTCAAGAAAAAAATCCAAAAGACTTCGTCACCCACCTTGCCACAGCAGGTGTTATGAAGACCAGGGCTTACTGGCAGAACAGAGTGCTCAGCACCACTTTGGATCAGGACTGAATGCAGCGTACATGTAAACTAGTAGCCAAATGGATATCACTGGGATAAGCCTCCTAGAGAGCACATCACACTTTATGCAAAGGATGGAGTGTTTCCTGCCCTGCTCAGGATGCAGTCCCTTGAGGAGGTAACCCACCTGATGATTCTTTTACAGTCAGACTTTCTTACTGTTTTCTCCTTGTTGCACCTGTGGCTGTTTGCGATGCTTCTGCCTTGAAGTGCAGGGCTGTGTGTGAGGGAGGGGAATGCAATAATGCTTACCCTGAATACCACCCTTGGATCCCCACTTACTCCTTGCATAATGTGATCTTAAAACCAGAAGGGGCAGAATTGCCAGTTCAGGCAGTGCACAAGTCAGTCAAAACTTGCAGATAACTGATGATTGGCAGAGATTTCACATGTGAGTTTCCCCTGCCTCTGGGCAGCAACCTTGCAGGATTTCCTCCCCACGCTGTGGCACTCGTGATCCACCCTTTCCCTCACTGTGATGGTGCCTGGCCTAAAGTGAGATGAGGAGGAGGAAAGAAGGGGAACCTGATACTCCCTAGGGCATCACATTAGAGTGGACCCTATTACTAAGCCTTATAAAGATCCTACTATCGAAACACAGCAGCTCTGAAACTGTTACGATTATTTAAATTGTTTATAAGCCTAGAAACTGAGTTTTAGATAGGATTTCACAGGATTAACACTGTGGTGTGTTCCCAACTCTATCATCCTCAGCTAGCAACTCTCAGCTGGGAGAAGAAGAGATCCTGTGGTGCCTTTCTGAGTCTCATGGAGTAGCACAATAGGTTAATGATGGACTTCAGACAGTAAAGGCAAACTTCCATTTAAAAAGCTTGCTTTCCTTGGAGTAATCCCCTTGTTGTTTCTCATTTTGGTGACAATCATGTTGTGTGAAACCAGACAGACTTTGCCTGACATGACCTTCAGGAAAGTAGCATGCTCACCTACTGTGGGGAGAGAAACCCTCTAAAGTGTCCCACTTGTCTCCCAGTACCTGTACAAGGGCAGCTCCCAATCGCCACTGCCCCAGACACAGCAGATGGCACCTGGCTGCTCTTTGTCCTGGTGCAAGGGCAGGGTCTGCCTGCAGCACGCTCAGCTGCCCCGTCCATAGAACCATAGAATCATAAAAGGTTGGAAAAGACCTCTAAGATCATCTAGCGCCACCGTCAACCTAACACCACTATGCCCACTAAATCACATCCCCAAGTGCCATATCTACACATTTCTTGAACGCAAGAAACCATCGTTGGGGCAGGGAGGTAACTGGAGATTACCCAGCCCAAGGCCCTGCTCAAAGCAAAGCCAGCTAGAGCAGGTTTGTCTAGGACTGTGTCTAGTTGGGTTTTGAATACCTCCAAGGGCAGCGACTCCACAGCTCTCTGGGCAGCCTGCTCCAGTGTTTGACCATACTCACAGTAAATAAATAAATAAATAAAAACTGTAACATTTAAATGGAACTTCCTGTATTTCAGCTTGTGCCCATTGCCTCTTGCCCAGTCACTGGACACCACTGAGAAGTCTGTCTTAGTCTTATTTACTACTCCCATCATATATTCATAAACATTGATATGATCCCTCTGAGCCTTAGCTGCCACTCCTTTGATATTTCTTCTTTCTACAACAAAATTTAATATATGTCCTACAAAAGTAGGGAGGGTGCCACCTAGAGAGAATCTCACTGGAAGGAGCATTTTCCCATTATGTGTCTGACCGTAGGGCTGAGATCACAGCAAGGTGCATATTTCAGCACATGGTAGGTGTTTGTTTAGAGTAGAGACAGCCAGCTCCAAAATCTGGATCAAAGGATTCCCAGCTTGGGGAGGGAGAGATTTCAGACTTACATCTTGGTCTCTTGGAGTTTTGCTGCTGGTAGACTCAAAACACTAAAGGCTTTTCTGGAACTTGGGTCTAGGTGCAAATAGTGTGCAACTGGGCGAGCTTTTTGCTAAAGCTTTTAGAAATGTTACTTGGCCTGTTCTATCCATGTTGGTAATTGCCTCCTAATAGCAGGCTGGGTAAGAAATTGCTCCTTCCTCTTATGTATTCTCTTGACAAGCATTGGCTCCTCTAGACAGAGGTGCCTGCATGCCAAGCCACAATACTCCTCCCAGCATGTTTTACGTAGTCATTTATTTATTTATTTCTGTGCTGCATCCTGTTCGCTTGCCAGTGGAAATCTGCCTGGGGGATTTTTCATGCCTCCTGTGATGGGACCTGGAAATCTGCCTTCTCAGCTTTACCAAAACACTCCAGACCAATATTAGGAGAGGATGCCAGATTACAGCAGCTCCTGTAGTGCATGGGAAATACATCTCCCTTGCTGGCTAAAGACTTTTGCTCTTTGATGGTAGTCATCACCACCACCATCACCTCCTCCTCCTTCTCCTCCTCCTCTTCACCTCCTTCAGAACTGTTATTAATAATATATTTGTTTTCCAGAGGAGGCAAAGGAGTATTCTGCAGCCTTGACAAGGAGGCTTATCTGCACACCACACCCAAAATTTAGATTCCTCTGTAGTCACAGACCAATATTTATCTTGTCATTTACATGTTTTTATCATGACCAGCTTTATTAGTTCCATCCACCCAACTCCTTGCCTAACAGAATTCTTGAAACCTATTTTGTTGATAGTCACTTTAATCCCTGCTTCTTACAGAAGGGAGACAAAAGATCTTCTCCCAATGTAACGTTTAAAGCGGAGCATTACACCAGAAATATCACAAGGCTGGTGTTGCAGCTCTTGTTGAATCTGAGCACAAGGCTGAGTTGTTGAATGTTTGAGTCCTTCAGAAGGCTTTCATGTACTGCATGTTCAGATAGGAAGACAAGCTAAAGAGTGTCCTGATGCAAACCTGGCTGCAGTAAGTAGAAGGCTGTCAGATGACTGCAATGGATCTTCAATCCCAATTTCATTTATTTGAGTCCATGGGATTTTGCGGCTGACTTTATGGGTTCCTAGATTTTGGCTTTCAGCATTTCATATAAATCAACAGTCTACAAGGAACCGTGAGGCCTTCCTGAATATGCTGTTGGCTCTGGTTTAGCAAAGTTTCTTTACAGAAGCATCGGCTGTCAGTGAGCATTGAGTCAAGTTTCAGAAATGCTGCTCCACACCAGAGATGAAGAAAGATGTGGCAGTGGGTTTTGGAAGAGCTACAGTTTGGCTCTTCTGTGTGACATCATGGGAATGCATCATTGTTGAGCTGTTGCTGTGCCAAGAATACAGAATATACTAAGATCCTGAAGAGACTCAAAAAGCCCTGAATGCTGTATTTTCTTCATTGAAATAATCTTCATTTTTGCAATAAAAATGTACTGGAAACACTTCAAGAATAGTTACATGTCCATTTCCCAGTCACATCAGATTTATTAACAATTAAATCTGTAAGACCCTAGGCAGACTTGTCCAGCAGAAACCTGGCCACATTACAGAAAAACACAGATTGTCATGGGAATAGAGCCTATTGTGTCAGTCTTGCACCAGAGGTATCCTGCAGCTCATCTGAGCAGCAGAGATGACAGAGCGAAGAGGCCTTGTCCTGGTGCAGCTGGCAATAAAGCATGTAGATTTTACTCCATGTCTCTTCCTCACTTCTCCTGCTGGTGAATACCAGCTGTGGAGGAAAGATGGATGAAGGGGAGTGAGAGAAAAGCCTCCAATGGTTGGCAGGAAAGGTTGGAAAAGAGGATTCAAAATTGTTATTTGAATGCATGTGCTTCTTGACAAAGTCAGCGCTAAAGATCCTCCTTCTTGCTCTTAGCACACCCTAACCAAGAAGGAGCTGCAGTTTCCCAGCCAGAGTTTTCATCATTCAGGCTGTTCAGACCAACCAAATTCACACTCGCCTGTGCTAAACTGTAGCCCTGAGCCCTGCATGGTAGTGTGGGAGGAGAGAAAAGTACTTCTATTTCTGTAGCCTTTTCCCAGGCTTTGTAAATCCAGTTGTGGCCCTGGGTGTAGCTGTGCATCCAGGCTGCAAATTAAATCTTCAAAAGAAGCTGGTGTGAGCTAGTACTTGTCCAGTCAGGCAACTTGGAAAGCCACAGCTTAGAAACAGAAGCTAGTACAACAAGTAATCAGAACGCTTGGGGTTGCCTGAGTCATCATCATGCCTTACTAATGAACATCTTGGGGACTCGACTAGCAGCAGGCAAACTGCACTGAAAGTCAGGATCCCACAGACCTAAATTGACTTCTGTGTAGTTACTAGTTCTTAGACCTTGAGGTGAGTGAATGCATGGACAAGATCATTACCGTCTTGGGGCAGAAGTGTATGAAAATAACCACAGGACTGTCTTAATGGAAAGGCTGTAAGGAGAGGCTGCTGGCAAGAAATGCAGGGGCAGGTCCTCAGAGATGGTGCTAAGGTGCCTAAGCAAGATGCAAGCGGAACTGAGGTGGTTGAATTGAAGCTCATGCTCCAGTGAACCCTCCAAACTCCTGCATTTTATCTCCAGGTCACTTCTTTTAAACACCATCACACAAACTGCATAAGGAACAGAGAGGCAGGAGCCCTGGTGGTTCAATGCTCTGCATCGAACCTCTTGCTTGCCCTCCTCTGTCTGTGTCATTCTTGCACCGTGTGATGCCCACAGGAGGGAGGAAGAGGCCCACAGCAGGGTACTATGGAGGGCTATTAGGGTTTTCTTGGAAGAGATGAAAACTCCTTCCTCTCCAGCTTGTGAGGGGCCTTGCTACCCCAGTGTCAGTGGGTAGTGGTTGTTCCCGTTCAGCCCTGAGACAGACACTAAGATCCTACGGGAAACAAGAAATCTAGTGCATCCCTGTGTTCAGGATTTTTATTATTTTTCAACCTTGGTTTGAGTTAATCTGCAGTCAGCAAGGGTTTTCTATAGGCTAATAATTGTTCTTCAGGATCTTCTCTCTGACTCTGCCAGGCACAGATCCACAAGAGGCATCAGAGAATCACAGAACCGCTTTGTTTGGAAGGGATTTCTAATGACCATCTAGTCCAACCCCTATATAGGTGAATATTTCAGGCATCTGAGCATTGCTTACAAGGTCAGTTGACCTTTCTCTGTTTTTGGCAGCCTTTGCCAAAAGTGCCTATCTCTGTATCAGAAGTTTGAAATTAGGAGCATACAAGGCTGCAGAGCACCCACTGTGTCACTTCTGATGGCTGTAAAAATAAATTAATGTTGCTTAGCTCTTTCAGGACTGAGCTGTAATGAAGTCAAACACATGCAGACGCACACAGCCTGTCAAGCTTGAGGCTTTAAGCCACTTGGTCTGATAATACATGTGGTCACTTTCTTCCATCTCTTCAACAGGGCAATGTAAGCCATACATGGAGGGTCCAGTCAGGTCCATGATGTTGATTAATCACTTTAACTCACATGTGCTTCTGACATGAGGAGGAGATGTGGAAACACATTTCCGTATATATGTGTTAGACTGAACATGTCAGCTTGGTGAAAAACAGTCCGGCACCAGAAAGAAATGGAGCTGTTGGAGCGGGTTCAGAGGAGGCTACAAAGATGCTCAGAGGGCTGGAGCACCTCTCCTGTGAAGGAAGGCTGAGGGAGCTGGGCTTGTTTAGCCTGGAGAAGAGAAGGCTCCGGGGAGACCTCATTGCAGCCTCACAGTACTTAACAGGAGCTTATAAACAGGAGGGAGAGCAACTTTTACAAGGTCTGATAGTGATAGGACAAAGGGGAATTATTTCAAACTAAAACCAGGAGATTTAGGTGAGGTGTTAGGAAGAAATTCTTCACTCAGAGGGCGGTGAGGCCCTGGCACAGGCTGCCCAGAGAAGCTGTGGATGCCCCATCCCTGGAGGTGCCCAGGCTGGATGGGCCCTCGGCAGCCTGATCCAGGGGGTGGCAGCCAGCCCACGGCAGGGGGTTGGGGCTGGGTGGGCTTTAAGGTCTCTTCCAACCCCAGCCATTCTGTGATTCTCTGATTCTCTCATTCTTTTTCTCGTAAATCTGAGCACTGATAGAAGTGTCCCCTGTCACCATGCCCCCTCCATTATTCCCTTGACCATACATCTACATGACTTGATGTTCCATGCACGTCACTGTTTACCTTTCACAGTCCAGTCCAATATATGCAGCGTAAAACAAGAGAGAAGTAAACAACTCGCAGACACAATGTTTGTGGTGTGGAAGCTGCATCACTTTAATGTGGCACTAATACAAGCTGGACTGGAGATGTTTGCCTGTCAGACCAGTTTGCTATCACTGTGCTGCACTTTACAGAATCTGGAGCATGATGCAAAGATACTTGAATGCAAAGTCAGCTCAAGTCAGTCGCACTGGAACTGCCAGCACAGCCCTGGGGGTGCGAGAGCGGGTGGAAGGTGGAGGCAGCACCTGGAACTGCTGTGCTGCATGTTTCGTGCTCCAGGGTCCCGGAAAACTCATTGCTCTATCACGATGCAATGCACACCTAGAGGCAGCCTGGGCCTGGCAGCAGCTCTGGGTGAACTCGCCCAGCAAGATCAACTGTAGGGGAGAGAAGGGTTTCTGCAGGAGCCAGCCCAGCAGGACAAATGCTGAACTTTTGTCAGGTTGTTCCAGTATCTGTGCATCATGCTTCAGGAGGATGCTGGTCCTGTATTTCCCCAGCTGATGGGAGGCTGACTGTAAATCAGTGCTTGTTTAGCATGCTTCAGCTTCAAAGCCCTGTATAAATGTTAGCTGACAGCTCCCTGCTATAGATGCTCATTATCTGAAATGCGGAGGGTGAAGGCGTTTGCTTAACATCTCCCAGTGAATTGGTGGCAGATCAGTGATGTGCACCAGGAGGCCCTGGCTCCCTGAGCAACTCACTGGGCCTTGTCACCTCTCATGCTAATGGCTTCCATGCACAGTGAGCATTACCGAAAACCCTGAGTGCATGTGAGAAAAATGCCTGCTAGGAATCTGTGAAGATTCAGAGAAGCCTCGTAAAGACAGGGCATGCAGGAAATGCCTGGCTGATGGTTTAACTGGCCAAACTTACTTGTACATGAAGTTTGCTGAGTTCTCATCACGCACACTATGCTAGCAACATCCTTTGAAGAGAGGGTGCTTTTGTACTATTCATGCAGCACTGTGTCCTAAAGACACTTTGTCGGGTAAAGCTGCTTTCCTGCATGTACCTCTAGATCAAAAGCTGTTCTGATATCTGGGTGTATTTGAATTACAATTAAACTCCTCACAGCTGTAGCAGTCCTTTCCATGCCAAGATTAGCACTCTGGTTTCAGGCAAGTGAGTGGGAGTTAGAAGGTGTTTGAGAGTAGGGGCATTTTTAAAAGCACACATGAGTAAGCAGTGAACAGTTTTGGTTTGCAGATGTTGCAGTTCAGCTTAGGGGCAGATGTTTAGGCCCTGGCATGCTTTCCTCAACAGTGTGAGCAACTGCAGCTCAGGTGTGTGGTGTTCCTAAACAGACACTCTGCTATCTCCTTCGCACTCGGCAGCTGTGCATCTATGAGAACTGATGTCAAGTTAGTAGTAAGTAATTGCTAAGAGCTGATGAATTGCTCAGATGAAAGGCACCATCTAATTACAAAATTTTGTCATTGTTCTTTATTATGAAGCCATCAGCTAAAGGACTGGTGCCCCTAGAAATCTTTTCTGTTTCCTTATGAGATTTTAAATGGTTTCAGTTATTGCATCTTGTTAATGTTCACCAATAATGTGATCTTCCCTCTCTCCCTCCCTCCCTCCTTCCCTCTCTCCCTC
>VXAV01004405.1:135503-158902 GCA_013399715.1 Alectura lathami
AGCTTTTTGCTCTTTGTGTTTGGCAAAACCTCTCAGTGTCCCATACGTGCTGCATACACAAGCTATATGCACACTTGTATGAAACGTTCTGTCTGAAAGCTGGCTCTGTGCATCTCTGATTTCTTAACAATGTTTCTGTAAATGGTAGAGATTTTTTTTTTTTTTTCCTGAGTTAGATACACTTGTGAAAGAACATGGAAAAGTTCTTAGAAGTAAAATTTGATCGAGTCCAGCAGTGATCTGGTCTGTGCATTTGTGTATGCCTGGGTGCGTGTACGTGCAATTGCTACAATGCCAGGCTGCAGCGTGTAAATAAGAACCACAATAACAACGTAGGTATAAAATAAACAGCTCATGAGATCAAAGAGGGAAACTCTTGATACATGTGAAACAGAATGTCAGACATAGGACTAAATATGATCAGACTGGAAATTTAAAATACTTCCATGCCATGTCCATGGCTGAAGAAACTTCATGAAGTTTAGTGGTGAACCAGGGATGAGTTTGACATGTGGCAAACTTTTGTTCTCTGCTAAGTTGTGACATAATGTTGAAATTATTGTTACTCAAATATAGCTGCTTCAAATTAGCTGAGGCTCCAAGCAGGAGTTTGGTTATTGTGAACGTAGACTGCACGCAGTTAACCAAGGCTAGTTTAGGCAGTGATTGCTTACAGTTGACTGAAGTAAGACAACCACCCTGCTGAAAACCATAACTGAATTTCCACAGCCATTCGTTCTCAGAAGGCTTCAGTTAGACTACTATGCATCCCTTCTCTGCACTGGAACCCACAGTGTTGCCCCTGAAGCCACCTGGACACTTATGTGGTCTCTCTTCTCCCACTGCCGTACGGCCATAGGAGATAGAAACACCTATTCTCAGCTTTCAGATATTGGCCTGAAAGTTTTGATCAAAAAGCTGTTTCCCCTAGTTTGCTATTACAGTTTAGTAAAAGTCCCAATAGAGGAGCTGAAATGCATCTGTGTTATTGGGATATGCCATTTTGGCCTACTGCATGGACCTGACCCTGGGCTGTGTTTAGGTGCACCCCTATTTCACTGTTATGTCATCAGCACAAGTTTGGTACATCGTGGATGCTTTGCTGGAGCAGTAAGTAATGAATCTCAGGGCTTTCTGAGATCAAAGAAATAATCAAAAAACAAAAGTACTGGTTCTAAAACAAATAGAAAGCTTCAAGCCCTGGGGAAACTGTAACGATTCAGAATTATAAAGAAATATAACCATGGACTCGCCTTATTTCTTTGTAAAACAACAAACCACTCCATTGCACATCTGAGTTTTGCAATGCATTCTGAGCCTTTGAATCCTCACCAAAGCGAGAAGCAATAATTCCAAGCTTTTTTTTTTTTTTTTCAATTGAAAAGAAAAATAATCTCAGTTGTAAGAGCTCCTCTATGAAAGATGCATCGAACCTAGCAGACCTATGCAGATAGCAGTGCTGCAGTGCCTCAGTGGAAACACGCTGGGGAAAGCATCTGCAAAGTCTGCAGGATCCTGCTCATCCCAGGTAGTCCTGGTGCTTGACTGATTTACAGGGTGCCCTAAATAACTCGCCTTCCCCTTGCTGACAGCAGAAGTCTGCTTTGCTTAATCCCACTGAACAGCAGAGAGTCGGTGTCATCTGCACTTCTCACGAGTGTTTACTTGTGAACTTACTGATAACACATCCTCTGAGAAAGCCAATAATGTCAAAACAACAGTTCCTCTGCTGACAAAGTTATTTAAAACACAAAATAACTAGGTTATGTTACATATTATTGGATCTTACAGGAAGATGCATGAGATTTAGTTTCCATGGTGTACTCCAGCGACCTTATTACTTCCTAACATTGAAGTGATCATGTCTCAGCCATCTCCATTAGCCTCAGATGAGTTCCTTGGCATTATACTGGTAATGGGCCAGGTCTCGGGGTAGAGGACAGGAGATATGTGGCTCCAGTGCTAATTCTTGGTCATCCAGTGACACACATACTGGAAGCAAGAGGGAATGAAGGCTAACACAGGCTGCAGACTATAAATGAGAGTGATGACAGAAACTCCTGTTTTCAAGGCTTTTCTGGCAAAGTAAGGCTGCAAGCTGTTGTATTAGTTTGTTCTTTTAGTTTTGCTACAAGACGTACTGATTACACAAATGGCTCCCAGCTGAAAAGTGTTGGATTTTGGCATCTTTAACAAGGAGAGTTCTTTCCTAACTGGTTTAGAATTTGCCAATACTGCTAAAGAATTACAGTGTTGTATTAAGCAATCTTTTTCTTTTTCCTTGCTTCCACTGCCGTCTGTTTTGTTACTTCAGTAATTCTGGTATGACAATAGCCAACAAAATGATGCTCCAAACAAGAGCTATGGCAATGCTTAGCCATAATTTTTTTGTCAAAAGTTTGCCATTAAATGCTTGAATATTCAGAGCTTTTATTTTGTTTTCCCAGTAATTACCAAAAAGCCCACTTTTTGTGCAGTCAAGAAACTACATTCTGCAAATAACCTTAATCTTATTTTTCCTTACCTTGAACTGTACCTATTTTTCTTCATCCAGCTGCCTTCTTTTATTTTTCTGGGAAAGGTATTTGTGGAAGAAAATCCATTGATTTTTATCTTCAGTGCCATCTAAAAAAGATATGCATGAGTTTGCTCATGTCTGCTGTTAAGCCAAAATGATAATTTGGAAGCCATATATTCAGAAAGTAAATGACTCATCTTAAGGTGAAACTGACCCTAATTAGATCTAGATCAGCCATCATTTGACAGAGAGAAAGAAAATTCATTTTCTCTGAAATGTGGTAATGGCTAGGAAACTAGCCCCAGAACTTTAAATTAAAAGCAGGTTTTAACATGCTGGCTCCATGCCTGCCTTCAATATCAGCCTCTGCCTGTTTTAGTTAAATAAATGGTAACAAAAGAAGATATGCTGTGTGACGTTGAATAAAGAGAAATTTAAGAGAGTAATTATAGCATTAAGCGGGGCCAGAGGTGAGGAGCTGTAAAGTTTGTGGAATAAAATGCAGCGTCGCAGTTTCTCCAAAACTTTATTCACTAAAACTTTTTTACTCCTTATCACACAAAGATGTCTGCAAGCTAAGGTGCCTGTCCCCAGCCTAGGGCACTGTGTGCTTCTGGCACCAGTCTGGCCCAGCTCCTGCTATGCAGCTGTCCCACACAAGTGTCTGTGAATGTGGGTTGGGACACAATGGAGCCGTGGCTCTGGAAGGCAAGGGTGGGTCCTGAGTGGGATCAGACATCCCCAAAAAAGTGTCTTATGCTGCCTTTCTGTCCCATTTCTCATCTCATTTTGATAGCACACACTGTTCTCATTTTGATAGCATACACTGTTCTTCCCCTAACTGCTAGATGGCTTTGGAGAAGGAAGTTTGCTGGAGAATGGACTGTATCTTCTACCTCCAAGTTGTGAAGGATTTGCTTTAAGGAAGTACAGTGAAGGAACAGCACATTTGAGTTTATGAGAGTCCTACAAGAACGGTTCTGACCACCAGCTATTTTAATAAAATCAATTATATACCTCAAAGCCAATTGCTCTAATAACATATGGTGGGGAAAGCTCAGAAGATTAGGGGCTTAATTCATATAAGCACCCAGGAGAGGCACATGGAAGGGAATTACATTTAAAAAAATCATCTGGGCCTCTCTTGTCTTTGAAATGTGATGCCCTTGATATGAATGAGGCTATTTAGGCATCTGTGCTCTGTGTGTGTGTGTGTATGTGTGTAAAGACACATAAGAAACACACTCATGACCAGAAGAATATCATAGCCTGGTGTTCTTGGGTAGTTCAGAGGACAAAAGTCAGTTTACTGCTTCCTAAATGTTTAGCTTCAGGAGTCCTGATGTAGAGAGAAAAAAAGGCTTGAGCACCAAGCTAGCTTTGAGGCTGCAGACGGGTCCTGGTGTGCAGGCAGCACTCGTCATCTCCCTGTGCTATGGTCCAGACCTATCTCCCCCTTAGCAACCTAAAGAGTCCAAGCAAACCCAACTGTCATGCAACGATCTTCTGGGGATGAAGCTAAGAGCGTAACCATGCTCCAGAAGCAGAGACTTTGATGCTGACCAGCTCAGTATAGCTGTGTTTCCATGACCTAGTAAGTCCTGTCAGGGGCCAGGGAAAGCATTCCCAGTCAGGCGGTCAGAAATCAGGAGCTGCACCCAAAACTCATGAGTTTTCTGGCATTACCACCTTTGATTTTGTTTGCTGTTGCCCTCTGCTTTCATACTTTTTCAGCTGCAAGGTTTCCAGCTTTTACTAACTTGGGGAGTCTGAGAAAACAAAAATTGTCAACTCATTACATAAATTCAGGATCTTGGGATTTAGAAAACAAAAAAATGCATTGAGCACTGTGAGAGTTGGCAGTGTTAGGTGAAAGCTATTGAGAGCTCCAAGAATCTAATGCCTATTTGAGGAATATCCTGTGCAATATTAAGTTAATTTGTTGCTGAATACCAAACATGATAAAAAGGAGGAGGGGAGGAGAATACATAATTTTTTTTTTTTTTTAGAAAAGTAAGTAAAAATGTCACCATCATTTTTTGATAATACTTTTCTTTCAGAACATTTTCCATGATCATTTATGCAACATGTTAATCTCAATTTTAAAATGAAATGTCAATGGAAAAATACAACACTATTCATGAGACTTTTAACATCAGTTCCTTTGAAAAACTTGAAGTAGATTACTCTAAATGTCAGTATTTCATCACAAATTGTTTTTTATATGTTAGAGCCTGCAGTTCAGCTACCTACCAAGAAAGACACAGCTTGCTTTGAGATCCCTGTACAGTGAGTGACTTTGGTTTTTAAGGTAACTTTTACAATTGCAGAACATGCTAAATTTTACAGAGATCCTGCTGGTTTCTGGGTCCTGACACCCTTGGCTATCTGGAATATTTGCATCTTAAAATATTCTTAGAAGGTGGAAGAGCAAATTTTATGGCCTTAGTGGCTTGTTCGTGAATTTCAAAGTGGTGTTATCAGGATTGATGCATAGGTCTGGGGAAATGTCCCTTTTCCATCTCCCAAGAAAAGGGCAAGGGGAATACTCATTGGGTTCTTTAGGAAAAATTAAAGTGCTTGTGCTGATCTGATAAAGTTTCTTTGAAAAGGAGAACAAGTCCATCCTCACTCAGTACTATTACCATGGTGGGAACTCTTCCCCTCTTCCCTCCTGTCTGTAAGATTTCCCTCAGGAAATACTATTTTTCCCAGTCTATGGTGTCACTTGACAGTAGGCAAAAGGAGATACGTTTAGGTCACCTTTCATGATTTTTTTTTTTTTTGGGGCGGGGGGGGGTTTTACAAAATTTTCTCAGACTGCTTCCATCGCCTATTCACACATATCTGTCACTGATCCCATCTTTTCTTTGCTCCCTTTAGAGCTCTTGTCTTGAACTCCTGAGCCAGCCTTTTGCAGCCGAAGCCAGCAGGCCTGAAGGGCAGCCTTCTGGTTCCCTGAGGCAGAGGTGCTCAGAGACCCACTACGTCTTGCAGATTAGAACTCGGAAGTTATGCGCTTGCCTTGAGGAATGTTGCAGTGTGATCTATCCTCAGTGACCATTAATCTGCTCTACTTAAAGCCAAGTCTGGGCTCTGACATCTTAACTGGAACTTCTGGCCTTCACTGTAGTGAAGTAGTGCACTGTAGTACCTGTAAGTCTCCAAATCTGTCCCTTAGTGTTCAGCTGCAGGCAAGCCTTGATCTTACTACAGCTTGTCACGCTCACCATTGTAGCTCCAGTGAGGGACAAGGAAGGCCTGACTTTTGGAAATGTGGGCTGTTTGGTTTCTGATGTGCACAGAGTGACTGATACTTTCATAGACCATAGAATGGCTTGGGTTGGAAGGGACCTTAAAGATCGTCTAGTTCCAACCTCCCTGCCGTAGGCAGGGTTGCCACCCACTAGATCAGGCTTTGACCCAACATGTTGGCACACCGGTAATGGAGAGCAGATGTGGTGCTGGAAGTTACCCCAACGGTCAGCAGCTGCAGGGAACTATGTCCTTGGCTGATGTCCCAGTGACACTATTTTCCTGCTCTGCATGAAATGAGGCGGGAAACCCAGGCTGGATCCTGCTCTAGGAGCTGCCTGGTGACAGGCCCTGCCCTGCCACTGGGTCCTGCCTTGGCACAGCCTCATAAACCCAGGCCTAACTCACCCACCAACAGACCTCGCTGCGTCTGTTGGCACACGTCACTCCAGGCCTGCTGCTGGACGCTTTGCAATGTTAAGGCTTTTGCCACTCCTCCAAGAACTTAATTAAAAACTATCTCACTTTTCATATGCATATTCTAAGGGCTTATAATATGGGTTTTTCAATGCTCATTTGCAAACTACCAAGAATACAATTGTCTTTAATAATGAAACCAACATTTTTTAAAAGGCAGAAGCTTGTGTGTTGGGGCAGTGATCTATACAGTCTTTTACAGCAGCTTTCTTATATTTTTATGATTTTATTGTATACATCTGCTGCAGAGGGTGATGTTCTCATATAGCAAAGGGCAGGACAGTTATTAGCAGAAGCAAAGGAATTAAGCCTCTGTTTTTTAGGTATTAAGAGTTTTCCTTGTACACATACACTAAGAAGGGCAGCCATATCAAGGTAATCTCCTTGTTGTTGTTGCTTAATGTATGTCAGCTCTTCCATGACTAATGCGTCCCATATTCTTATCACCCAAATCTTGACATCAGATGGTTCTTTTTAGAGTGGGATGTGATTAGGCTTTGGAGGCACTGAGAGCTCACAGATCAGTTTACACTCCTCACTCCGAATGGGTTTGTAAGCAGCATGCTGAGAATAAAGACTTCCTGAGGAGGACAAAACTAGCACTCATATGTAATATGAAACACCAGATCTTGAGCCCGTGGAGATCCACCAGAGCCCAGGACAGGGAGCAGGCCTTACCTGCTCCTGTGAATGCCAGCATTTCCTGGGGATTTGCAGGAGAACAAGTGCTGGGCAGCCATGCTGCCAGCTGGTTATGTTTGAAGAGTACAGGAGAGGCTCAGGGCAGGGGTGAGTGGTCTATTCACAATGTGAAGATGAGGAAACCACAGAAGTAAATCACTGAGCTCCAGAGAGCAGCTTCCATCAGCATGTGCCCTTGGATAAAACATGGCATTGGCCAGAGCTGTCTAAAGTTACATTTGCTCCATACCTTCCCAGTTAAACTTCCTTATCAGGTTGAACAACTCTATTGTTGCAAGGAAAAAATGACAATCTTCTCTGTGCTGCTAATATGGATGTTTTCACTTGAATTTACTGTGTACTTGGCATACATGGAACAGCTTTAACATCTTCAGTGTTCCTTTCTTTTGAAGCACTATAAAATGTCTCTGCTTCCTTTTTTTTTTTTTTTTTTTTTTTTTTCAGATAAATTGTCTTTCTGTATTCCCTTCAGTGTAATTTTTACATAACACTTCAGGTATGGTGGTTCTGTCTTTATTTATAATCGCATATATTAACACTCACTTTTTTTTATTTTTATTTTTTTCCAGATGATGGGAATACCCATTCTTCCTCTTCCCATTTGTTTTCACTTCCATCCTGATCATTTACACAATGGAGTAGAGCTGCTGCTGTATGTCCTGAAATTAGCTGTTGTGTCTCCACAGCTTTTCCTCCGTGCCATTGCTGTGACTCAGCAGGACCCCATGGCTGGAGAAGGAATGCTGAACCAAAACGATAAGGGACAGGCCAGATCTTCAACCATGTCCATTGTACACAGGAAAGTTCCTCGGAGCTTCTGGGTCTGTGGTCCCCTGGCTGTGCCCTCTCTGTTGTTGGTCACCTGCCTCTACAAAGAGGTGTGTTTGCTTCACTGCTTCTCTTCCATATTCACAATCCTAGCTTGGATTTTCCCATTTGTGTCAGCAAACACAGGTCCAGATGTTACTTGGCACTTTCACATTTGTCTTGTTTGCCTTTTAGATCAGGAGGTCCCACTTCAAGCAGGGAGACATCAGAAGGACACTAGTCCCTCCAGGAGTTGCCAGCTCAGCCACTCTGCTGTAAGAGACTAAACATGGAGCACACTGGCTCTGCATCAGCTGCTGGGTTCCCCTCAGGCACCAAATGTCATAGTGATTTCTGAGTTCGGAATATCTGGGCAGGGTTTGGGGAATGGATTAAGAAAATAATAAGGTTGAACAATTGCAAACAGTCAGAAACACCATGTGGGAGGTATACATAGTCTGAGCTCAGCCCCTCTGCATCCTAGTGATGCCTGACACCCTGTAATTACAGGCTCATAGACATGACTTGTACTTAAAGTTTCACTTCAATCATAGATCCACAGAGACAGCACCCCTTTTTGGTGTAGCCATCCTTAATTTCATTGACCTAAGCTTCCCAACTGTCTCTTTTGACTTAGGCATTTAATACAATTCACTCTTTTTTCTCTATTTCCCAAATAGTCTCTGGAGCCAGACTAATTGCCATTCATCAAGTGCCCATTGTGTTTCTATTTCCCTGTCCCATGTTAACAGACACTTTTATTGTGATTATTCATCTACTGTTCCTTCATTAATGAAATATTTAGATTTCACTTCCACAAGGACTTTTCAATAGCCTTGTTGTATAAACACAAGTTTCAAATAGAAACATTTTATTTTGTACCCTTAGCAGTGAAACTTGAGATTCTGTTCCAGCTTCTCACTTGACCAGTGAGAGTGAGGAATGTCCACTTCAGGAACTGATGATCTCCATTCCCTCCTAGATGGGAAAGTTTGCTGCAGCCTTGATGACCTAGAGTAAGGAGCTGTAAGAGGAAGGACCACCCTTTTTAGGGTGTCTCCTTCTGTCCATTGAACTCTGGTAAGAGGATAAGTTTCCCACACCTTCAGGATCTACCTGATTCACCCTGCTGGCAGGATTATGTCTATATTTGTTCTAGCCTGTGCCAGACTGTGCATGTGTTGCCTGAAATAGCATTTAAATAGGCCTAGTATGTACATATGGGGAGTATGTTTATCAAGAGAATTCCCCTACAGCTGCACAGTTAGGGCTGTCATTACTGCCAGGTCCCTGCCAGGTCCCTGCCAGGTCCCTGCTGTGCCTCCAAGTGAACCAGGAGTTTTTCTGCCCAGCAGGCTGTGTGCAGATCAGCTCTCCATACTCTTTGGCTCAGTCTGCTTTTCCTTTTAATTAAGACCAATCCTGTTATCTAGAACTGGAGAAAGTTAAGACACGTTTGGCCTTGCATTGAATAAGTGTGTTTATGATCATTCTTGGTAACATAAAAATGCCTTTTCCAGGAAGACCGTCTCTTGGATTGCTTGCCCTCAAGGACTGTCTGTTTTCATAGGTTTGTTTTGGGGGATTGAGTGATTTTTTACAGACACAGTGACTGCCATATAGACTGAGTTATGGACTATGCCCTTTGCCTTGGTTATGTGAGGCCTGTAGTGGTAACAGAAGAGGAAGAAAAACTATACTTGGATAATGCTCTTTTTAACAGATCATATTCCTCAAAGCAAAAATCTGTCAGTAGGGTGGTGATGATGGCAATTTTTTAAAAACAATGTGAGAAGCTTTTCTCCTCCTAATCCTCTGAGAAGGTATCTGTGTCAGTTCTCCAGTAAGTTCTTCCTTGTCTCTTCAGCTCCTACATTACTTCTGCTTCTTCCTCTGTTCTTTAACTCCTTAGATATTTATTTTTCTTTCTGTTGCAGAACAAAAAATAAGTCTGATCCCCCTGAGAAATAATGCCCTTATTTCTACCTGTTTTTCTAATCGCAGTCATGGTAGGTGGTGCTGGGGATGTCTTGCAGATGTGGCACTCCTACTGTGCATCACCACACTGAGACCCTGGCAGTCTCTCTGACAGCTGCCTCTCCTTTGTCTGCTTCAAGGTTTCCCTCACACTTCTTTTTGCCACCTCTGCTTACCAGCTTGATCCATTTATTATTGCCTGTATCTCTGTGATCTAGCCTACTTCTGCTTGGAAGCCCATTCTGTTTTCATTTCCCCACACTGTCCACCTCTATAGCCTGTTTGCAAGGTCCCTGGTTCTTGGAGATCGTCACGTCACTACCAGGCTTGCACCTTCTGAGCAGCCTCCTGAAAGATCTAAGATTCCTAAGTGTCCTTCTGCACATCCTTTCTGTTCTGCCTGAGTGTGGGACAGCAGTGATATTGCCCACCCATGACATCAGTCACTGTGAGCTGATGTGGTGCTTTGGCACTCACCATCCATCACAAAACTCATGTGCCCTCTCCTCCTGGGTGGCTCCTTATTTATGTCAGGAGGTAGCTCACAAATTGTTGAGTGTACTAACACTTGCAGTTTGACCAGGTACACCCAGAGCTCAAGACTGCTCACAAAGAGCTAGAAGACTGTTTTCTGCTAGTGACACTGCAGTGCTTCAAAGCCCCTCCTGCAGAGCAGGTCCCTCCTGACAAACATATTCGCAAGATGGTGCCTGCCCAAAACCACTTATAACTGGAGCGTAAGGCAGAAGACCATGAGAGAAACAACAGGTTCGCAGCACATAAGAAACTAGTGAGGTAATACTAAGGGAGTAAATTCATATGGTGAGATAATGAGTCTGTAGTAACCTATAATGAGATTATTCCCCAGAGGCTTGTTTTCATAAGAACCTTAAAGTAGTGTCAAGATTTTCATCATGCTGCTGCCAGCCCTGCATCTTGCTGCTGTTGTCTTCAACTTCTGAAGGACTGAAACAACCTGGCTGAACTCTCTTGAGTTTGCAGAGTAGCAGAAAGAGTGAAAATGCTGGTCTTTGTACTGGGAGATGTGTTCAGTGTTTGCAGAGGATGGTGAGAGCTGATCCTGGGGCGGCTGTAGGGGAGAGCAGATTTAGGCTTCCTGGCTCCGCTAACGGCAATGACTTTCTGAATTGAGTCTTTCAGCACAATTCTCACGTTTTAGCCAGCTGACAGCCTGCTCTTTGAAAGGGCGTCTGTGTAACTGTGTGAACATGGTCCTTTCAGATCCCTGCACTATTGTGCACTGCTCTGTGAACTCAATACACTGAGGTGGGAGTTCACACAGATCAGCGCCTTTTGTACATTTCATCAGGTGCATCGATTTCATTTTATAGCCAAGTCACCTGAATATGACCTGAGTTGTTACAGCGAGGCCAACTGTTTTGCTTTCTAAAACGAAGCTATGCTCCTCCCTAAGTCTTGTGATAGCTTGCTTTGTACCCAGAATCTGAACTTCTTGTGTCATCAGTGTGGCCCATATAGAAAATATTTATTTTTGAAAATCCTCCAGTCCTTGACTTCTTCCAAAGCTGTTATTTCTGTTTGGGATTTATGGCCAGACTGATTGATCCTGTTTGTCCTTCTGGCTAGAGAAGTGTCTGCCCAAAGACAGTATTTCTGGGGCATTTCTGGGATAGTCGACATGATTCCAGTTCTGAACTGACAATAATGTGTATGTGAGGGGGTGAACTGCTCGAGAGCAAGAAAGAACATTTAAAAAAAGAAAGAAGAGGGGAATAAACAACATGAGAACATTCTTGGTTATTTATGAGCAGGGACCAAGGGACCACAACGACAGACTGGCACTGATGCTATGACGGTCCTACAGGAGAGAACTCTTGTATCTCGCAAGTACATTTTTTTTTAAACTGTGAAAGTTACTTCACTCTAATCAGTTGTTATTAAAGAACAGATCAAACATATAATCACACACTTCATCTACATGAGAATACATGCCATTTTAGTGTAACATGGTGTTGTGTGTTGCAAGAGTATCCTTATTTAATTTGAGAAGAATACATTTAAATTTATTATCAACCTGCCCTGAGCTTGTATTAAGTAAAATAGAAAAGACCTGTCTCGGTAGATTGCTGAATTAACCACACACTTTCAAACCAACCTGTCTCACAGGGTGCGGTTCATAAGGCAGTTTTGTAGACATCTCTGTCTGAGTTGGTCACCACAATCTGAGTATCTGTAGTCAGTGAATCTGGGGCACAATTCATTCCTTCCTAAAGTAGATGCATAAATGAGATTGGTTGAATTATACTGCATGGGCACCTCTCCTTTCCCATAGCTCCTAAATGAAGCTAAGGTAGATGAGCTCAGCTGAAGACATCTAGGCTCTGATGCTCTAAACTCAGGTCACATAAATCCTACCTGTGCTGCTGCAGAGAAGTGACCTGAGTCCTCCATGCAGGGCCCAGCCCCACGGTGATCTCTGGGCAGCCAGGGGCTGCATCTGTCCCCGATGCTGGTGGGTCTGTGTGGGCCTGCAGAAAATAATGTGGAGGGTTTGATTGCCACTAAAGGTGGCAAGAGCCTCAGGAGGGGTGGAAGCAGGCAGAAAAGGAACCTAATGCTGAACTGAAATGAGGTTATGAGGTGCTCAGGGTGTTACTAACTCACTACAGAAAGCATCTGTGTGAGCCTCCTAGTATTTGTTAGGAAAGAGCTAGTACGTGCACAGCAGAGGAGGACAGAGGCATGCATGGTCTAAATATGTAGAAGAGTGGAGAGACATGAAGATCCCCATCAGTACAGGTTCTCACAGGCCAGTGGACTCTGAAATCCCCATGTGGAGCAGTGAGGAGAGATATAATGAATGTTAAAGTTGCAAGGCCTGTTCCAAGGATCAGAGAAAACTAGAGAGCAGCAGTCAATCAGCCTAAGGGGTAGCTGCTGCTCCCCTTCCACCTCCTCTCTCACAAACGGTGATAGGAATGATGCAGTCTGGAGGTGCAATCAATGTTTAAAATGACCAGCTGATAATAAACCTCAGGTACCTTCAGCTGTACAGAGCACAGGAGAGCTGAAAGCCAGCACTCTGTTGAATTTCCTGTTGCCTTTTGCTCAAGAGTTGTGGCTTGTCAGGGAGCAGCAGCTCTGTTCCTCTTGCATCCTCTCCCTAGCATCCTCCAGGACACAAGAGCAGGATAAGAACTCCTAGGACAGAAGAAAGAAGCCGACATGAACTGCTCACTTCATACATCAACAGCTCAGCTGTGTCCACAGCTCCCCCACCTCCTCTGGGCTTGTCCATGAATGGCCTTAAAGATACATTCAGCTTTCTTGAATGTGATGTTTTTTGGAAAGAAATCTATGACTACAGAAGTTTGGAAAGTGGAAATTCACTTTGTGAAGTATTATTACTCTATGTCCTTGTGGGTTGCTTCTATTAAGAGCAACCTCCTCCCCTTTTCACAATATCCTCTTCATAAAAATAAAGAAAAGAACATTTCACTGGAGTATTCTACTGTTTTTTAAAATTACTGAGATATTCTCCTTGTTATTCTTCTCCTTAAGAAAGAGAAATGATGAATAAGGCAAAATGGTTTCTTAACACATTTTGAATTAATTGAAAAAACATAGTCTGATTTAAAGTGTTTATTTCTATGTTATTTAAATGTTCTATTGTTTTGGTTATTTTCTGCTCTGTTTCTCCCTGGAAAGAACTAAGGATGAACATGGGACTAAAATTTCATGGGGTGTTAACTACCATTATGGGACACCTTAAGCTGCCTAGTTCTGTACTGTCCACAGTTCTGATCAATTGGGTAGGAAAGCTTCAGGATTCAGAGACCAGATATAGAGTTTTCCAGCCATGGCCTTTAGGCAAACCTAGTCTAGCTGGCTCAGTAGCCTGCAGTGCTGGAGAAGAACATACCTTCCTGAACCTTTTGGGAAAAGATGAGATGCTGGACTTGAGGATCTTGCTGAACAGAGGGGATCCTGTGGTTCCCACAGAACAGCGTGAACTCCAGTATGGACCACAGCTGATGAAAGAAACAACAGAAAATTGAGAGCCCATAATGGAATTGTTTTCCAAATTCAGTAACTGGCTTTAATTAACTACTGGGAGAGCTTTTCAAGTTCCAAAGGCTTCTGGGTGTTTAAATTATTGACATCCTCCTATTTTCTGAGATATTAAAGTAGTTAAAGCCTGTGAAAAATGTGAACTATGTCTGCATATTTTGTGTGGTGCTATCAGTTAATCCCAAGGCTTCTCAAGGAATCCGGTTCTTAGCCTGGGATTTAGAAAGATGACATTAATGTTTCTTTGCTTCCTACCCTATATCCTTGCAGCCCATTAGATCTAAATTACAGCCTCTCTCAGCTTGATTGCCAGACATTCTTGCTCTTGTGCCTCCTGGCACATCTCATCAATCTGTAAAAATGCTGCTGCCCACCTTGTCCCTCTCTTGAGCACTCACTGCACCAACCCCATCTGGGGTTGACCTGCCTTCCTACCTGTCTCCCACCTAACTCAGTCCTACACTCTTTTCAACCCTGCCATGTTTCACTCACCTGCTCTTTGGGTCTGGGTCCCCACTTCAGATCCTCATCTTTCTTGACCTCATGCACATCCCTGATGTCTGCTGAGCTGTGAGATTCTGAGAGGGATTAACTCAGAGAACAGGCCAATGTTGTACATGGCCCAGCCAACAAGGAAAATCAGAGGTCAGAGGTGGTTGTTGGGGTGCTCCTTACTCCTCAGGAAGTATGGCATCTGCTGCTGCTGCTGAACCCACCAACAATCCAACCAGTTGCAGACCAGATGTGCAGATTAACAGAAGACCTGAGGCCCCCATACCGTACTTAGGGACATAACTGCAGGTGATTTCAGCAGAGTTTGGTAACAGGTGCTGTGATGAATTTAAGGAGATGCACCTCTGGGCCCAGAAGCCAGTATTGACTGTGGGATAAACTGGCTGCAAAAACTTCCAGCTGCAAATCCAGCAGAGTAAGTACTGCAAATCTAAAGTTTTGACATAAATGCTGTGGTATACATGACACCTAATGGAGCTGGCATGATAATCTCTTGTCTTCCTGGAGCTCCTTTCCCAGCTTTGGACAAAATGATCTGGAGGCCAAACTACTGAACAATGCGATGAAGACAAATACACGAGGCAGGATCTTACCCATCCAATGCCCGTAGTTTCAACCATCACACGTGATGGTTCACATGCCAGGCTATATATAAACTCTGCTGTAGGTTCATTCCGCGGAGAGTCCTGCGGTCCTGGCCTGCAGTCCCATGGCTGGAGGGACCTGCTAGGCCCTGCCTGGCTCCTGCTTGGCCTGGGCAATCTGTGTTCCTGTGCACAAAACCAAATCTGCCACAGCTGAACAGTGCACCTTGATGTACCCCAGTGAGTTGGTGGGGATCCTGTGTCCCTCCCAACAGCCATCCCTCATTAGAGTAGGCAGGGAATGGCAGGAGAAAGTAGAGAAAAGAGTGAGGAGGGGGAAAGGAAAGGCAAAATTTAATAGAGCCTCTACCACACAAGTGGGCATCCTCTTCTGGAAAAGGCTGACAGACATTGTGGGATGATGATCAGGTGTCCTTTGGCAGGGCCTTGACTCAGCTAGCCCAGCACACCAGCAGATTACCACATGCTGACAAAATGTGTGAAACTTAAAAAAATCTGTATCAGGCTTTTTTCCTCTAAAGGGCTGTCATAGAGGTAGGGAAAATTGTGTGCTTTCAGTGAGGAACTTCTGTCTGGTTGTCATGGCAATATACCATGCTGGTCTCTAACACTTTTATGAAACAATATATATATATATATATAAAAGGAATAGAAGGATTAGCTGGCTAGTTACATTGCTGAAACCTAAATGCAATTAATAATTCAAACTCTAGGTGAAATTCCTAAACTGGGGGTCACTTTTCTCAGCAGAGAGATGATGCTCATCGTTTCTAGGGGCTAGTAAATCTATATGTCTACTATGATGTCTAATAGCAATATCTCCTGGTATTAGAGGCGCTTTTTGTGAAAGCTGCATTTACTTCTGGATCCTTCTTTGTTGTAAGCAAAGTTGCTTTACATAGTTATATGAAAAGAGTAAAATACTCAGTGTTGTATTACCATTTAAAAAGAACAGATTTTTTTATTTTTATTTTTTACATGACAGGCTAGAATTCAACTTGATTTAGTGATCTGAAGTGAGCAAACAGCAGTCCTAACAATTTTGCAGTCTAAACCTGAGACAGGCTTCAGTTGCATACATACGGTATTTCTGATGTTTTGAGGGAGAATGAAAAGCTAAAATGAAAACAGACTTGAAGTGTTGTTTTATATACTAAATATTCCTGTTAAGGGGGTTGCTTTGACTTGGCAGGTCATAGTAATGCACTTGATGAATGCAATATGTGTGATGTTTTGTGGTATTTCTTGATTTCAAGATATATCACAAATATGATTGTTATCACTGTAGCCTATGAAGTCAGAGACACAATCCAAACATACGCCTTTAGATATATCTTGAAATGAGATACTTTTGAAAGATATTTCTGCCAAGAGGAAGATTGGTTGAAGATTCTCCAGTCTTTGTCAAGAGAATACAATAATACTTAAGGTATGTGGTCTTATCACAGCTGTCGTGGCCTCAGCATTTTAAAAAGTGGAATCACTGCAAATGAATATAAAACCACAAACACAGCATTTTGGATTTAGAGACTTATTTTGAAGCCGTAGTACTCAGACACAGTAGTACATAAGCTGTGCTGCCTGAATTCACTACCAACACTGGTAAAACCACCTGCCACACTCAGTTTATCAGAAAGCAGCTCTTTGGCAGCTGGAGGAATTTGCCTGGGTCTGTCTTGGAGCTGCTGCTCACACTGTGTCCTCTGTGTCTTTGCCCGGCTGCACAGACCATTTGGGAGGTGAGATGCACTTGTTTTGCCGTTTTTTCCTATGTTGAACTAAGGCTCACAGGGCAGAACTAATCCAATTGTTACATATGACACAAAAGGAAGTGTTGTTAAACACAGATGACCGCCTATGAATGAGTGTTATTAAATTCTGGTGATCATCATTCTAAGGGGAGTACCTCTGGATTACAGGGAGCACCAATTACATCAGGCAAGTCCAGTTTTACCAGCTTCTGAACTCAGCTGGAAGAAACATGCAGTGGATCACCAATAAACCTGCTCAAGAGATCATCTGCCAAGGAGTCATAATCTTATGGAAATAAACGGTTTCCCTTCAGTATCACATTCCTGAGCTTCATGCTTTGGGTCCCAGCTCTCTCTGATTTGGAACTGATATACACTGAGATGAACATCCAGGCCTGGTTCCAGAAATGGAGATAAAACTTGCATGCAGGAACTGAGCCTTCCCAAATAGAGCTGTGTATTTGGCATACTAACAAAAGGGTGTCATCTTCTGCCATACTTACAAAGCCTGTGCCTTCCCCCCATACGCTCTGCAGATACAGAGCAGTCTGAGGCTGGAGACCTTGGGGACACTTCAGTAGCTACCGGCCCACAACAGCAGTGCTAGCTGCAACAGCCTCATGTTCAGCACCATGAGGGCCTATTTCTGAAATACCAAACCAGAAACATGGATTTCAGAAGTGTATCAGCACTCCAGGAAACAGGATGGCGCTGACCCAAGATGCACTCAGGGTTCTTGGTAGATCTTCCTCTGCAATTATTTTTGCTTTGCCCTTCTAGAAATCAGATTCAGACACATCTCTTGAACTTCAGCCATGGTATACAGATTGTTTGAATTGATGAGGGAATGTTTTCATCAACTGCCTGAACATCAATGAACCAAATTAGATATGTGTTTAACAATCACTCTTGCATGAGATGGAATAATTTCCAGTTCCTGTCTCTTGTCTATCTTCCTGTTTTCAAACAGAATTCAATAAAAAGAAATTGTTGCTCAAAGGAAGGATTTAATTATAGCTACCTTTTCATTGCCCTAGCTAGAGTGGGGAAAACTGCGTTTTATGCTCTAATGTTAGATACTAGTGCAGATACTTTGATATTACTTCAAAGTTAATGGATGGGTATTAAAGCAATTAATATTGGTCTATACTTATTAATTGGAGCAAGAATATGTCAATTTAAATAACTAAACAGTTGATGAAGTTGCAGAACTGCATAATCCAGAAAAAAAGGTAGTTTTGATCAAACACACGTTTTAGTTGATCCATTATGAGACATTTTGTTGACTTGTCATGAGATAAGACCTTTTAAAAATAATTCTGCTGGCTTGCAAAATGAGCTGCTTTGAAAGAAAAATGCTGTTTCATTTTAACAATATCTGAAAAAAATCTTCAAATTTTCCCATCTTCTCTCTCTAATCTTCACTTCTGTCCAAAATTATATGATTTAATTTGATCCTGATTTATAATCTGATCAATTGTAAAAAAGTGCTCATTTTGGCAATTACATTATTATTGAGAATTTCGTCATCTGACCAAATCCATGATGGATGACATTTTTACTTCTCTGCCCCATCATTGTATTGACTTGCTTTGAATCATGCCATGGGGGAGAGAGAGGGATAAGGAAAGCTGTAAGAGGTAGGGGATAATTTATTCTAAGGTATATTTCACAGTATCCCAGACATCATATTTAAAGACACCCTAAATGTAGAATCTTTGTTAACTAGACCACAGATTCAGTGGTGAGTCTTACACCTGGCGCCCTTACATCACAAAACTATGTAGAAGTGTAATTACTTTACCAAAAGGGGCAGAGCATGATACTGCAGTTTTTAACAGAAATGGAAGGAGCTGCTGCGATACAGAAAGAATTTCTCCCCTAGATTTAGAATGTATGATATCCAGGGAAATATGAAAACATTAAGGCTGAGTGTGTGCAGCTTGCAGCAGCAAGCTCAATACTTCTGCTAGCAGTTAATTCAGCGAGAATGCAATTCCTGCCATTCAATATTTATATAAAAGCAGTATTTCTTTCTAAATTGGAGGATTTCAAAAAAACAAAATAGAGTTCCAAAGGACAGGTCTACTACAGAATGGACAGATTTCCAAAATGCTGGAAAGATCCTGTGTTTTTTTTTAGCAGAAGGTAACTTCTGAATAAACTTTTATTTATTTATTTATTTATTTGTTTGTTTAAATTTAGGTTCATTGTGGAACTAACAGTTAAAAGTAACACTTTAAACCTCTACATTTTGACAAACCTGACCTAGGTTTGCATTGCAAATGTACAACCTTTTTGAAGATGTTTCTGATGGACACTATGTTAGTGGAGGAGAACAGCAGAACATTTTTTTCACTATCGAAGATTTGGAGGCTATCAAAGCCAGTGGCGTGGCCATGGTAGATGGATATTGCTATTACGTCCTTTTGAGGATAAAGAAAACAGCTCTGCTAAGAGAAACAGGGCACACATAGATACATGTGGTGTCAGATGCACACCCCACATGAGTTAGCACTGGGAAGAAGTGCTGGGCAATGCCTGTGGCTGGAGGCAGCAGTGGGCACACAGCAGTGTGCTGAACCAGGTCTTCACATGGTGCTACAGGGACTGACTCCTTGGCCAAGCTCAGGCCCTCACTTCTGCAGTCAGCAAGGAGCATCTGCCCCTGGCAGTGAAAGGTGGTTGTTAACCCCACCGTGTCACGGACCTGTAATCCAGCATGTTTTCTGCACGGGAGCTGATCTCCTCCTTCTCCAACCTGATCCTTACTTGTCTTGGACACTGTTGGGGCAGGAAGAGGCTGGCCTTGTAAATGCAGCACCTATGTTACTGCCTGCAGTCAGGACATATATATATATTTTTTTAAATAACAGCTGTGCTCTATTTATGGTGGTGTTGGTGCTTGAATAATGCTAATGGAAATTCATGCCTCTGGACCACAGGCACTGGAGAAGCTCCCACTTCCTGCACACACAAGCTTTTATAGAATCATAGAATCATTGAGGTTGGAAAAGACCTCTGAGACCATCTAGTCCAACTGTCAACCCGTCACCACTATGCTCACTAAACCATGTCCCTAAGTGCCACATCTACATATTTCTTGAACACCTCCAAGGAAGGAGACTCCACCACCTCCCTGGGCAGCCTGTTCCACTGCCTGACCACTCTCAGAGAAGTTTTTCCTAACATCCAACCTGAACCTCCCCTGGTGCAACTTGAGGTCTTTAACTCTTGTCCTATTGCTAATTACTTTAACTCTATTTCCTCTTCTCTGTTCACTACGGTGCCCCCAAACCTGCCAGATTTCCCCATAGCCTCTATAAAAACCATTCCCTGCAGTCCCACTGATGCTACCACCTTTCTTTAGTGCCTGCCTTGAGCACATCTCCATGCCTGCAGCTTGCTTGTGCTGCTCAGCAGCTGATCCTCATGTCACAGCCCAAACCCCCTCTGTAGCTCCAGCTGGAGCCATGTCTCAGGCTACTCCCATGGTAGCCCCAGAGCTTTGCATGAGGCCAGGTCCTGTACTTGGCTACTTACACAGACCAGCATGTTGCTTTCACTGCTTCCCCCAAGCAGGACATTTCCCCAGTCAGCATCAAAGCCTACAAAGTGTGGGGAGGGCTGCTTTCTGTTCTTGATGCCTACTGTGCTGCCCTCACCACACAGCCACAGTCACCACACAGGATGATCTTTCATCCTATCCTTCAGTAGAAGAGTTGAGGGGAGGGGTGCATCTTTGGATTAGCTGTTGCTCAATACACATGTTAGGTCAACACAATGCATCTTGAGAAAAAGCAGGAGTGAGGAAGTCTGTGAAGAAAATTTAGGGCCTTTATGAGCTTGTTCTGTTAAGGTTTGCTCTTAAGAAAGTTCTGCTTCTCACAGTGGCACAGAGAAAGTTAACTGCACAAAAGAAATGGTGCTGTGTACCAGCATCCTCAGTCAGGACCTGGGGTACCTGCACCTGTGACTTGAAATCCAGCAGAGAGGGAAAACAACGTTTGTGCTGGGTTTGCCATGGCTCATGTTACCTGCTGCTGGCTGAAGTTTCCAAGTGGTCGAAGACTTCAGGTCCTGATATGCTGTGCTGCTGCAGCACAGATAATAGATGTGACAAGCTAACTCACCGCCATGTTATCAATTACCTGATTCATTACTCCTGGCAGACAACAGCAGGACCATCTCACAGCTGAACAGAGACAGGGAAAAGCATTAGTCACAGATAATTCTGTGAGAAAGCTTTCTGTGTGCAAAGAACCCTAAACACCCAAATGAAATGAAAGGAGGCCACAACTAGCATGCCATGTGTGTGGAACTGAAGTGAAGAGTAAAGACTCTTATCTGCCAACATATGCGACAGTATTCAGCTCCCAAAAAGCCCTTTTTATGCCTGTGCTGATTATGACCCAAAATAGGATCATCCAGCAGATTTTGGTCTATATATGGTGACGGACCAGAAGGACTTTCTGCAATGTGCATGTTGCTGATATTTGATTCATGCTAGCTAAGGCATTTCCCCAAGAGGAAGTCTTTTGGTTAACTTCTGTAGCTATGTCTTGAGGGCATTTTCCTTTCTGTGATCTCATCAAATCTCACAACAAAACAGAGACAAATATGTTTGGCATTTGGCTGGGAGACGTCATGGAAACCTGTAAGTGAGAACTGCACAAAGTTCTGCCAGTGTATCAGCAAGAGTGCTCAGTGGTGAGCCTATTGGTAAACAAATGCACATAGATGTGAATATTTAAATGTATGCAAACGTGGAGCAAAGCCAAATTACCTCTTTGCATCCGCAGAACCCTGTGCTTACTGCGCTGCGATACTGCTAGAGTTGCTGCTGGGCACATAACAGTGAGCTGGCAGATAGAAGGAATGAACAGAAACCTGGATGATGTTTGAAAACAGTCTGGCGTCCAAGGTTATGCAGCCCTCAGCCTCAACCTTTATGTTGTTCCAGAAGTCCCACAATTTTTCATTTGCTATATCATTAGATAACTCCTGCCCATTTGCACACAAGCAGACTAGGATCCACTGGCATGTGCTGACTGAGTCCAGTCTGCTTGTATGGCCTGTATATCCAGGCTTGGCATAGAGCACTACCAGAAGAAATGAGAAGTTCTCAGTCCAGTCTCAAAAAACCCCAGTGTTTTACCCAGACTAAAGAGTTAACAGGTCATGGAGCTTTCCTGTAACAGATTTAGAAAAGCAGAAACCAGGGTTATTTACTGTTCCCACACTCAGCGCTCAGAGCAGTTTTAAATTGCTAGGTTAACTAGCTGTTCCTGAAAGAAATTTTCTGTGCCCCAATGTATTCTTTGTGGTTGAAGCAAAAATTACTTACAGACAGTGCAATGTTTCTTGCAAAGGAAAGCTTCAGCCAGTGGAATATTTTAAAATTTAACTGTGATACTGGTAAGTTTCTTCCTGGCTGGGGGTTAACTCAATCTATACTTTTCATGCAAACATTTTGAAGGAATGTCTCATTTGCTAAGAGACATTGTCATGGAGACATGATGCAAAGTAGAACATATTTAAAAATATAACAGTTCTATTGTAGTTACTGTTAACAGCACCGACATGCAGTGTAAGCACACCGCAAGCCAACTCCTGATGTCAATTACATCTGTGTAAGCGAGATTAGAAATTGGCCCAAGTTTATAGGTTTGAACATGACTGTCTTAAACTCCATTTTCAGGACAGATAATGTTTTCTAGAAAAACAATGAACTTGTTAATTTTAACAGTTTCATCTCAGCACAGGTGTCACCAGTTATAATATATTCCTAGCATTTGGCTTGATGTTACTGTTCATTTTATTGCCTGAGCATCAGCACAGCTCAGTCTGTAAGATAAAATACTTCAATTAACAAAATACAGGTTTGAAAACTGGGGACAAATAATGGGAGAAATGCAAACAACAGTCACGGGGCATGGATTTCATATTTTGTGAATGACATATTTTTCTCTCCGGTAGGTCTGTATCAGGTCTGTTTCTATTCCATCTGGTATTCAACACTCAGGCTGCTTATTATTAGATGTAGAAATCAATAACACATTTCAAACAGATCAATAGTATCAGAAAAATTGCCATCATGCAGGAGAAATACAATCCAACAAGATAAGAATGAACTTATTTTCTCTGGAAGCTGTAATCTTTTTGGATACTCAAAGAACAACGTTTCTTAGACTTCTTGATTGGTGACATACTTAAAGGAGAGAAACAACATTTCCCCTGCATTTGAAATATCTGAATACAAACCTGAATCTGTCCCAACGAAAAATATTTGGGACTGATACTACTTAGGCCAGCAAAGGTCTCCGGGAACTTAATGCATCGCTTGTACTTTCCCTTTGAGCCTGGGCAAGAGGTTCTGTGCTGGCCATTAATGAATGCATCATAGCTGACATGAATGTTACTGAGCTAACCCAAAATTCAGGCTGAAGATTTGGAACTAAATGCCCTTAACAGACAAGATGAGAGTTTGCAAATACCAATTTTCAAACAAAAATTAATCAAGATATTTTCACAGAATATGAAGGTTCTTAAATATTATGTACAAGTGTTCCAGTCCAGCCCAAGCCAACTGAGAGCAAAGAATTAACCAAGGAACACAAGTATGCAGGAAAACATGAAAGATCTAGTCACTAATGAGAAACATTTACTCCCTTGCTCACTGGATTGTGTGCTGATCTTCCATTCACTTTTTTTTTTTTTTTTTTTTTTTTTAATTATTTT
>VXAV01004405.1:167764-194294 GCA_013399715.1 Alectura lathami
AAAAAAAAAAAAAAAAAAACACATTTATTTGTCACTTTGGCCAGTGGAGGTGAGTCAGCAAGGGTGACCAGAGAAACAGAGCACAAATCAGACCGGTGGGATAACACTTTGCAAATGAAGATGAAGGTGAAAGAAAGTTATTCATGTTTATTGTGGATCCAGGGATAAATGGGAGAAACAGCACATATGACGTTACCCTTGGAAACTGGGCAGAAGTGCTGAGGTTTAAAATGCTGGAAGTGACTGTCTATAAGTTATTCGCATCAGATTTTCCTCCAGAAGCATTTCTAGTCAGTAGACCTTGGAAAACAAAATAATTCATTTTGTTTGTGCCATATTAAGTTAGCTGCTGTTCAAACTGGCTGCTGCTGCTGCTGTGCAGTGATCTAGTTTCTGATTTCCGTCTGTACAAACCCTGAGAAAGGGACCAGCTCATCAGATGCTGATGTCAGCCACAGGGCTTTGAGGACACATTACAGCAGAGCGGGACCTGGTCCACGAGGCACTGCAGCACTCCTGAAGCATGTTGGAAGAAATGGGCTTGCCAGCAACAACTGCTTGGTGCTGCTGACTGTCCTCCAGCACTCAGCACCATTTCTCCCACGTCCCTGCTGTCCCTGCGAGGTGGCTCAGCCAGGCGCGGGTGGATGTACGCCTGCACCCTCCTCCTCCCCTCTTCTCCGTGCTGGAGACTGCTTGAGACCCAGAAGCAAATTTTCACTCAGTTTTGCACAAGTAGCTGTAGCAGTTTTGTTGTTTAAGGGTGCTGACGGCCCACATTTCTAACGATTGTGCAAGGAACTTCCCTTAGAATAAAGCCTGAGCTTCAGAGGATTGGGGTGGGTCTTTTTAAGTGTAAGCTGAAAGAAGAATTTCCACAGCTATTTTGGATTTCCAAATCAGCCTTTCTGTTTGTAAATGTCCAAGCAGCTGAGAGCATGTCCTCCCTCCCTGCCTTCCCCCAGGAGATTTTCCTGAGGCACCCACTGAAACTCCTTCTTGCTTCTGCCCCTCTCCCTGCTGGCCTTCCTGCATCAGACTGCTGTCCGCAAAGTCTGTGCATACAGCAGCTAAAAATGACTGGAAGAGCAGTGCCTGGCCTTTGGAAAAAACAACAAACCCTCAAGAGCAACAGCGTAGAAGATGCTATTAGAGGTTTGCCTCTGGCCTCTTCTTGGCTCTGAAATGCTAAGGTGGGAGTGAAAGGCAAAAATGATTTTGCAGTGTTTGTGGATAACTGCCTTCTTGGGATGCCTTCACCTCCAGAGGGTCACTTGCCTTGCCTTAGTATTACATTCTCCACAGACTGGCTAGGGGCCTTTTCCTGCAGGAGAGTGCCTGGTTGCTTCACCCCATTGACAGGCAGATGGTCCGACACCTTTTGCTTTATCCCAGCAAGCAGCTCAGCACCACACAGCCTTTCGCTCACTTCTCGCTCCCAATGGTGTCGGGGAGAGAATCAGGAAAAAAAAAAAAAAAAAAAGTGGAACTCATAGGTTGAGATAAAAACTATTTACTGAAACAGAAAAGGAAGAGAGAAATGACAGTAATTATAATAATATATATGTGTATATATTTACAAACCAAGTGCTGTACAACATAACTGGTCACCACCCAATGACCAATGCCCAGCCAGTCCGTGAGAGCAGCTGTCCCCCCAGGGCCAGCTCCCCACAATTCTATATGTTCTTTTCACACGATGCCATATGGTATGGAACATCCCTTTGGCCAGTTTAGGTCAGCTGCCCTGGTTCTGTCCGGTCTTAGCAACTTGTGCCCCTTCAGTCCAGCCCCCCTCGCTGGCAGGACAGTAGGAGAGGCTGAGAAACTGAAATGTCCTTGACTCTGTACAGCACTGCTCAGCCACAACTAAAACATTGGTGTGTTACCAACATTGTTTTTCTCCCAAAGTCAAAACATCACTTCATACCAGACACTATGAAGAACATCAAGTCTGTCCTAGCTAAAACCAGGACACATCTTCACCTCTAGACCCTGCCAAGGTCCTGCCCGCACACTGCTGCAGCCCCTGCTGCCACAGACTGGAGCCCTTGTGCTCAGGAAAGGAAGATGAGCCGTAAGGCGCCATGCTAAATGATCCCGATGGCTCAGCCACATTTTTCACAATTAAGTGCATGAAGGAAAAAGCACAGGGATTTTCCACTCAGCACTGAAGTCTTGGGTTTTGTGGATGCTCAGGGAGCCACTGTCAGCTAATCAGCTGAGGCATCTCTAAACATGGCTGTAGATAAACCAATTTTAGGTGTTGACATTTCACCTTTGACCTTTCCCTTATTAAAGTTATTCTAAATTAGGCCCCACAGGCCACATGTGAACACTGCTGGCGCTGGCTTTGGACACAGTGCATCCCATTTCATGGAAAAATTATCCCCGTGAGGCAGGGCAGGGCTGCTGTCTCAGTGCTTTCACCTCTTGGTGGCCTTTGCAGTCTGTGCTCTGCTGTCCAAATATCTGCTGGGTGACTTCTCAGCTCCAGACATCCTTTCTCTAGTGTCTCAGAACATTCCTGGTCACAAACTTCTGAGTCAAATGAATGGAGAGAGGTTTTCATCATGGGAGCTGTACCCTTTGATTATGGCTACAAACTTCATTATTAATCACTTACTCATTTCAACTTTTCCAATGCAAAAAATGAAGTAGGACAAGGCTCTAGAGACTAAAAAGCTCAAAGACAAGATCAGAAAACACTGTAGAATATCCTCATGAAAGAGGCACCCAAAACTTTAATTTAGATGGGTGATTTTTTTAGCAGCTAACAGCTCCTTTTGTGGAAATTTGCAGAGAAACTGCGTCTTACAGGGATCTATGAATATGAACAAACTGTCAGTTTAGTAGATCAGGATAGCAGCAGCAGTCAGTGAATAAAGACAACGTAGAGAAAGGCAAGAAGAAAAGAAAGGAAAAAGAATAAGAAAACTGGTAGAAAGAGTAGCAGTCTCCATCAGGAAGATGTGAGAAAAAGGATGGAACCCAACACACAAACTCAAGGACGTGGGATTTTCCTGTGGAAGGGAGAATTACAGAGACTTTCAAAGGCTGTGGATCAATCTGAGGTGATTTCCTTGGGAAGGAGTATGGCATCATAATTTTTGCCTTGGTACCAGGCAGCCAAATGCAAGCTCAAGTAAGAAGACTCAGACCAACAGAACGCTGAGCATCCGCAGGTGAACCAACTGTGAAAACTGGCTCTGTGCATTTGGACACAACTGCAGTGACAAAGGCTGCTCTGCCAGGCTCAGGTAGGCTGAAAAGTCAATGTGAGAACTCAGAGCAGGGAAGTGCTGACAGGATAAAGGCATCCTTGCAGCGTTTGAACCCAGTCCAAGACTAACATAAATGAAAACCTCTGGAGAAGTTGTTCTTGTTGAATTGCAAGTTGCTTTTTCCCCCTATTTAAATAAGCTCAAGCAGTTAAATGGAGATGATAAGCATCTGAACTGCTTATCTAAAGCTTATCAGTGAATTCTACCTTTCAAAAATAGTTATTCAAATTCTTACTTCATCAGGCTTTAGGAGGTAATAGAAATTAAATGTGAAAAAAAAAAAATCCATTTGAAGGTGTTTCATCTGCACGGCAATGAAATGTTCTCTAAAACAGGCGTCTACTTTTAATTAATTATAAAGCAAATACAAACCACCACAGGCCACATTTGAGAAAATGTTCCGGTTCAAAGTGAGAAAAGACCTTTATTAAATGAAAGTGCTAGTGAGTACCATGAAATGAATGTCAACACAACCATTAGAGCAATCTGTCAACCAGCATAAAGAAAGTGTAAAATCACACACGGATATTACGGACAAAACAGGGGTTTGTCTGTATTTTTGCACTTTGACTCCAGGAGAGAGAGGTCTCTCCACAACAAAAGGTGAGCATCTCAAAGCAAACCCCAGCCCTAACCAGGAGGGGCTGGCTCCAACCTTGCAGACTTTTGAAGATCCCCATTGCATGAGTTTGTCGCCATGCTCGTTACCAGTTTGGTTAACTCCTGTTCTGACAGGGTACGCCGTATTGCCATGCCTCCACTGATGCCTGCCCTACAGAACACTGTTCCTGGTGAATCTGGCCACAGATAAGGCACATCCTGGCATAGTCCAGCAAAGGGCAAGTCTTCCCTGATTTACGGCAGGGGGTGAGCAGCTCCCATTTCACCTGTCGTTTCTGTTTTCCCTCCCAGAGCTAGGAGATATTCCTCAGGGCGGGGTCTAGCTCTTTCTGAGTATGGGAAAACCCGCAGCATACCATGGGTGCCACTAGCAGCCAATACATACACAGTCCTAAAACCAGCTGATTTCTAGGCTGATTTCTAACCCCACTTCCCACACATCTATACTCCTAGCATGAGAACTCACACTCGCTATCATTGTAAATAAAACTTTACCAGGAATAGAATGCAAAGTAAGAAAATTGGGGGTGTGCCTAGGTGCATCCCCCTCTTCAGGAGGTGTTTAGTTTTCTGTGATTAGCTGCTTCCAGAAAGAGGGGATGACACTCGATCTCTTGCTGTTCTGTGCTCTCCTTCCATCTGCAAGTGTGTTGAGACGATGGGAGCTGCTGTCTGGGAGGAGCAGGGGGTGTAGGCACTGCAGGAGGAAGTGCTAAATATAAGGGTGGCTAAATGGGATCTTAGTGACCTCAGCTCTGTGCAAAATGGTAGGAAAAACAAGGGCTATGTTCAGCTCCACTGGGCTCAACAGCACGAAGTGCCTCTGAGTGGGCTAAATGGCTCCAGCCCCAAAAAAAGACAGTGGAGTCACTGAGATTGCACTTAATTGGTGTTGTGGGAAGCCTGCCTCTCTGCAAGGCAGCCCACGCTATCCCCTTATACAAAGACTTTTCATCAGCTACTGGGGATGCGCTGCCAAGCATCCCAGCAAATGCCAGTGCTGTAATGTCATCTCAGGAAGCAGAGGAGCCCAAAGTTGCCTGGACAGCCTTACTGCCCTTGTGGTCCATCCCTGCCAGACCTGTCCCTGCTTTTTCCCTGCCAAGACAATTCATCCCTGTTCCCCATGCTCCAGGCCCAAGACAGGGCCTCATCCCACTCCCTGTAGCAATGCCAGTGACAGAATGGGCAATGCTTTCATTTAGTGAAGGAGCTGGGACCGGTCCCATGGCATCACATCTCATTCAATGATTTGTTCAGAATATGAGACATGGCCTGGCTGGGACGAGGCAGGGTTACAGCAAAGAACTGAGGAGCAAATCAATGCAGACATGATGTCCAGATCAGCTTCCCGCACAGCTATCACATGCATGTGGCTTTTTGCCATCATCCTAGAGGTCAAATGTCCCACCCCAGAATAGGCCATGGAGGGAGCTCACCCACAGACGTCATCCAACAGACCATGAAGGGGTCGAACTTCCCACAGAATTTTTCACTTCCTGGATTACCTTCTGTATGGGACAGTAGGAGCAGAAGCTTGGCTGGGCCTCATTTGTGTGACTGCTTGTGTGACTTCGAGACGTATGGCTGCGCAGACACATATATCATTTATGTTTGTATCCAAATAGCTGATTTATACACACAAAGCAAGTGAAAATGGCCTGGGCAAATGTAAACAGTTTGGGGTTTCTGCTTTTTTTTTCCTTTTCTTTTTCTTTTTCTATTTCTTTTTTTTTTTTTTTTTTTTAATCAGGCTTTTATGCATTGAAGGTGCTGTTCAGTTGATTTAGCAATTTTGTTCTCTGAAGGAACAATTTTGCTATTCTTAGTTTATTTTCTCAACTTTGAAATCTGAACCTAAGCCTTTTTCCTAACCATGCCTTGAAAATAAATGACTTAGAGCCAGATGCTGAGTTGGTATATCCATAGGAACACTTCATTTTGTTTCCTAAACGCTGCTTTTTCAGACAGTCCGTTCTTAGCCTGGGCACAGCAGAGTAAGTTCAACCAGGCTGTTTCCAGCAGTCATTCAAGCTGAAATTCAGTTATGTGAGCCCAACTTGTGAGACAGCGGTTCTCGAAGGAAGAAATTCTGCTATGGCTGCTCATTGGAGCCGGCAGCCCTGGGCGGGTGACCAAGTGGCCCAGGGCAGAGCCAGACGGGCCTGCAGGCCCCACCACCAGGCCAGACGGGTCATGGAGCTCCGCTGGAGTCCTCAGATGAGGCCCAGCCACAGTAGGATGGGAGCTGGTGGGCTCCAGTGGGGAGAAAGATGACATTTGGGGCTGTAGCTGCCATGCATAAGTCATTCAACATCTCTGTAAATGAAACAAGGGGGCAACTGCACATGGTGCAAAGTACCGGGTGGGGGGTGCAGGAGATAGTAGGAGGAAAGGTCTCCAGATCGGAGCAGAAGAGCTCTTTGCTTTGCTGTGTTGTTTTTCATCATTCCCAGAACACTTTGTCTTTTGAGCTCAGCCTTACAAGCTTCAAGGCAAATTGACAAGTTCAAGCATGAACCTAATTCAAGCTCTGTATAAAACCCATACCTGACAACTTTAATTATTAGGCTGACGCGTCATATTTACATTCATTTGAGCACTACTTAGATTCAATTACAATAATTCTTCCATATATTCATTCCAAAAGATTTCAATGACATAGCAGATAGAATATATAATCAAAGCTGAGCTAAAGAAACAGGTTTGCTTTCTACAGACAAACTGTTCCTGGACCTGGATGCTGACTACAGCATCCTATGCATGTGCCTGTGTCGATGTGCCTGAAATGATATCGTCACTTTGAACAAAGGTGAGCCAAAGGACAGGGGCTGGAATGGTCATGAGCCTTTGCTGTGCTCCCAGGATCAAATCACAGCCTCAGTGATGGACAGTCTGTATCCACCTTGGCACGTGCTTTTGCAGTACTGCTGGATTCCTCTTTTGCTGGTCACTGATCATCCTGCAGCAATGCCCAGGACAGAAAATTTTTCATCATCAGCTGGACAGAAGGATTATTTCACTTGGCTCATTCTCACTAATTCTTTCCCTGTGCCTTTTTCAGGGACACAATACACATCTGTTGGATGCAGAACATGACCACGCTTAAGCAGTGCTGTACCAGCAACACCTGGCACTATACTTAGATCTGCTGTTGTTGTTAGATAACTCCAAGTTATAGTCTATGCTGTTTGGAAGTGATAAGGTGTTAAATGACCTGTGTCCCCCAAAACGAAGATCCTGCTTTTCCCTTTTCCCTCACCAACACCTCAGGACAGTATTGTCATACTCATGAGTGAAGAGCGAAAGCTTCTGCCCAGGCATTCTCCACCATGGTTTCTTTCACTTGCTTTGGGATTCTTTCACTCGCCTGATTGATGAGTTGAGATGTATGGCAGGGAACTACTTTTCTCCCAGGCATTTGAGATGAGGGCATACCACAAACAAATGTTACAGCCCAAGTTCTATTTAATGACCTATGTCCTTCCAGATCTTCTCAGAGTGCTGTGGGGGAACAACAGGGAGCAGAAGTGACCTCTGTATGAACATGAATTTCATTCTCTGTGAATGAGAATTCATTCCACATTCTCAAGTGGAGAAATTGAGGCTCCTACAAAACCCAGCAAAAATTCTGCAGTTCTGTGACTATTCCATAATTTGCAGTGGTGGGTATTAGCTTCCTAAGCAGCTGCCCACCTTGAGGAATCTCTTTTGATTTCAAACAAAGCAAGATGTAGCTCTGAAAATTATTGTATTTTATCATTTTTTTCCATGCCACTAATTGCATCCAACACTTTTTTTTTTTTTTTTTTCATTGAGCTGACCAAGCCTGTACCGGTGCACTGCAGACCTCGTGTTGCAGACCTCGTGTTCCTATGGAGCTGCGGACAGAAAGGCATGGAAGGAGAAAACACCCCACTGCGCCCGCAGTGCCGCTGCAGTGGGGAGTTTGCTCCACTCGAGGGAGCTCCTGCTTTTGAGTAGCTGAACTTCAACCCTTGCAGCATCTCCAGGCAAAATCCTGTAGGTGACAAGCCTTCTGTGCCACGGGAAGAGGCTGAACCCCAGCGAGGTGCCTGTGCCAGATCCTGGGCTGCTCCTGGCTTTGCTGAAGTTGTGCTTGAGTCTGAGCTGCTGCCAATCGTCCCTCTTGGCTCACTCACATGTCCCAGGGTGAAGGTGTGGAGCATGAGACCATGCGGCAAGGGGCAGGCTGATCAGACCAAAGAATAGTTATAAAAAAGTAGATTTCAGGAGGAAGCCCTGCTTTTCCTGTTGCTTTATACGCAATACTTGGCCTTACTGTGCCCTGCACAGGGACTTGGCACAGCAGTCTGCATTTTCCCAAGGAATCAGTCTTTCAAGGAAGTTGATGGCATGTAAAGGGAATGACTGAGGAAAACATTTTGCTCATAAAAAAAAAAAAAAAAAAAAAAAAAAACAACCTTATCTCACATGCCCATATCTCACAGTATCAAGGCAAAACCAAGGCCTAGCTAAGTGCTTAGGAAGCATCTGCGTCATTGGCAGGACAAAAGGGAAGGACTTATTGGGAAAGAGCTGCTCCTTGCACCCCCAGTCAGCAGGGACTCCCAGAAGGGTAGAGCTTTTGGAGAAGGCTGAAGGGCAAGATCCATCCCTGGTTCCATCAGAGACAGTTAAACCTGATTCATCATGTCTCCAGCCACTCCCTGACTTGTCTCTTGAAAGCCCGTGCACACCAAGGCGTTCCCCAGCCAGGGTCAGGTGTCAGAGACAGATCTGCATAAAATTCAGCTTCACCAGTGAGCTGGTGTGAGTCAGAGGGTTTGGGAACTGCTCCAAGCTATTGGAAAAAAACAACTCCCAAATTAGCTGGGGTGGCTCCCAAGCGAATCCACCTCCGCAGGGAAGGAGGTGATCTAATGAAAGCGTGCGGTCAGAAATCAAAAGAGCCTGGAAAGCATTCCAAGCTGCATAATAAGATTTCACATTTCATATCTTCAAAGCATTAAGTGAACATTATCTAATTAATCCTCACAACACTCCTCAGAGATATTATCCCTATTTTACAGACGGAGAAACCAAGGCACAAAGTTAAGTCACTTGCCTGGGGCAGGAGAAGGGAGTGTCAGGACTGGGATTAGAGTCCAGGAGTTCCTGGCGCCCAACTTTTTCCTCAGACTACTGGGTCATGTGTCTTCCCTGCAGGGAAGATAATAATGAGGCCATAATTACCCATACAAATTCCCAGTGACCAGGCTAACTCATCTGTATAAAACTATTTGTAATTCCAATAAACACGCCCACAATTTAGCTGCCTCTCTATGAACAACCAGGACTCTCCCAACAGTAGGGAGCCAGATCCAAAGTAAGGGCTCTTTTTTACCAGAGCAAATCTCATCTCCTACCCATTCCAAGGACCAGTGGAGAACATCTTCCCACTTGTAAATCCCTGGTGTCCATATGCTGTGAGCACCATGGGAGACATGGTGGCAAGACAAGGTTTGAGAGGAGAGCGAACAGACATAGAAAAAATGGACAAGGCCTATGGGCACACATGCCCTTATCCAAGCCTGGCACAGAAGCAGAATCTTTGTGCTCTGTACAGGCTGAGAACAGATCCTTACCACCAGGAAGAGGTTATGTGGTCAAACGCATTGTTTGGCTCGATCAATCAGTCTCATAAAAAAAAATGACCCCTACCACATTGTCAACACAATCTCCAGACTCACTGCAGTGTCACTGGAAAAATTGAGGCATCCAAAGTGCCCCACACCTCCAGCTCATTCTCTGTCCTGCCAGGGAGTTATTGCCTCCCTGCTGCTTGAGCTCCTGCATACATCTGCTCTAAGGCACCAGATGTGCCTGGTTTTCACCTGTTCTAACAAAATGAGACTTCTGTGATTATGCCGTGCATGTGAGTACGTGCTCATGTACTTTAACTCTGCGATGCTGCATTCACCTTTCTACCAATATCTTCTGAACTCAGATGAGGTGGTCTTCCTAAGAGGAGGCTGACGCATCAGGTGCCTACAGTCTTCTCTCATGCAACATTCATCAGCCACCATTTTAGCAGTGGTGCCTATCCAAAAATCCTCCATCACTCCTGCTCAAATCCTACTTGTTGTTACACCAGGAAAGAGATCACTGTATGTGCCAGACTGCTCACAGCAATATCAGGGATGCTGCAAGAACTAGCAGCTAATAAAGTCTTTGGTGCTTGAGAGGTCTACAGTGCTGTCTGGGCACAGGGGCATGGCGAGAGGCTTCATCCCCTCCACCAAGCTCAGGGGACTCAGGGTCAATACCTCAGAGCACTATCTTTGCTGAGATAAGGATTTACCTGAGTGCCTTTTCTCTAGACATATGGTCACTCTGTCCCAGCCGGGTTGTGCTTATGGCTCGTGAAGGTTTGCTTCTGCTCATCAGCCAGGCTCAACAACCAGGGATGCTCCCATGCAGCTGAAGCGCTGCTTAGTGTGTCCCCTGTTTCACCCAGGACCCCATCTGCTACTTCTCACCACTGAACGTAATATTTCAAAACCAGGCCAGACAAGGAGCAAAGGTGTGCTCCAGTTAAAGTTGTAGAGGCTGAAGGCTGTCCCACAGCTGTATACTCAGATCCATGCAGTCATTGTTGTTGCTCTTCCTCATTACGGGAGCATAGTGAGAGCCTGGGAGGCAGAAGAGAAAAAAAAAACAAGAGCAACACTTGTATGCTGGACATGGCCACCACATCCCTATAGAGTAACTGCAATGAGCCCTGCTTCCCCAGTGCCCCCCACCGCTCACTCCTCTGTTCCAGACCCCTTAACTCCAACATCCATGCAATAATCCAAGGTCACTCTCCTCCAAGTGACACCTGTCCTTGCAACTTGCAGAGATCCATTTTGTTCCAGAAACTTGTCAATGTCTCCTGTCCACACCCCAGAGCATTGCCCTTTGGGACTCCAGAGATTAGTAGGGGCAAGAAAGAAGAACCCTTGGAAAGACAGAGGAGGCCATGGTAGTTGTCCCTGGAGTATGAAAAGCAAAACGCAAGGAAGGGGCAGTAGCAATGAGGTTGACCCAAGTAGGATGGGACACCTGAGATCTAAGTGCTGTCCGTAAGCTGGGGTGACACCTTGTGATTGAGTAGACATGAACAAAAGAACATTTCCATGACTTTTTAACAAAATAAATGCCGTGTCTGTTAAGCCTTAGGTTGCCCACTGGGATATGACTCTTCCCAAGCCAAGACTCGCAGAGTAAAACTGATTGCTGAGTGACAGAAGAGGGGCAGCTCAGCACTTAGGGCCGTCTTTCTCAAAACTTGATCAAAACCTGCTCTGGTCCCAGGCTTTAGTGCACCCATCTGAGGAGTCTAATTGTAATGGCTCTGCTTTCGAAGTACAGAGCAGTGGTTTCTGCTGAGGACTATGTGTTTTGGACAGAGAGCTGCTTCAGTGTTGCGCTGAAATGAGAGATGTTGCTCTTCAGAAAATCTGGCTTTTCCTTTATTTTTCATTACTCCTTTGATTTTTATAAGTGCTTTTATTTGAATATCCAGAATTATCATTAAAAGTAATTAAAGCCATATTTTGTTTAGTAAAATGCTTTGATGTGATTTTTAAAAAATAATTATGGTAAATGTCCACGCACACATTTTAGCTAACTCTTACATTTATGAGCAGACTTACTCGTGTGAGGAATCAAATTGCCTTTTCCTCACTTCTTTTATCCGAGGATCAAGAACTCCTGCACAATAAATTGTATAACCAAAATATCAAGTCATAGAAACATTTTCACTGTAATAATTAGCAGAAGTTCAGAAGAGCTTCTTGTATGCTCATCTCATAATGAGCTATAACAAAAAAAACATAGAAAACATGTATATGCATGTGTCGATCTCTTCCCACAAATGCAAACTTTTTTTTTCTGAAGATGGTTGACAACAAATGCTGACAAACAGGATTTATATTATTCCAGGAATACTACTAACAATAAAAATAAAACACTTCTTTTTCTGTGAATAGTAGGACTTAATGACGTAGAGCAATAGTGTGAACTGGTGTCTTAGAGGCTCAGTAGAGACTGACATCTGTAAGCATTTCAGGATGTTGTATTTAAAAAAAATATATGCATAAAGGCAAAAATATCATTAAAGAAAAAAATGGGTGAAAGACTGAGACTATTCTCACACCCAATTCATTGTCTGGTAGCTGCTGAAACAGGGACTGACCAACACTCCTGAATTCAACAAACAAAATATAGAAAGGGCCAGAGCCTTGGGATCTGGGCACACTGTCTCAAGTTACCCATTTCATCTTAAACTGTACAGCTCATGTGTTCTGTGAAATGGGCATGAGTTCTGTGAAATGCCTTCATACGCTTATCACATGGGAAGTGGCTTCTAGTAATCATTGTAACCACTTTCCCACCTGTCTCTTACTAGATATGGTCTAGCAGATTTTTCACTCAACATGCTCAAGAATGGTTTTAGACATAAAGACATCCTGGGCTGCGAAGGGAGACTCAAATATTTGATTAGAATATTGTACAGTAACAGGGAAATACACGTGGAGTCGATCACCCAAACTCCAGATGCAGCTACCGTTTGGCATCTGCTTCTGCTGTTTCTAATTTTGTTTTTCCTGAAGCTGAGTTGCTATACCTTTGGTGTCTGTGGCTACCAGGTGCTGGCACACAGACAACGAATACAGAAGGAGGTGTCCCAGTGCTATTTTCATGCCAAACAACACACACACACACAAAAAAGGTTTAAAAAGAAACAAACCAAACCCAACTCCGAGTCTCCTACACTGGAGCCACGAGTTGGTCTGGTCTACAAAATAGGGACACTTCAGAAACAACCCTGCTGGTTTCCGAAGGATCCTGAGTCTCTAGGTCATGGTAAAATGGAAAATTGAGACTCACTTGACAAGGGCTGATAGGAGGAACACTCCCAGGGAGCCTAAACTGAAGACACTCTGGTGAAGGACTGCAGTTCCAGTTGCTAAAGCAGTGACTCGCAGCCAGTGATGGAAGCTATTCCTCTTACTCTGCTGGAGCATAATACTATTGCAAGCAGAACCTGGAATTGCAATAGTCTGTGAAATGCTGTTATGTTTCTAACCAAGACTGCTAAGGTTTGAAAATGGGAAGTGTCAACAAAAAGTCACAGATGTAAAATCTTTCCTTTATGCTAACTACTCTAATGTAACAATTTTCAGTTCTATTTTGTAAAAAATCTTTCTGCGTTTTCCAGATCTGTAGGCATAAGCACATGGAAACTGGCTTGTCAATAAGCATTGGTACAGATGTTCTCCTATGATTTCAGATGACTTAAGCCTCTCAATGCAGAAAACATGAAAGGAAAAAATGTGTAGACCCATTGAAATCTAGGGAAGCTGAGCAAGCAAATGCCATTGAAAAAGAAAACTCAGTCGCTCTTGAAAACACAACGGTTCTCAAAGTTTAAAATCCCTGCAACAAGGTTAAGTTCTTCAGCCTTTATTTGCTGAGCATCAGATGAGCTGTGTGTACACTCAGAACACCAAGTGATGCAAAACCAAATTACTTTACCTTTCCCATGGCCTAATCTGCAGATACCCATGGATGATCCCTGTCTCAGCTGACATGATAACATGGTGAGCTGTAGTAACATGATGGGGCTGCAGCCACAGCTGCTGCTTATGTACCTGGTCCAAAGCCCATAGGAGCTTGTGGCTCTCTTTTCACTTCAGTGGATTTTGGCATGGGCACTTACTGAACAGTAGCACCTACATAGTGCCTTTGACATGGAGTCATAATTTTCCCTTTGCATTTAGTGTGGTACAGGAAGAAAGCAACAACACACGAACACAACAATTTTTGATGTTCCCCATTTTCAGGGACTGGCTGGGAATCAAAATAAAATCTCACGAATCTTTTCATCAAACACTTTTGCTCCTCAGCAGCAGTTCTGCTTCCAGCAGCCCATTTACCCAAAGCCATCCTTCGACACATATGAAGTCTCCCTTCCTCTTGCCAACCCACAGGGAATTTCATGGGCAATTACTTGCTGCATCTATCATGAGCCTGGGACGCATAGAAAGATTTATTTCTGAGCAAACATCTGAAAGCTTCACCAGTTGTGTCTAAATATTTATATTCATGCCTACATAGTAGAAGATTGCATCTGGTATAAAAGAAAGGTACAGACAAATAAAGGAAGCTTGGGTGACAAAGGAAAGTGATGAAAACAGTCGATCTGTCAGAAGGTTAGACAAACGGTTCCTGAGTTGTGAGCTGCATTCCTGCTCAGATCATAAGACTGTAACTGCATTGTTAACATGGCTAACTGTGATTTTGCTCAGTCTTAGGAGAGGTATTCTGCACAGCGCATCTTTCATAATTAAAAAGGAAACTATTGTCTCTTTTCCAAGTCAAATAAACCTTGTTTATCTGGAGGGCTAGGGGGAGTAAGTGCAGTGAGCTGGTCCAAGAGACAATTTTGAAACTTTAGATCCAGAGGAGTCTGAAAGTCTGAGTTGGGGACAAAGGACTCATCTGCAGCACCGTATAAAAGGCCCTGGCACAGAAGGCTGATCCTGGCTATGAACACTCAGGGCATGTTGAAAGCCCAAAGACAATAGACCTGGCCCAGCACCATGGAGCCAGAGGGCACTCGGGCAAACCCGCGCAGTGCTGCATCTCAGGGGACATGAGTGGAAGGGGATCAAAGGCTACTTGAGCTTTCCCCACCAGCTGTCCTGCCTGTGCAGCTTCCGTGCTTACCCATAAGGAGCTCTTTGGAGATAGAGGAGACTGAATTTTTGTTCTCATCTAGTGACCATAGAGAGGGTATGTGCCAATCTGGCTAGAGTTAGCAGTCAGTCTTTATGCACGCCGTTGGGAGGTCCCCCCTGTGCCCTTGCTACACTGACACACAGTGCTGCTTACTATGCTGACCATGATCAAGGAGAAAAAAAGCTCCAAGCAAATATTTTTGTTACTGAGGAGTCTCAAAATTACAAAGATAAGTCTTAAAAGTGGTGCTTCTGGTGGTGCACGTGATCGCCCTTCTTTCATCTGCTGGACTCCAGCAGTAAGTCAGTAATTGTGGCCACTCACACAGTAAGTGCGGCAGGTTCACAATGCCAAGTGACATGTATCATTTGCAACAAGCGACAAGGTTTGTGGATGGATTTAGGCTAAGTCCCTGGCAAATTCATGTGCTGATTCCGCTGGCAGGTCTTCAGAGCAGCCTCTGGGGCTGTTTTGGATTCAGGCAATTGCTGGTTTGGCCTCTCTCTCATGTCTTCTTGGACATGGCTCCCCTTTGTCTTCTCTCTGTGACATGTATCCTCTCTGGAATGATTAGGACCTTCACAAGCTCTTTGTTTCTAACTCTGGGCAGTTTAGCACAAAGTGTATTTACGCTAATTGCATACTGAAAGTGCACTTGGCTCAACTTGGCTTTCTCTCAGCAGGACTTTCAGGAAGCTGTTTGTCATTGCTGGGAAGCAGCACTGGAGGTAAGAGAGATGCAGACCTAAAGCATCTGTTCTCCCGTCCTTTACCCTCTGTCCTGGAAGCTGGTAGCATTGTGCACTGATATCTTGAGGGATTTCCAGCTCTTGTTCCACTTTAAAATGCCAGCTCTACTTTGAAACTTCATGGTTCCCATCTAAGCAAAAATACCTGCTCTGAGCCTGGGTGATGTCCTCCCTTTCAGTGGAGCAAAGCTGGGAGGGATCAAGAATTTGGGTCCTCTCTTTGGAAAGCATGTTCCAAGGCTGAGGCTGTGAGTATGGTGCATTCAATGAGCCTTAGAACTGAAAAACCAGCTCTACACAACACAGAGCAGATGCAGGTTTTGCACAGAAGTCATCTCCAGAGGACAGAGCACTATCCTGGGCTATTAGAAACTCTCCTTCAAGTCTCTGCTGCCTCTTGAGATCCTGGTGTAAGTCACTAGGGTGCTGCTAATGTTGTATGTGTATTGCTAACCTTCTTCATCTTGGTGCTCTTACCCCAAAGCATAAAGGCCCATGTGGGGAGTTACAGTCCTGTAGTTATGCCGGAGCATTTGCCCATGAAGACAAGCCTCTAGCCCTTGCTGTGCCTCCATCTCCTTAAAGGAAAAGGCAAATAATTCCTTGGTCCCTTCCAGGTAGGTCGTGGGAGCAAATATTCTGAAGAGTCCAGGTACAATGGTGGGACTGGCCCAGGCTGTGCAGGTTCCTTTGGACAAAAGGGAGGTCACTGTAATATTTTTACAAAATTCAAACAAAAAAAATAGAAAAAAATAGATTTTTAGAAACTTTCCAGATTTCTACAGAGAAATTGCTGTTAAGTAATACTTAAATATCTATGAACAAAGTGTGCCTTCATGCTTTACTTCTTTTCCCCAATATTCTGTCCTTTGTTCTTTCCCAGGACGCCGTAGTAAGCAGTTTCCGGCACTTGCGCTTACCATCACCCCTTTTGCAGACTCTCCTCAACAACAGAAACTAATGTGATGCCAGCAGTTATGGTGTAATGGAACTAAAATATAAGAAATATATGGGAAATAATGTCAGTCATCCCTGTTCCCTCTCCTGCCTGGTCCCAAATGTGCTATCAGGAAGCTGACAAATAATCCAGAGAAAAAAATGTAACACCTTGCGCAACCAGGTGTACTACACCATCCTTCAAAATGCCTTTGAAACATACACAACAAGCTGGAAAGTAAACCACAGTGGCTTTTGAACTTGCGTAGAAAGTGGAGTCTTCATTTTTTTCTTCCGTCTCCCGCCAGGAAGCAAGGAGATGACTGAAGACTTTTGTTAAGGAGAGAAACAGACAGGAGCGTCTCAAGTATTTTTTCAATTTTTTCACTATATCTGTGGTTTTGGTCAAAATTCTGTTCGGTTGCATGTATGCTTTAAAGCATCATCCTTCATGTCAAAAGATGAAAGGACAAGAGAGCCATGTCAGAGGTGCCTGAGGAAAGGTACACCCAGCTAGGCTGTCTGTAGGGTGTTGCAGAGCTAGCTCACACACACAGGTCAGCTGGAGACAGCCCAGGTGCAAACTAGAAGCCAGTGGCTATGCTGTATCCTTCTGAGGTGCAAGCCAACATTAGCTCATCTTTTTAAGGTACCGGTGCATCTCCATGAGTTCCTAGAGTTCCTGTCTTCAAGACTGTGTGTAGTTCCACCATGACTATGACGTAGCAGATAGACTTGATTGGTTTGTTAATTTGTTCTTTGTTCTTTGTTCTTTTTCCTTTTTTTTCTTTTTTTTTTTTTTTTTTTTCTGACAAGCTCCACAAAACCTGACAATTTGCCTCATTTTTTGGCCAAGATAAGCGCATGCTCAAGTCCTCATTTTTTGTAGAGATGACTTAACACAAGGACTGCCCCAACTAGAGGAAAGTCACCAGAGTGGGAGGTGGGGTCTGCTCCCCATCTTCTCTACTGGAACTGTCCCACTGTACTGACTGAATTAGAGACTGCCATTTGCTGAGCAACTCATTCTCCCAGGAGCCAGGCTTTTCTCCAGGGTGTTTGGTGCAAAGTCAAAAGCTTCTGTGGCCAAGCTGACAAGAAAGCTTTCTGAAATCATGCCATAACATAATGTCTTCATTACCATGTTGATGTCTCTGGGGTGAGCCCAGGACAGCAGCAAGGGCAGAGTGCACCTGCAGCAATGCACAGTCAAGGAGCTCAGCTCCTGTGCCCTCTTTGACACACCCTGCAAAGGTCTTGGATGAGAAGACTTTGATATTACATGACGTTAACGTACTTACTAGGCATGTAGGGGACTGTGCTTTACAATTCAACAAATGCATGGTCCACCCATATCCCAGTGACAAGTTCTTCAGCTAGGAATATATGAATCCAGCTGGAAAGTTTCCATCCTGGGAAGCATTCATCTCTCAAGGTGTTCAGGGGCACAGAAGTAGATTTCATTTCAGTCAGCATCCAGCCCAAATATTCCAGAGATATTACATCCATTTATCTTTTAGTTTGGACTACTGCAATTTCCAAAACCGCATTTAGCTCCATTAGAAAAAAAAAAAAAAAAGTCATCTTATAAACCAAAAGGATTCATTAAAAAAAAAAAAAATAAGCGGCAATGGGTGTGTGCTGCTGGATTTATGGCTGCGAAGGTAACACACAAGGTCTGCCCTGAGCTTTGATAGCTTAGCACTTCTGTGATGTGTGAATGAAGTCCAGCAGGCCCGGGACCACTGTAATCTCTCAGTTTTGATCTCTGTCTGTAATGAGACGCCGGCAGCCTGTACTTCAAAGCCTGCACTGATGCAGATAAACTTGTGAAAGGCTCTCTGCATTTCCAGCCAGCTTGCATCGGGGATTACGGCGACAACAGGAGGAGATGATGGAAGAGGAGATACTTGTTTGATGTTGCTCCTTCAGTTTCTTTCTCATATTCCTTCTGTCTTTAATTAAACTAGGGGTCCCCCACCACCAACCCAGATGGAGCTGTGTGCTAAAGAGCAGGGAAGTGGCCGGGATGCTCGTCTGCCCAAGATGTCAGTGAGAACTTGGACATTCAGTGCTGGGGCAGCAGATGCGGCACAGCACTGCAGCATCACGGATGAAATGTGAGCTGGATCGCCTTAGGAGCTGCACAGGCAGTTAAATGCTGCGCTTCTAGGCTTGCAAGGTTCTTTCTTCCTCAAAACTGTTGCAGGGGAATAGGGGAGAGAGCAGAGATGACAGGAGACCACAGGCTTTGAGAAGCATGTTATAAAGTAAAATGAACATTAGTTCCACATACACAATTATGTTTTATGGTGAAAGTATATAATTTTCAAGGCGTGTCTGACCAGGAAACAGAAGAGAAATATTTTTATGTTGACAAACCCTACTGATCTAAGAGAAAAACAGTAGCAAGCAACTATTATAAATGTGTATCTTGCTTGCTTTTCCAGCAAGAACATTTATAGAAAATCAGAGCAAAAAAAATAACCTGTGAATTTAACTGGAATAAATAGACGTTAATACTCCGGACCTTGGCAACAACAACACTGTTCTCAGAAACCTTGTTGAAAGCTACTCAAATATATATTTAAACATAGTTAAATATATATTTTCCGGCCCTAAAAAGGCATAATGTGATATTGGGTCTCTATTATTGTCTATCTTACAGGAATGGCAGCACTGACTGCAGGAATTTTAAAGAAATCAGAGAAGAAGCAAGACCACAAAAGTGGTTGTACTGGACAAATTCAGTTACTCCGGTGTTCTTAAATCATCGTCCAAGAAGCATGAATGAAGTGGGAATGTTATATTCCAGTGAGTTAAATGTAAATCCATAATTAGGCCAAAAAATAGCCTAAGTACCACCTTCCTGAAGGAATCAAAGCCACTTCTGAACACCACTTTAGTACACCAGGATCAAAATGTCTGGCAGAAGTCTGTAGGGCTACCTTGATGCTCAGGGTGTAAAAGCAATGCTCAGGGAGGACAAGTCTGCAGAGGAGGTAGAGAATTCTTGTTGCCCACAGTCACTTGTAGCTGAAACAGGGAAATTCACACACAGGAACCTTCTGGAAGAGAACTTGAACAGAGTGTCTCCAAAACTTCGGGGCTTGCATGGAAGAAGCTGTGATAGATATCATAAATACGATTGACCTGTGAAAAGTGGATCAAGACTTGGCTGAAAAGAACAAGAGAAATGGTCACTTCACTCAGTGGAAGGAAGACACCTATAGAAATGTCAGGGTTCTGCACTGAGGTCTATTCTGTTCACAGTGCTCCTAAATAACATGGAAACGGCATGAGCAGTGAGGGACAAAGGTCACACATGGTACAAAGTTGTTTAAAGTAGTAAGGGCAGTCTGTGACAAATTGCAAAAATTGCAAAAAGATCTTATGCAACCAAATGAAATGTCAGGTAAAGTTTAACATAGCTACAGATAAAGCAGTAACATACCCTGAAAGCCAGACATAGTTTCACATGTCAGGTTTTGGTCTTCAGTTGACCGTTATCTATTGAGGAGCAAAGTTTGGGGATTTGACAATTTCATAAATACACAACTGCAGTGCTTATCAGCAAAAGACCTTCAGGAATTTTTCAGAAACTGAAAGTGAATAGAAAATATAATTATGCCACCATAACATTTCATCCACACCAAGAAATTTCAGCCAAAGGCATCAACAGTAATCAAAGATTTGGAATAACTTCCCTATGAGAAATACCTAAATGAGGCTGAGATCTTTACGTTGAAATATTGCAATAAAGTGTTATGACAGTGGTATACAAAATCAAGAGTAGTGTGGAAATGGAGGACGGGTCTTACTGTCACATCCCATATGAAAACTAGAGGTCACCAAATGGAGCTAGTAGTAGACAGGTTCGAACTAAAGCAAAAGACCTAATTTTCTTTATCTTGGACAGTAAAGCTGTGGAACTCCTTGCAGAGTAATGCTTTTGGTATTCTTAAATCTAAAATCCCTTTGAAAAGAATCTATCACTGTGCCCATTTTGCAGAGGAGAAAATGAGCCCAGAGACATCCCAAAGTCACTCCGTGACTGAATGAGGAGGAGACCCTAGGGTGTCTACTCCTCTCCTGCCCCTCATACCCATCTGCCTTTGAACACCTTACTTGTGTGATTCTTGGGGGCTTATGGGAAGGAGTGAAACCACATACAGCATTAACACGTGAGATCCTGTGCGAGCTCTGAAAGGACCAGAAGGAAGGAGGGACGAGGTGGAAATGAAAAGTTGGTGCCTGCATATAGATATGGCTGATACAGAGCAGCTGGGTTACTGCATCTGTCTCACACCACATACTTGTGGCGAAGCTAACGTTTAAGACATGGCATGTCTGGATCTGTACCTCACAAACTGGCTAGGGATTTTAAAACAATGGAATGAGATAATTGCTGCTCATGAAGCCATGTGTGAGGGCAGTGGAACGAAGACTAGATGTATCCAGTAATTACAAGAGACAGAAGGGCATTTGTGTTCCCAGTGAAACTACAGGTCTGTACTGAGAGCCAGCAGAAAGTGTTCAAGTGAGGCTTAGCTGGGAAGCAGCCAGAGCCTGACTTGTTGGGAGGAAAGTTGACTGGAGCAAGCAATGGGAAAGCATTATGGGGGCTCTGCACTGCAAATATAGGGACACTAGTAGATCATCGGTTCCACTGGGTGGGTCAAGCATAATGATAGAGGCAAGAAGGTCTGGGAGTGAAGAGATTTTGGAGCAGTTACATTAATGTTGATACCTTAGTAAATATCTTGATTGGATTAGTCACATGAGGAACAATGAGAGGGTATAAAGAGGGAGAGAGAGAGAAAGGGTAAGCCCTTAGGAGCAGAAGGCTCAGAAAAAGTGCAAGAAAAGAGGAAAGGCCATAGAGTCAAGCAAAGGGGAAAAAAAAAAAAAAAAAANCCAACAACCACTAGAGAGAAAAGAAAGCAATAGGCTCTAGGAAGTTAAAATATGAGCTACGGTCCTTGGAGTAAATCATGGGTGTGGATGCAAAAGTGAGATACACCGCTGAGGACCGACTGTATTTGATTTCAGCGATGTGTTGTGGACACATCTGCTGTATCTTATACCCAGCTATATATTAGCTCACTCAGCACATCAGACTTATTTGCCCATGCAGAAGATCCTGCATGCATCCTTGTCCCAGCCATTTTCCCATGCTCACATAGGGACAAACACGACCTGATAATGCCTCTCCCAAAGAGCGCTGCAGATCCCTGTTCAGAAAGTCTGGTGGGATCACCCTGAGGTCTGATGTGGCTCCAATGCCCCAGGAATCTCCCAGAGAGCCTTCCTAAAGGCACAGATGGAGGAAAGGCAAGAAATACAAAGAAAAGTATTTTTCCAAGTAGGGTTGTCTCTGAAGTAGCACACCACAGCTGTACTGACAGTATTAAACTGAGAAAAATACCAGAGGAATGCTGAGGTTCCTAGTCTGTGATTATGCAGAGACCCTAATTTATGCTTGCCTGTATCCAAAGGATGTCTGCCACTCAGGGCTGAGCCTAGAAGCTTTTTCTCAAGGAGCAAAAAAGAAGCAGATGCCATCAAAGCAATGTACTGACTTGGTTCATTAAAACCAGCAGCTGCCACAAAGGAAGTTTCCTGCAGGACCACAAGTCTAACAGCACCTCCTTTCAGGCAGCCTTGATGGGAAGATAAATCCCTGCCCAAGTGCCTCCCCCTGACTCTGCTTCCCTTTGACAAACCATGGAGGCCTGCAGGGAGAGGGGACAGGGAAGGAAGAGGAGGAGGAGGGACGCAGCAGGAGGAAGCTGGAGGGGAAGTTCTCCCCTTGCTGCTCACTGCTGGGTTCCCCCAGTGCCATGCGACCAGCAGTGACTCCTGACCTCAGAGCAGCAATGGCTGGGGATGTTCCCCACTCTCAGCAGCAAACCTTCCTCATCCAAAACACAAAATCCAAACTCAAACAACAGCAAGAGATGCTTCACTGTTTTCAAACCAAATTATTTAGTATGTGAGTAAAGAAGACAGATCATCAAAACTGCTGGCCTCCACCTAATCTGGCAAAGATCTTCAGTCCCGTTTCACCAGAGGCAGTGATTTCACTGGAGTAACGGCTTTCCCTTTGCGAGGCAGTTGGATGTCTCTCTGTTCAGCAGGACAAGAAAAGCAGTGAGTTAAAAGAATGTCTCTTGCTTCAGAAAGCATCAAAGAACAAATTTTTATTGCACATAGTAAAGAGAGAATTTGTTTGTGTAGCATAATGTATTATTAAATTCTATTAAATATACTTTCTAAATTTATATCTGCATCCTGCCCCTGTGCTTCTGTAAGTTGTCTATTTATACTAATTTATACACCTCATAAAATGCTGCTGTTCTTACATCAAAGGCTTTCCTGAGCATGAGTTGGAGATTCTCATTAGACATTTTACATCACCTAGATTTTATTGCTCTAAAATATCTTCAAAACTCTAAAGAAATCTTTCTCCAAGCCTTTATTTGGTTGAAGCAAGCACCTGCAATATATACGCAGAATTGTTTTCTTAGGAGACAGGCTTATCACAACTTCAGCCAGAGGGAATCTGTGTTTTATCTCACCTGATGCAATTCCTCATGTTAGTCTTAATTCACACCTCACTTCTGGTAACCTCTGGGGCACCTTTAATGACTACTGGAAATCTTCTCTAGCAGGCTGTACATTTGGGGATTAAACTCTTTGACTGAAATCAATGGCTTCTGGCTTCTGAAAAAGGTTTCACTCCTTGTTTCCAGCTACTACATACTTGGAAACACTCCCAAGTGCTTCTAACTATATAGTGGCTGTAGAAATGCAATCTACTGCCAGTGGTGCAACCATAAAGCCAGCCCAAAATCTCAGCAGTCCTCAGTCTCTCCTGCTTTCTTTGCCTTGCATGCCACACCATCCTACTAGCATCATAAAACATACACTTGCAGGGGAAATAAAAAGTCAGACCTGATGTAAGATGCTGGAGAATCAGTCTCGTCAGCCAGCAAGTGGAGTTCCTGTCCAGATGATGGTTGTGTGAGAGGCCCCACGCTGCCGAAGTTTCATGGAGAGAAGTTAACACCTTCCCAGCATGTGCCAGCCAAAGGCATCTTCCAATTTTCCATCAGGGCCAAGAGTGTCTCCTCCACAGAAAAGCATGTCTGAATAGTCTTGAATTCCAGCCACCTTTGGAACAATCACTTCTACTTTGTGGGTGAAGGATTATTAAAGCAAAAACCCGTTCTCTGTTCTGAATCAGAGAAGGTCAGTGCTAGAAATGAAGTCAGTTGTTCTGCCTCCTCATGCTAAAGCCATGTCTTGCTCTCCTCTTAGATCAAAAGGCCACTGCTAAGTGAGCAGGAAGCAGAGCCAGAGCTGTATTACAATTGATCAGCTCTGGATGTCACCCCAGGCAGAGCAGAGGCCACTTCGAGGCAGTGGGGTTGTTCTGCCCTTGGAAGGGCAGGTTCCACCAGCCCAAGCCTGTGGGTCTCCCCTTCCAGCCCAGGGAGCATCAAGCCCCATAGACATCAAGACACACTTATAGATGTGTTTTATTACTGCTCATAATTGTTTCTCAGGGCACTTCTCACCTTTACAACTAAGGTTTTGGGGGGCCAATTTTGAAATGGAATCCTAGAATTAAAAAAAAAAAAAAAAAAGGAAAGAAATTGGAAAAGAAAAAAACTGAGCCTCTGAGGAGAAAGTAGATCAAAAAATGATATTTTTGTACATGGAGAATCCACATGGAATTTTTCTCTCGTAATTAATTTGTGAAGCTGGACTGGTAAATCGAGGAAGATATTAGAAACTAATATAGGAACTAATCTGACACATCTGGGGAAAGTGAGAGACATTTTCCTCTAGAGACTTCTATTTTTAAAAGAAATAGGGGACTTCTATCAGCTCAGGAGTTTTCTATGTTTGTTTTCTGTGTCATTAAAAAACAACTCTTTTGTGATCAGGAAAAAATGTCAGTGTTACTTAATTTCCAATTTTATTACAGAAGATGGAAGAAAATAAGTGAGACATTACCCAGTACCAGTATAATTCTGAAGGTAGGACGTCTCCACCAGAAACTCTGTTATTACACCTTTTTGTCTGCCCTGAAATGTCTGCATTTTAAAAATAAACTAGTGCAGACCTTTTAAGTGATGAATTCTAGCCACCATGCCATTGCTGTTATCCTGCTGCATGCTTCCTGCACGTTCAGGAGCATAGCAGAGCTCCTCACACCTTTTTCCTGCCAGATGAGAAGAGGCTTGCTCTTGACCTTCTTATGAGTACATAAGACCACATCTTCTAATCTAAGATCTCCTTGTAACATAAGAAGAGGATAGATCATATATCTGTATGGTGAAAGGATAAAGAAATAATGTTATAACTCAGGTACACAACTGGAAAACAATCTGGCAAAAGTGACTGAATTAAGGCTGACCTGAAAGTCTCTATTTTCATCCCAAATTTCTTTTTTTTTTCTTCTGATTTTCTTTCTGAGCACTTTTTTAGCTAGAATAATGTTGCAGACAAAGGCAATTTATCTTGTTTTCTAAAATTACCACTGAAGGAGAATGAAATACTTGTGATATGTAAACAGAGACTGGCACTTAGTGATTATGAAGTGGCAAATTACATGCCAACCTGCCCAGCTTGCACAGACAAGTGCACATTGGTACTTGGGCGTATGATTTTGGCAGGTGGGACACAGGTCCTTGCCTTCAAATACTCACTGCAGACTGAGTTTGTTACACATTTAGGTGAGTTTCCCCTCCATTATGAGAAATAGGGAAGCTGCAGCAGAATTTTCAGTCTGACAGCATTTTGAATTTTGCCTTGAGGCTTTATCATTGTGTCTAATGCAAAANCTGCTACAGGCATTGCTTGTGCTTTAATAAGCATTTAGGAAAAAAAAAAATATATATATATATATATATAGTCTTATACGTTATTTATAGTACCAAAAGTGCCTGTGAGTCATTAGTTACATAATATTTCAAAGATCTCTAGTTCATCTGTGGAGTATTAGTGATCTAGAAAGCAGGAAATTGAGAATTGGGGTTAGAACACATTTGGTCCAAGCTTGTGAATATGGATATAATCCATCGCACCTAACCATAGCCATCTAAAATATAGGGGTCTGGTTCATGAGGTTCCTGCTGTAGCAAGGGCCCACAAAAGGGTGAATTATCCCACCCTACTACTGAGGTCTATGCACTGGTTCCAGCTGAATTAGCTTAGTCAAAAAGCTTATTTGTACTGTGCCTAAGTAGTGTATTCTACCTCTTTTCTGGAAGATGCTGCTTTAGGAATCTTATTTTTCAGAGGAGTATTTGACTTCTTTGTGTGCCTTCAAAGTATATTACAAACACACTATTTTAATTATGCCTCTAGAGATAATTTGAATAATTGTCATAGCATGTGACTCTAAACAAGTGCTTTCTTTCAATTTCAAATTTTGAATTTATTTATGCATTTTCGCTGGATTTTTTAATTGCAATTCTTTCTGTTGTTGTTTAATCAAAACTGTATGCTTTGTTTTCCTTGCAATGGTGAAGAAATGCAAGAGTCTTTGGATCAGACTTGTAGATTAAGCCCACGCAGTTCTAGCACAGACAGAAATAGAAGGCATTTTCCATATAAGGCCAACACTCTAAGCCTGGAAGCAAGAAAATAAACTGTATGGGAAATAAGATTTCTGAAGTCACAGCACCAAGTGAAGCAAAATCATATTGACAGCAATATTTTAGAGCAGCTAGCTAAGGATGCTGTAATTCCAGCATTGTTCTAGATCTTCTTACTTCTGGAGCTATCTATTTAATACACAGTGTTCAACGCTATTAAAGAAGCATTTATCACATTCTCCAGAGTGGATTCAGTAGTGTTTTCCTCTGGGACAACTCACTTCAAATTGTGCTTGGAGCAGAGGTTGCTGAGCAGCTGGTGGTCTGCTCGCAGTCCGAAGTGTTGCTGCAGATCTTCCTTCACAAGGACACAGAGGTGATATTTATACCGCTGCTACTAGAAACCGCAAGAAATTATTGTGGTTTGCAGTTTCATTCCAAGGTCTCAACTCAATCCAGATGTATGTTTCAGGTCTGCACAGTTTTTCAGGAAACCTGGACAAAATTCTTTAAAAATTTAGTTACTTAGCAGTTTGTGGAAAAAAAAAAAAAAAAAAAAAAAAAAAATTTAAAAAGG
>VXAV01004405.1:194333-223370 GCA_013399715.1 Alectura lathami
GACTTTAATGAGTTTTTGGTTTCCATATACAACATACATCCTCACACAATATACACTTTAAAAAGCTAGAAACAAATAAAGTGATGTTTGTGGGGAGAAATCACATTATTAGAACTGATGCACTCAGAAATACCTTGGGGCATACAAGCTCTTTGCCAGGTCTGAAATAGAGGCTGCAGGCTTCAAAGCTTCAGAGCTGCTATCAGATGTGAAATGGCTCAAATCTGCCCGAGCAGCAAGCACAAAGCCTACACACACAAAAGCCCTCTGAAGGCAGCACCGCCAGCATCCTACACCCTCTGGCCATCCCTCCTGTGGGAAGTTTGCTTCACGTGTGCTTGTCCCATTGGAAACCCCAAAGGGGAAATGGAACAAGCACTGCAGACTGGAGTGAGCTCACACAGGCAATGGGGAGATGTCTTACCAAGAGGAGATCGTCTCTCATCTAACAGTGCCTTCAGCCTTTCCATCCTGTCTCTCAAGAAAAAGCTATAAAACATTTTAAACTGGTGGGACTCTACTGGATGTTGAACATCATGGATTTAGCTGGTTATTTACATCAGTAGGGGTCTCCCTTCTATGCTCTCTGATTCCTGCTCTCTCTTCTTCCCTGAAGATAATCACATTATCACCTCTCTCTGTGCAGTGTCCAGCCCTTTGCTCCACAGGAACAAAGCACATTTAGGTGCAGGTGGACTATTCAATTGCCATACCTAGTGAAACACGAGAAGATTGTTCCCAGGCTGACATTTGCCACCTCTCCTTCAAATGTGATGTTCAGAAAACATCAGGACATAGGAATGCACTATCTGCCTTCGAGGTTTGTTCTACAAGACGATCCTCCTCACTGGTACACATTTATGTCTCTTTCTCCATTCAGAGTCATTCTTTGCTTTGGGAGAGCACTTCAATATACTGCAAAGACAAGTCTGCAAAATCATCAAGCCTGTTTTCCTACAGAATAACCAGCCAGGATGAGCAGTTTAAATTTTATCACTATAAGGCATTATCTCTGTCTCCAAAACTTTCTTTGGCTCTTTTATGTACCCCATGAACCTGGAAAGGGATTTGCAGGAGTGGCATGATCAATGGTATACATAGACTTACAACCCCCCTCTCTGTCTTCTCACTGTTCTTCCTTACGCTCGTGTCATGTAAGGTCATGTTAAGTCCCTTTGCTTTACAGTCCTGTTTTATTGAGTTGTTTTAAACCATACAGCTCCTAAATCTTTTTCAAAGACATTGCTCCTAGGACACCACCATCCCCCCCCTTTGTTCTTCCTTTTGCTTCTAGCTGGAAAATTCTGATTTTATCACATTTAAACAGACTAACAGGTGTGCATAATTTTTTAGTTGAATCCCACATCAGGTTTTCCTTGCTATGAAATTCAGATTAGCCTCTGCCCAAGACATCTGAGTACCTTTGCAAAATATGATCAAATAAATATTCTCTGGCACTTTTGAAATTAACATAGTATTTCAAGACAAAACAAATAAGCACAAGGAAATGAAAAATTTTATCTGCCAGGTCTTCAAAATATTTATTTCTAATAGCTGTTTTCCAACAACCTACTTAGTTTTTAATAGATTGCAGTCATTTATCATCCTCATGTGGTAGTAGCCCATTATCTTGCTGTTTCCTAAATGGAAAATGATACTATTCATTGAATGGATTACTTTATATCATTACGATCTCCTTTCAAATAATGCTCCTATACCACTGCTTCATGGTTTCTGATTTAGGCAAAAACTTTTCCTTTTCAGTGTCCTTGGCTTCACTTGTCATGTTTGTGCCTGCTTGCCATGCCACCAGTGTTTTCTTCTTCTCCATTCAGTATTGTCTACTTCAAAGCCCGCAATTTCTGATCATCGCCATTTGGGGAGTGCTGAGGGGATAGTTGCTATATACTTTATTTATAACTTGTGCTCTCATTTCACTGCTGGACCAGAATGAGCTTTTACCAAAATGTGTCTTCTCCGCTGACTGACACCCACACCTTTCTGCATCCTCTCTAGCACCACTGGATGCACTCAGGTTTATGGACTTTGTCTTTCAGACACACTGGATGCTACTGTGGTGGAGACAAAGCAATTTAAAATCCTTTTCCATTTTGTGTATGATTCCTAAAGATGCTAATGTTAAGCCAGAATTCCACCCATGCTCTGACTGATGGGGACAGGGGAAGCAAATGACTTGAATTCTCCAACAGGTACCAGGTAAAAAGAGAGGTAGAGAAGATATCCATTACAGCTCTCTTGTACCATTTAGGAATAAATTATTTTCAGTCACAGATGGTGGTTTATTTTTATTTTTGAGTTGTAAATTCTCTTTTTCTTCCTGCAGAGATCAGACCCAAAAAGTTTATTTTCTTGGAAATCCAATTTTCCATTAATACACAGGAAGATGGTGGAAGACGCTTAGTCTGCCCAGGCACAGCATGTTTCACTTAAATGCTCATTAATGAAAGGAATTGTTGACATGGTGAAATTCTACGTGCAGCCCCACTGAGCAGCTGCTCTGCACTGGCAGACTGTGGAGAGCTATGGATAGGAAAGAGGTAAATGAGCATGACATCCTCACAGACAAAATATAGTAGTGCCTGTAGTGAGTAAGGAGCTGTATTTGCTCGTCTGTAGGGAAGACAAACAAACAATTTAGTTTCCAAAGGGGATGGGCAAAGAACTTGCTATACTGGTATTTGAGATTATTCTGCAGAGAGATTCCAACACAATTTGGTGCAGAGTAATCACAATTCTGCAACATCAAGGCACAAGCAAAAATACAGCTTATTCTCACACCATTGCAAACTGGCAGGTCTTCATAGGTCAAACGGCTGGCCAGGAGTAATTCTGCCTAGCGTTTTTATTTAGTCTTAGGGCATGAACTCAAACTGCAAAATTTACTTTGTGATAAAGTCTAAACAATTCAAACATTTTTAAAGTTTCCTGAGGCTTGTCAGAGCCCTGTTCCATTTTACTGAGAAGCATGTTTAACCTTATGAGCCTATCAGATGAATTCTTAAGTAAATAATATTTGAACAAGACGAAGAACATAAAGTTGCAAAATAAAAAGCCTTTTTGAAAGCACCCTATTACTCTGTTCAAATATCCCAGCATTAGAGTGCTTGGAAACCTCTTAGAGCTAAGTATGCGTTTTTAAATAATGCCAGTTGTTCAGGCTGCAGTTACCAAATTCCAGCTTGATGCTGAGCACTTAAAGAGTTTAGAGAATCCAGACTCTATTATCAGCTTGCAGACAAGGGCACTAAATGTCATCTGGGCTTCCTTTTGGCTTGTAGCCACAAGCTGCACATAGTATTTAATGTAGTCTCTGGTGCTTAAAGTATTAGGAAAATCTGAAAACAAAGTGCCTGCCATTAGCAAAATTGGTGCTGTCTCTTTACATTCTACAGTACACATTTCTGGATTGGTATTTGACAAAACTTCCCTAAAAACAGGGGGTTGTGAGTTCTGCCTGTGACTTCTTCACAAGATACAGAGAAAATTTTCTGGGTAGGGTCCTGGAAGCAGGTGTTCCTGTTTTCCATCCATATGCTTGGTGTATTCATTAGATAATCCACTTTACTATGTTTTTTATGTCCCACATTTTGCCAGAAAATAATATATGGACCATGTGTATTACACTAATGATTATGGCATATCTTTATTATGTAGAACAATATTGTAATTGTAGAGCTAAATTCACCATAGCTTTAAAGAAAAAAAAATAAATAAAAGGGAAGGAAGGAAGGGAAGATGATAAAATCATTAAATCTGCTCAATATATTTTTTACTCATAAAAATAAAATTTTTGATAACATAAAAAGCATAATGCTGTAGAAAGGAAAGTATTATTCTGGAAAGCTATTTGTCAAATATAAACAGGTTATAGACAGATTGGCGTAGATCACTACAAACAGGTAACAGCCTACGTTAAAAGAAATGAAACCAGTTTCATCTCAGTAGTAGTATTAAAACGAATTGGTAGGAAAAATTCAGAGACACCAACAAAATTATAAATTACAAGGAAAAAAAAAAAGTTGTTATTCTTCTGTTTCTAACCATGAACACTCCTGACAAAATAAATAGGATTTGCCAAAGGTTTCATGCAAGTGATATTCCAGTTCACTTCCAAGAACCCTGGTGACATTTCTGTCCTCCTCTGAGCACAGCGTTATCAGTTCCAATCCCTGATTTCTGTGTTCACCCATGCTCAGTGGTCTCTCTTCCACCCAAGGTCCTCCCAGCATCCAGCACCAGGGCAACTTCTGCTCTATAATAATCTACCTAATTTCTCAGTTCCAGTTTTGTCTCCATTCTTCCTATTTTCTTTCTTTTCAATGACTGTTACCTATACAAAGATATTCCCTCACCCCAACCAAAGGGAGAACAGATTAAGAAAAATACCTGGAGTTTCACAGGGAAGCAGGAAAAGGGTGTGTGAACTGGGTACTGGTGGGAGACTTCTAGGTGTGCTTGTGGGGGGTTTTGCACACCACAGCCTACATTGCTAGAGCTGTGTTAGGGTTGTCTGCAAGGGAAAGGTGGCAGTCCCACATAAACATCCTACAAGTTGCTGTAATATGAACCTTAAGCAACTGGTGTGTTGTGGGATGTGGATGGACCACCTTGAGGAACTGGGGACATCTCTCAGGTCCCTTCTCTGGGGTTGATATTTGGATCCAAAATAGAGTAAAATAAAATAACATAAATTACAGTAAAGTTCTTTGGGGAAACCAGTTCCAGTGGTAGCACACTGCATCGTAGAAGAGGGTTCTTCCCAGACTTTTGGGCACTAAAAACCAGATGCAGCAAAACAGACTGAGCCTCGTGCTTTAGTTAGATCACAGGGTGAGCATCAAGCCATCGGCTGTGTCTTATGCAAGAAAGTGAGTAATTGTCTGCATTTACGAAACAGGCAAATTTGTAGGAAAATTACATGTTCTGAAACTGATTTTGTTGAAAATCTGTATTTCCTTTCCACATATGGCTTTCTTACTTTCTTTTATGCATTTTGACATTATGTACACAAAAGGGCTTTAATTCAATTACTTCCTTCAGTATTAAATTATTCTGACATTGTTTATTCCATTACTTCTTCTACAAATTTGAGGAGGACTGAACACTGGTTTTAATTCTGTCTGTCAGTTCCTGATTCATTGCCATTGCAATGTACATCATTTGAAGTGGGAAATATTAGCAAAAGCTGGAAAGTGCTTGAGGGCACACTACTGGATGCACCCGGACTGACAATCCAGAAGGAGGGGAAAAACTGTTATTCTGGTCACAAAAACATCCTGGTTAGAAGGAGATCTGAACGTAACAACAAAAGTGAAACATTTACATTCAATTGTAAGTGGAAAGTTAATAATCTTAGTTACAGATTGGAATCAGAGCCAGCTGATGAAAGTGGCAAAAGATAAAGAAATTAATGAAATTTCAGTAGCAGTAATAATATATATTCAATTTATAAAAATATATTAGGAAGAAATAGAGCTCAAACAAAGAATCTGTGGATATTAAATAGATGTTTTTACAACCTGAAGAAAGTGGGAAATCTAGTTCAGCTCATAGGACATGCACTGGAAAGCTAATCAGGAGAACTGAAGACAGAATCTACGAAAATGAAATGTTCTCACATCAAAAGGACCAAACCAAAAGCACTGAATAACCTGGCCCAAAAGGTCCTGTGGTCTGAGGAACTACTGAAATTAATAATTCTAGCGCTAAACACATTGGCATTTCCCCTGGCTTTGATACATTTTTACTTTTCCAAGACTGAAAATGGAGGAGAGGATCTATCCAGGAACTGCTGCTTGCCTCTCTTCCCAAGCAAAATAATGAAACACATTCTCTATTAAAAAAAAAAAAAAAAAAGGATGAGAGTAATGCAGAACTAGCATAGGAGTATACAGTTTCAGATCTTGTCAAACAAATCATTTCTGGTTTGTAGAAGATGACATTTCTTGTTGATAAAGGCAACCATGTTGACTGATGCCGTTTATTTGAACAAAGTGTTTGGTTTGGTACTACACTAAATTTTAACACAAATATTTATACAGAAAGAAATGGACACACCCGAGATTAAAAATCTGGCTCTCCTATGATCTCTCCCATGTTCCCACTTTTAGCAATGAAGTGCAGTGGTGCGGGCAGCAGGACAGATCTGGCTCACAAAAAGACGGGTTCAAAGAGAGAATCGGGACATGCTTTGCACAGAGCATGTGGCTGGGGCAGCATGCTTTCCCCAGGCACGATGCTGCCTTTCAGGACAGGGATGCAAGGGCCAGGACGTCAAAGCTGGGCTGGTGGTGGGAAGGGAGGCTGCCAGGAGCTCCCTGTGGTCACTTCAGGGATGAGGAAGCTGCAAGGGGCCTTGATGTGGTTGAGCTGTCCATGGCAAAGGTACCTGGGGGCGGGGAGAGCACTGATGCTGCTGACAGGAGGTGCAGGAAAGCCAAGGGCTTCCTCACTCTCATTCCAACCTAAGAACCAGCAGGTGCCAATAAAGAAGAGTAACAAAACTTGGCCTGACTTACAAGCAGAGGCCTCATCATCTGTTTGGATCTTTGCAACAAAATTTGGGCCAGTCTGTGTGTTTGTGTCAGAAATATGCATCAAACCAGCTCTTAGGAGGAAAAAAGTCTGCAGCCTGTGCATAGAGGATGCCGTGTCAGACCATCGGTGTGGTTACTTGTGGACACCAGCTATTTGAATCTGTGAATGGTCTTCTGAGTGCTAAAGGATTTTACCTCAAATGTTCTCACAAGCTGCGTTATGAGTATAAATGCACATAATAATAAGAGCTGCAACTCAAAGTCAGTGTTACATTTATATTCCATAGTTTTTCATCACAAGTTTTTTTTTTTTCAAACTGAAATTTTTTACTTCAATATTTTAATCTTCTGAATTGCTGTAGATCTAAGAAACATATGTAAATAGTTTACAACACATATGTACACATACAGGAATGGTGAAATTTTTGTCACTCTGTTTAAATGTAGTGCATTAATAGCACAGGTTAGCCTGATGCACTCAAAACTGCCTTTTTTATAACAATTTTTATCTGGTTACATCAAACAGAATGGCAGTAAAATAAGTTCTAAAAACTTATAGCTAAACTTGGACTATCCATGGAAACATTTTCGCAGTTCACATGCTGCTACTTTTAGAAAATAGAAGAAACATATATGTGAAGATAGCTGAATCAAATAACAAGATATGAAATAAAATAAAAAAAATGGGATGCAAAAAATTGCCGATTCTTTATTTAAGGGAACACTTGTCCCACATACCAGGAGTTGCATCCGCAAACACGATAAGATAAAAATAATTTCCTATTTCCTGGGACAGCAACAACCTACAACATACAACAACCTACAGCATTTTCAAGGATGGATTAGGCTCAGACTTCTAATGCAAACAGAACAGCTGCACGCTTCACTGATGAGCAAAAAATAATCCCACTCATCTTCTTCATTGTAGATCACCTCTAACAATCAAAAAACTTAGAGTGAAGGAAAGGTAAGCTGATGCAGATTTCAGCTTTTGTCAGAGTTGCATCTAGATAATATATAAAGAGCAAAAATAGCCCTTAATCTTACAGCCCAAAGTAGAAATATTTTTGGTTAAAAATTCTACTAATATATAAACAAAGTAAACATTTTAGTTTGAAGAATGTGAGAGTAAATGGATGCCTTTTGCCATGGAGAACACTGGAAAAGCTTACTTCAAGAGAATTCCACTCATGACTGTTTACTATGTGTTATCCAAGAATAGTTTTTAATATATTTTTTCATATCAGTAAGAGAAGCCAATTTTATTGGGCCACTGATCAAATGTTTCTGGACTAAAATGTTAACCCTATGCAACATTCATGAAAACAAAATGAAATAGTGCTAGAAGCAGGCAGTTGGTATACTTGGGATTGCCATCGGGTGCTCAAATAGCATCACACTACCATCACATACGCGCTCCTGGGAATCTTCAGATTTACAGGTTTGGCAGCTTGAATAATAAACCAGCCAATCCGTTCACCTACCTGCTCACCAAAGCAAAAGAAACAATAAAATGTTGTTTAATTAGATAGTCTAGATTGCTTATGATTGTCTGTTTACCAATTTAATAGATTTGCACTCTCTTGTTTTAGACTTCCTAAATACCTGCAGTGGACCAGAGCACTGGAAATGGTGCTGTAACCAAGTTCCAGCAGTGACTCTGCATGGACAGCTGAAGATGTCACCACTGGCTAACCTCGTGGGAAGCTGTAAGTCAGCTCTGGCCCATAGCAGCATCCTGATGGATGCTAGCCCAGGGAGGGCTGCCTTGAGTCATCTGCCCGTCCATCTTTCTATCTGTCAATCCATCCAACCATCCATAGACTCCGCACATAAGCAAGGCCTGACCAAGATGGGCTTCCAGCACCTGCTTTTGCAGGTGGGCAGTGGCTGCCCTGGCAGGACAAACTGAGCAGGTGAGACACCGAGACCACCTCTGGTCTGCTGCTGCTGGGCTGTGGCAGCAGAGGTCACAGGTCTGGGACTGGAAGCCAGGACAAGTCTAAATTTCCACTGGCTTTAACAGACCATGATTTTACCCACTTATTTTAGTACTGGCAAATGCCAACAGCATTTGTCCTCCCTTATTTATCTTCAACAGCATTTAAAAGAAGTTTATCCCTGCTAAGTAAGTCACAGAAGTATCATTTCAGCTCCCAAAGCTTAATGAAAAACTATTAAATGCTAAATCAAGTATTAAAACCATATTTCTCAGCTGGATTTCACAGATGTATAGCATTTAATAGCATTTAATAGCTTAAGAACTCTTGATTTCCTCTTATTGAATTTCTGTTTTCTTTAATTGTGGGAGTTAATTAACAAGAGCACAGTAAAAGTGAAATGGTAACCATTACTTGGGCAGCATTACCAAACCAGTCACCCTGAAGCAGCATTTAAACTCCTCTCCTTTCTCCCTGTTAACAGAGCAGCTGTAACTTCAGGGAAAGTTTTGGTTTTTAAACCTGCTTCTTGGTACCAGTGGATTGCTTTTGGTGTTAGCTGAGGATAGTTAGGGAGAATAAGCATAAGGAGATGAGAAATCACATTGTTCTGCCTTTACAATCACCCAGTCTGTGTGCAGCACTGTGCAGTTTGAATTTAGATCAGTTAAGAAGATAACTGCTCTCTAGGCTCAATTTCACATTATTTTCCAAACAGCTTATTTAGTTACTCCTTTTGTTATGTTCTGCCAGGGTGATTGACCTTAGCTAATAATCAGTTCTATTTTTTAAAAATAAATTTACTACCCCATTTTCTGCTCCATTTAATTAACTTTTTGTAATACTGTACTTGGAGCTACTGAAGGGTTTACCCAGGCCCAGCTAACAAGTATTCCTGCAAACAGGAAAGTGAAAGAGTGTGGAATAAGCCTAATTTCCATACTGTGGCAAAAAGTTGAAGAGCAATTTAACTGTCCAATGGAAATTCAAAGTCCAGTGTGTTAATGCAGACTTAGCGTTCAGAGAAAGAGAGCGAACCAGTGTTAGAGGAGCAAACACCAAGCTGCTTCAGATGCTTGCTTTTCAGACATACATTTTAATCTAAGTGGGGAAGCTTTGCCTTCCTATCTGATGTGCAGTTGGTGTGACCTCGTCTCTGGAGGGGCAGGGGGAGTAATTGCCATGCTATACCCAGCAAATGTTTATTTTACAATAAAAATAAAACCAGTTTGATAGAAGAAAACCATTTCTCCTCTGCCGCTTCCAGACTGGCTGGAAGGATTCTCCACAGTTATCCTCTGCTCACCCCAATCAGGCAGCGTGGCTTTTTCTCTCTTAACTCAGTTCAGCATTCAGCTTTGATTTCTGAAATCCTATCATCATCGTGGCTTGTAAAGAGAGCACAAAAGTGAGCAAAGGCTGCTTTGAATTAGGGAATTACAGAGAAACACTGCTCATTTAGAACAATAAGCCTGTGATCTTTTTATCTGGTCTAGCTGGATCCCCAGCAGCAGCTGAACTGTGTCCAGAGAGTGGGAACAAAGGTGCTTTAACCCTTCGGTTCCATCTCCTGCACCATGGGAATGAAGGCCAGCGTGCTGGGCAGGTCTTGCAGCTGGAGCTCAGGGCAGCACATCCCAGTCTGGGGCACAATTCCTTCTCTGCTCAACCTGGAAAAAATCTCCACTGACCATATCTAGGTGCTTTTCCCCATGCTGTTGGAACATCTGTAGGCTCAGCCATGCTGCCTCTCAGTTCTGAATGGCACAGAACTGCTCAACATCAGCACACAGCGGGAGAGGAAATGTGGTCATGGAGATGCATCCATTCTCCAGCAGCTTGCACCAGAAATATCTCCCTGTAGCACCTGCCATCGACATCAGCCCAGGGCCAATGAGTACACAGACTTGGACTGTACAACTGCCCAAAACATTAACACAACCAAAGTGAGCCTGTACTTCTTTCGATCAAGACATTATGTTGGCAAGTGCAGCAAAAAAAAAAAAAATCCCGCATCTAGTGATATTTTCAGTCCTCTTAGAGCTATAAAATAGATAGAGTAAAAATAAATCTGTACAACAAAATTTTCCTTTGTGTTTCACCATGCATATCAAATGAAACAAGGACATTATTTTCAGAGGGATTTATATTGTAAGACTGGAATTCTACATTAGAAATTATACTTAGGAATTCTATATATTCTCCAAGCGTATGTGCTGTAACACAGCACAGAAATCTTGTGAGCCAGTATGGATTTGTAAACAACTCAAACATCAGTGTGTTATCCACATTATTTTTTCCCTAAAACCCAAATATGGCATCGTGCCAACCACTATGAAGAAAATTAATTCTGTCCCAGATGAAATCAGTACAGCCCAGACGGCTGAAAATCCAGGTCTAGGGAGCTTTTGGAGCATTTATGTAGATCTACACCATCAAATACTGTTTCAAATCTCTAGTTGGTTTCCACTTTGGTTTCCACATTTTTTTCTGTTGTTGGTGCTGGAAAGTTTGGCTTTGTCACCAAATACTGACCTCATTACTCAGATACTCTGCACAAAATATCCACACTGAACAGCACCCATGACTAATGTGAGTTGAATCTCAACCTGCCCATCTCCTTAGACACTGCATAACATTTTGAAAATACCTTCTTTAGCAACAACACTGGATTAAGAGTCACAGAATTCTATAGATCACCTCTCCACTCATGACCATGGTAATACAAGCCAAAAGTAGCTGAGAGTTTGAATTTGAGCTCTCCAGATGAACTATGTCAGTTTAACTGAACCCAGGTGATACCAATAAGTAGAAGAAAACTCTCTCCTACAGAAGAGACCATTGAAAGCTGCACCCCTCTCTGAGACAGTCTGCAGGAGATAAGGAATTCTTCTTGCTTGAACTTGGCCAGTTTTCTTTCCTACTGTGATAAAACCAATGGCCAAAAGACAGAGATGTGGGGATATTTTCCTACAATGTAACAGGACTTGACAATCAAAAAGGAATATAAACAATTTCCAATTCCTGGAGGTACCAGGAATGCTGGAGCAGTGATGTCTATCTTCTTACCTTTATGGCAGTGTTGAATTATACCGGAGTAAAACATGCAAAGCATGGAGAAGTGGATGTAAAGATTTTCTGCCCGAGAGAGCCTCCCAAGCCTCCCAGCTTATATCTCTGGCCCAAGTCAGCAGTGGTATTAAATACCAGAGAATGGGTACCTGTAAGTGCAATTGTTCCAGAGTCTAGGGCAGGTAGCCTCTCAGAGGCCCAGACTATAGTTAGAGAAAAAGTGTGGGGTCTAAGGCCTTATGTAGCTTTTCATTAAAAGGCTGTCATTTTCCAACCCTGTTAGTGTCATAGTTAGTGTTAGATTTCTATAAACTGAAAACACAAGCAGATCATTCTTGTTACACCCTGAAGAGTCTACAAAATTACAGTGAAGACTCATCTTAGTGTTTTTCAAGGCCTTTCATTAAGATTTAAAGTGGTGTCTGGCCACAAAACTGTACTTAGCTTTGGGATTAGGCCTGAAGCAAGTAGTCCAGATCCTGAAGGCCCAGGTAGATGTTTCCCACTTTCTCCTGCAGAAGTCAGAAGGGGTTAGTAGGCAGGATGGTATTAACGAGCCTCTGAAAGCCTCAAAATACTTTTAATTTGCCACTGAGATGGTATGGGTCAAGACAGCTGCTGGTGGTACTGAAGATAATATGAAGATGCCATATTATCTTTGACAATAAAGATTGACATCTAGATAATTTTAGAATTAAGATCAGTGGTTTGGAATGTAGAACACTATAAATTATTTATTGCTGCATTGTGCAGTGTCTAGAAAGCACTATGACTAATATGGCCATACTTCTCAGCCTTAGCTTGTCCTTGGGTAAGTTACACATTTGTAATAGTGGTGAAGAACCAAAAGCATCTTGAAGACTCTTTGTTTGCTAACTATTGAAGAAGGCAGAAGGGTTCAGAGAAAAAATGAAGCAGAAGGTCTCTGCGACTCTTACATTGTTTTTTGTTGTACAAGCTACCTTCTTTCTTTATGACTTATAGATAAGATCAAGTTTTGTTCCAGAAAAAAAAAAAATCAACAAAAAAAACACATCCAGACAAAATAGTTTTGCTGCACCTTTCAGATCCCAGATCATTTTGGAGAACTATTCAATTTGATGGTACTATTCAATGTGGGTTTCTGACCCACCTTGCTAAATAGGTGGATGTTAAAACTTAGGTTTAGTGTTCAAGAAACGCTAAAACTAAGTGCCCACAGGGCACAGACGGGTATTATGAAGACTAGTGTTAGTGGGGTTCTCTGGCCTGCGTTTCCACTTCATATAGACAATGGACAGGATGGGTTTAAGTTCTAAGAACTAATGCGTTTTTCAGCATTGTTTTTGGGACATGTTGTGATAAAAACAGTATATGACAATACTGTCACTAACGATACTGAAAGTCCTGTGTTGCATCTGGTTGGGTGACTTGTTTATGAGCCAGAGTATGTTTCAAGTGAAGGTTCAGGTTATGACTGGTGATAGACGACCTAAAGCAGCCAGACAAGTCAGTCTTGCAGCACCCTGCAGGACACAGCCACCCAGAACAGGACTGGAGTTACTGCAGTTGATAGTCTTATGCTTACCTCAGGGCAGGGAGGGCTGGGTTTACTATCAGAAACCTATGGCGATCAACCAGGTTATTTTTTCAGCATCCTGAAGAATCCAGAAAGCTAGACATAGAACTGATGTTAAGGGGTCTTCAGGGTTTGTCCTACAAGTTAGAGGAAGAAATGATCACCTGGCCACATATCACCTTGGGGGTGGGATTTGGGTGCTGCAACTTAGTGCACTTAAATAGTTTATATTTGTGGTGTCCTCAAAGGCCCACACTGCAAGACAATAATCAATTTCATGAACTGAAGGCATTATGCTAACTCTGAGCACCTGGATTGCTAACTGGGTAAATAGGGTCAGGGATAGGTCTAGACCTGGCATTACCCTTACTGTGACTTATTTCAAGAATGAAAAAGGAAAAGAGATTACAACTGCAGTGTTGAAGGCTATTCTACATTTGAGGTTAAGATTATGATTTGTAGTTACATTTAGGACCTAGAGTAGTTTAAGAAAGCACTTACGAAATTCAAACTTGGAGTCATATGTTAAGCTGGCACTTTGTCCATGAGAAAAATCTTGGTTTAAGGCTAGACTTGTCTTCAGAGAAACTGACAGAGAAAAAACTCACTTTGAGAGGGCTGTGACAACTCCAGAAATCCCAGATAAGCGTTAATGGGCTAGAGAGAGGGGTGGTAGTTCAGGGATTAACTCAGCTAAATATTCTAATATGCATCATGTGGGCATGAAGGGAGCAGCCAATAACAGAGCTGAAGGTCTTAGCCTGAGTTTTAGTTTCTATACTCCTTTGTGGGTGCACTCCAGGTTAGGGTTACAGAGGCAAAACTGCCAGGCAGGTTTTTTTTTTGTGTGTGTTTTTTTTTTTTTTTTTTTTTTTTTTTTTTTAGGATTCTGTGCCTGGAGGAGTGTTATGGGGAGGAATGCTGTATGTGAGGTTCAGGCACTTGTTTATGACTTCAGGTAGGGTCTGGCCTCCAGGAGACCTCTCACCTTGAGAGTATGTTTCTGTTTTCAGAACCAAATGCCTCAAAACAATTTTTAGGATTGGATTTTTCAGAACCAAATGCCTCAAAACAATTTTTAGGATTGGATTTTGAGGAACTACAGCAGGAAGAAAGGCTTTTCTTGCTGTGCTGCCTTTGTTCCAGGAAGGTAAGGATAGGATGTAGATAACCAAAGTTACTATATAATATATAATAAACAGCGATACAAGGACTAGAGCTTTTTCCACCAAAATTTTCTGAGGTCTGCAGTACTGAAGAATAATAAATTTTCTGGCTGCATCTAGTTCTGTAAACACATTCTGCTGCCTCCAGCCTTACTCTAAATCCCCACTCAAACCCAGCCTGAAATGTTCTTTAGCAGCAGTTATTTCAGACTCAATCTAAGCTTTTCAATCCCTTTATCAGCTGCTTCTACCCTGACTGTTTGTAACATGCACGATGGCTCATCAGGACCTGGACCCTAAAGGCAACCTCAGAATCATTGCAGGGCTCAGGACTGCCAGCCACTCCTCACCTGATCCTTCTTTCTGATCTCTACACTCACAGCAAGAAAAGCATGTTTGGCTGCTTCCATTCTCATCCATACCCATAACCAGAAGTCCCAGCCTGGGATGTACAAGGACTCTGCATATACATAAAGATACAAGGGACAGACTCCAGCCTCTGTCATCAGGTTTTCTTCCTCTGCTTAGGCCCTACACCACCACACCGGGAAGACATTTTGTTCTCACAATCAATCCCTCAGAAATAACCAAAAAAACATGCCTATCTGAAGTCATAATAAAAGGATCTGATCCCACAAATACGACTTCTTTCCAAGAAAACTCTCCTAGTTCAGCAGAATGCAGTAAGAAAAATTCAACTCATTTCTCCAACCCAAAACTTAGACCTGACATTAACTTAGTTCCTTCAATCATGATGAGACCTTTCCTTAGAACATGAAAGACACTGGGTCATATGCAGACCCCATAGCAGAAGACTTCTTTCCCAAGGCCTTGTTGTTGCAGAACTTATGAAAAATGTCTGTAAGCACATTGGGTTCTGCAACTCACAGCCAGGGCAGTTATGTAGATAGGACCGTGTCCCACCTTGCCTGAGTCTGTCTCACTTCTGTCCTTTCCTGCCTTTTCAGTAGTTGAATGATTATTGAATGATAGTTAGATGCAGCAAGGACAGTCCCTGTAGCTCCGTAAGTTTTCTCCCTATCTCTAGCCATCACCCTGACTGTCATAAATATACTACAAGAGAGCCCCGGTCTTAAGTCCATAAACAAATGTCTCTCTTACTCCATGTGCTCTGGATAAAAGTACTGTCTAGATGCTTTACATCCTCGCATCCTAATTGTAATCCCATCTCTAACATCATAACTTCCCAGGGGACCATCAGACACATTAAAAGCCCTGATTCTCCTCACTATGAATTCTCTTCCTATCCTTCTGGTCTGTGTAGATACAGTCAGTGTAACTTGTTCGGCTGCCTAATTTTCTCTAGCCTGAAACGTATTGCGAAATTAGATGATATAGTAGGACACAACAGCCTTCAGCCTCCATAGTTTATTGCCTAGGCTTTACAGGATGCCTCAATAAAAATGTCTTTAAATGCATTAACTTCTGCAATGACAAATCTACCCCTTAAGTGATATGTAGCTCACGGGGCCATCCCATTCCTGAGATCAGTTAAGTCAGAGAAGCGGAAGCAGACAGGCAGGTTATTCTTGTTACAACCTGCAGAGCTGTGAAAGACAGAGAGCGAGCAGGTTTCAGTGGGGCACTCTCCCTCACGTCATGATTTACGGAAGTGGCTGGTCTCCTGGCTACGTTTGAGGATATGGCGAGAGCTGCTTAGGAATCCAGAGCCTAAAGCATTTGAGGACATCATTACTGCAGCGTCTTGCAGTGGCCAGGTGGGGAGATGGGAGCTAAGAGGGGACTGTAGCAAGCTAGGCAGAGGGTCTTTTGCTATGTGAACTGCTACCCAGGTATATTTCAGGTTAGGGTCAGGTTTAAGGTTTCAAAATCTGAAGTAGACAGACAGACTACTCTTGCTGTGTCAGAAGAGCATGGAAAGCTAGTGAGCAGACTCTTGTTGGCAGGCAAGGGCCTTGTCTGGCACTTTAAGGGCAAGCGACTATTGCTTAATGATCCAGAATCTACTGCATTTCAAGTCATAAGTACTATAATGTTTTCCAGTGCCTATAAAGTAACAGCTAAGTCTGCTGCTAGGGGATCTGGAGGGTTTTTCCAGCTTCTGACAGGGCACTAGTGCCCTGGTTCACTGCCAGCCCTATAAGGCAGAGGTACACACTGGTCTTTCGCTCTTTAGGATCATGGACTTGTTAAGGGTTTGTTTCTTGCTTATAGTGGGACTTGGTTAGCAATGAAAGTCAGTTGCTTTAAAAAATACCTGCCTTCGATGGCATTGGCCCGGCAAGGGACATGTCCATAAATCCTGGTATTTTCAGCGGGGCCCTTGAAGGATGTGACAACTGTGGAAGGCGGTGGTTCCCTTTCCCTCCATCCCATGCCCGCAGCTTCTCTGGCTGTCCGCTGACACAGATCCTGTGCTCCTCCCTCTGCAGCCTGCCTTTGGATGTGGTGTTTTGTGTTAGACATCGACTTCTGATTCTCGCAGGTCAGCAAGTAACCTTCGTAAGTAAACGAGTAGTCAAATTAAAGACAGGCATGTTTCAACAGGAGATCTCAATCTGATTCCAAAGGTGAAAGATCAAGTTTATTAACTAAGCCACCCACCTCCCTAGGAATATTACATGAATTAAAACCAGACTTCCTGGTGTTCTATATGCAACCGCTGTCAACAGCATAAATTATGCCTGAAGAGGTTTTAGTTTCTCTTCTGAAAAAATATAAAAATTTAGAATTCTTTTTTTATTATTATTTAAGAGTTACAAGGTTTGTTTTTTTAAAAAATTTTCTGTGGATGATATCCTGTCTTCCACTTACAGATTTAGGCAGCCATTGTAAGCTCTCCCTTAAGGGCACAAAGCAGATATCCAAAGTCTTACAACACTTGTCGAAGAAAAGGCTTGTTTTTTGTTTAACTGAGAAACCCGGGTTTAAACTGGCCATTACAGATGAGATAATATGCTCCAGCAACAGTCATCTCTGAAACCTACTGAAAGGATAAAAACTTTGTTTAAAAAGCAAGACTCAAATTACTCATTCCTTTACAACTATTAAAGGCATTTGATCTAGATACACTACAGCAAGTCTCATACAAATGCTAAGTGCTAAAAGTTAAAACTGTCAGTTGATCTCTAGTATAATCAGTGGTGAAACTTACTGCAGGGGCTAGGAAAGCTGACAGTTCATTTACAGCACAAAGAAGAATTACCATACCATTCATGATAGACAGTTTGAACTAATAAGAGAGAAATGGCCTTCCCTCCAGTGGTCACACTGATGAGGCATCTTTTGTAGGACTTCTTTGAATGGGGATGAGCATTACTGCCTTTATGCAGTTACAAGCTGGTGTAAATCAGGACTAATTCAATTTTCATCAGTGTTAGGCTGATACAAACAAGTTCCTCGTGATATTTTCACAATGATCAAGTTACTGCATGTGAGCTTCAGCATGTAATAATTTGTTCTAGATTCCGATCACTGCTCAGAGTAAGAGGTCATAACAATAAGCGTAAAGCCTCCCACCAGACAAATTAATCTGGTAAGCTGTTTGTTACTGCAGATCTCACATATACTTTGTACTTGGCATGGAGGACAGGTCACAAAATGAGTTGAAAAATTTCTGGAGAAATAGCCAGCCATCAAGAGTGGTTCCCTGGTTCTTTCTTGAGGAATCTTAACAAAACGAAAAACTGTTATTTATTTTAAAAGAAAATCACTGATCAACTCAACTGCAGCTGGGTGAATTTGCAATTAGTAATTGGATGGATTAATTTTACGTGTCCTCCTGATTTAACTGATAACTTGGCAAAACCCCAAAATATATTTATTCATTATTACTATTCAATACTACTTGCAAAAAAAAAAACCTCATCTGTGCAAGGATGACTCCAATCTGGACCCCAGTACGTTAGAAGCAAAAATTCAACACCAGCCTGACCTACCAGGTCTTTATAAAATCACTTTCTCATTGAATGTCTGGTAATTTTGATCCTTGTATATATTTCTTCACCTTTTTATTGGAATGTTACTTTAAGACCATGGATGAAATGAGCGTCGAAGGTGCCTGTGCTCAGCACATTGTTTCCCTTTGGGCCACCTCAAGTGTTTTGTTTGCAGTCAGATATTAAAAATGATCCCAAACTCTGAGTTCTCTTCCTCGTGGGGCTCTTTCCGAAGTTCTGGTAACGTGACGTTAAGTGGGACTACAGCACGTAAGGGGCATCCCTCACTCATATGTATACACATCTATGAGAGTCAACACCAGATTTTCCGAAGGTATCCAGGGGTTTACATTTGCACTTTTCAGACAAGGCTGCAGAGCTTCAGACCTCTCATTTTGACTTGTGTACACATACAAATGCACGATGCGGAGACACAAGAGTCCTTTGTCCAAACAAACTTGAGCCGTCTCAAAGGAGGCTGTGACTTTCCCATCACAGGGTATAGAGGGAGAAGTGGCAGCACCAAAACCCACAGCCCCCAGTGCCACAGCACAAACAAACCAGAGGCACCAAGGCTATGGGATATTTGCTGCCCCGTGTGAAATGCCATCAAGGCAAACAAAAGGAATCTGTTGGGCAGCACAGAGCCTGGCGTCGCGTTGGAGCTGCCCAGCCTTGCCGGCGGCATGGCGGGGTTCTGTTCCCACCCACATGTCACGGACTGGCACGATGGTGTCCCCAAGAAGAATATGCCCATTTCTTAATGAGAAATGCAGTGATTTGTCTGATAAGCAAGCAATTATCCAAAGACAGTATCATTGTTTGTGGGTAGGAAGCCATCCTCCATCATGCCAGGGATGTGACCATGCACAATGCATGTTTTACTTTAGGCTAAGACTTCCCTTTCATCTAGACTGTGGATTCCTTTCACAACCAGTGACTGTAACTGGCTTGCATAAAGCTACCTTTCATCTGATTTCCTAATAAATAGGTTTTTTAATCACACAGGGTCAGTTGCTGGTGACTAGAATATTTTCTAGCCCTAATCTCCATGACAGGAACATGTCTGAGCAGGTATACAATACACCTACTACCACATACCTGGATAAAGAATGAACCCTACTGGAGTATATCACAACTGTGCATCTCAAATGCTGCAAATTGGTTGCAAGTGCCATTCCCTCCACTACTACCTGAATACTTCACAGAATCCCAGAATGGTTGAGGTTGGAAGGGGCCTCTGGAGGTCGTCTGGTCCAGCTCCCTGCTCAAGAACATCACTGCAGAGCTGGGCTGTGGGAAGATCCCAGACATCGGATTGCTCCCACAGTTGTTCTCTTGGAGCACATTTTAAAAACTGCCTACTTCCTTTGGAGGAAGAGGGTAAAAACCCAGATACCCATAAAAACCTTAAAACAAAATAAAATAAAATAAAATAAAATAAAATAAAATAAAATAAAATAAAATAAAATAAAATAAAATAAAATAATAAAGTACAAACCTATACCCTTGGAAGTGAGAAGTGTTTCTCCTGTTGGGGAAGAGATAACAATTTAGAGCCCACTCAGCTGTGTCTACTGGATACCCCAGCATGTGCCTGACCATGAGCTCATCGGTCCACCTGTGAGCCAAGGCAGATTTTCACATACTTCTAGGCTGTAAGTAATCATATTCCTTCATAGCAAAGTCTATAGGTGGACGGAACTTACAGGCCCCTGAGCTGAAAGGCAACACTCATATGCTTTAAGTTCAGAGTCCTGCAGAACTGAGTCACACCCAGCCGTCATCTTTCCACCAAACTTCTGTTCTCTTCTTTACAATGTAATAGTGACTGTTCTTAATCTATTTCAAAACATGCAGCACATAATCCTTAAAGAACATGATGAAAATCCCATTAATTTCAACACAGATGATTTAGTCTTTATCACAGAATGTGACTATACACAGAGCTGACATAAATATATGGCTTTAAAAAAATCTCCAATAAATATATTTACTTGCAGCTGCTTAAGAAAAATCCCTACAATCAGATCATAATCTCTTCCCACAGAAAACAAAGAACAGATTTGTCAGCAATTCCCCTGTTTCCTAGATGCTATTACCAATGCACTGGCATTAGTTTAGAAGAAGACTGTCCTGCAAAACATGACTACCCTTTTAAAAAAGTAATTGCTAGGGGCAACTTCGAATAGGCTCAAAGAGGGCAGAGAGGGAGATGGAGAAATAAGAGAATTGCTGTTGTTTTGATCCATTGCCCTTACAGTCCCTCAAATCCTCTTTGATTTAGTTTCTTAGACTGCTTTTGCCATCTAAAATACCATAATCAGAACCTTATTTCTCCTGTGCTATTATTAATTCTAAAATTGAGTCACAACTACCGATTTGATCTCCATTGCATTTTTGCACTGTATACAACATACCTGTGATGCAACACCATAGGCTCTGGCAAGGTAGCTATCCAAACTGCACAGTGGATCTCAGCTCTGATACTGGGCTTTCTCCACAGGTTGGAAATATGGGATATCGCAGTTTGGAGCCTCTCCTGCACACAATGTAGATAGTTTGGAAGGCTCTCTACCCCTCTTCTAAAATCTGTATTAAGTTGGCATTAAGTCTGAGATGGTGTGATAGTTTAGGGGTAAAATATTACAGAAATGTTGTGATCCCCAGACAGACAATCCAAATCTAGGAAATCATGATTCAACATAAAATAAAAAATAATTTAAAAAAAAAAAAAAAAGCTGTGGAAAGGCACAATGAGGCACCTAAACAAGCCTTTTGACTGCAATACCATGTGAGCACTAAATAGTTATGGTTAACATTTTGTTAACAGTCTCTACATTTTTAAAACATCTGGTTTTTTTCTTAATCATGTTACTCAAGAACAAATGCAAATGCTGCCAAACTGTCAGAACGGGTGCATAAGAGGAGAGAAATGGAGAGCAGGACTGCTCCAAGTGTCTTCGAGACACAAGTGGGACTGTTCCCACAGGCAGTTCATAATCTTCATCTCTGGAAGTTGCTGAGAGAGATTAGTGGGTGGGAGGGGAAGCACTTCACTGTCAAGTAGCTGGATAACATTCTGCAGCTTGTATTGAGGCATGGCCCAGAGCTGCAATTTATCCCTATCCCAACAACAGCTTTTCTGAGGCGGCTGCTCCAATGCCAGGAAGAAAGGGGCCTTCCCATTTAGCAAGTTCAGAGCAATGCCAGCGAGGAGAGGAGGGCCTCATTCCCAGGGTCTGAGGCATTTGGCCATGCTGTCGCTGCAGTTGTGATGGAGGATGCCTGACTAGCCCATGCACCCTTCTTAGATAAGCCCAGGTTAGGGTCTGGATGCACTGGATCGCCCAGATTGCATGTACCTACACCAAGCATCTCCCCACTTGTGTGTGGTGGAGCTGCTGCTACCAGCAGCATCATCACTGCATTGTGCGGTCTGACACGGCCAAAAGGAAACACCTCTGGGGCAAATAGGCCTCGGGAGCTCCTTTTACTGTTGAACCTGTTCGCTTCTGCCAGACACTGACCAACATCAGCACCCGCTATGTTAAGAGCTGCATAAATACGAAGAAGGCAAGGCCTCTGTGCCCAAGATCTTACTGCTTAAGGAAAGACTTGTTTAGAAAAGCGAGCCCGATGTGGCCCCACCGGTGAGCATTCAGGAAGGAGAAAGCTGCCACTTTAGTAGTCCTGCAAACTACAACTGGGTTTTAAGGCAAATTTGAGAGAAACACTTAAACTTCAGCCCTCCAGAGACCGCTTACCTCTCTCTGAGATGAGGGCATTGGTTGGTTTCCTGTGGGCTGGGGCCACAACACCTGGCAGAGAGCAGCCAGGATCTACCTGCAGGATGAACCTGAAGGGGTGCAGAGACAGGGACTGTGATGTGCAGGGTTAGCAAGCAGCAACGTGTGGGTGGTGTTGCTTGCCTACCTCTCCAAATAGGTGGGCATTTTTAAGCTTTCCTGTTGATGAGAGACCAAGTAATCATGAGAACATGTTATTTAAAGAGGGTCTTTTACCCCAGAGCCACTGTTAGAGAGGGAGCAGGTGTATTACCACTGAGTGACTGGGTGAGGGGAGCAGAATGGGTATTTAAAGTGTTCAGCTGACTAGCACAGATGTGATGGCCACGGGCCAGGGAGGTAAATTCCTGCTCCATGAAATTCATCATCGGCACTGGAGTGGTTGTTGTGCCCATGGGTTTGCCTTTGCAGGATGGCAGCGCTAAGATCAGGGTGCAAAAGTGACCAGCAATCCAAACCTTCCAGACTCTTAAAGCAACCCTCTCAGTGCAGAATATTTTTGATGACGGTTCTTGGCACTCCAGCACTAAGCTTCTGGCCCAACAAAGGTAGAAATTGCCCAAGAAAAGAACAACTCAGATCACTTTGAGTCATTCAAGCAGTAATTGAAAAATGTTTTGACATGAGACAGGCAGCTCCGGCCTTCTGTCCAAGGCCTTTCCTACACTTCGAAGCTCTGCTACCGACCTCCTGTAAGCAAAGAAGCAGTTCATGAAGCTGATGAAAATAATTGTTTTCCAGAACTGTTTGAACAACCGTTTGCTTTTTTTTTTTTTTTTGTATCTGTGTCCACACTTCAGCTTTTTTTGGCATCATTATTACTGAAACAACATTATAAAGAATAAAGCAGGCTTTGGTTGCGACAGAGTTTCCCACAGGAGCTGGGTTGGTAGAGCACTGCCCAGGGCTGCAGTTAGCAGAGCCTTTTCTGTAACAGTAAAACTTGTTTAAGAAGCTCTTGCCCCTGGCCTGTTGTTTCTGTCCCTGTGCTATATTTCAGCATCTTTTTGCCTGTATCAGTGCGACTGTTTGTTAAACTATGCCATAATGCAAATCATGGCAACCAAGAAAAAGCCATGGGCTCAAGGAGGTTGGTTTTGCCTTTAATGCATCATTTCCATGTTCTGCTTGACAAAGCCCTGCAAGACAGTTACAACGACACAATGAAGGAGATGGCAAGAGGCAGTGCAGGCCAGGAAGAAGTAATGGCTTGGGGTGGGGATTTTTTAAGCTGCTTTGCTCTCAGATAAACCATGGATGTATGGTGCCCAGGCACTGCGGGCTGTGCTCTGTCCCGACACAGCTCTTTGCTCATGTGTTTTTCTGTCTGGACATTTTCTCCACTGAGGAGCTGAGAGGACATCCTCAAATGCCATGAGCTCACAGTCATCCACCAGTTTCTTCACAGGTTTATTATGATACTGAGTTTTTATGTTTTAATTTTCAACATGCCGGGTGTTTATGCAAAAGGGAAATGGAGTTCATGCTTTAGCTTTTGTGATATTTTTGCTCTTAATGTCAGGTTCCCCAAGCCCCAAGAAAGCCTTAACTCTTCTAGGCCCTCAAGCACTACCTAATCCCACTGTAGATGATATCTATCTAATGGCCTGAAAAGGAACCTGAAGGGTGCCAGTAAGAGCTTCCACCCTGTCACATCAACAAATCATCTAATAAAACCATGCAGACAGATCTAACAAGAGAGAAAAAGACAGGATTAAAAAAAAAAAAAAAAAGCATACATTTTCAGACCTTCTTTATACAGAGAATAAAGAAGCAATAGAACACAAAATCAGTGTATCTGTTTCCTCTACAGATCCTCTTTAAAACAGGTATCTTGTCAGTTAGATTACTGATGAAAAGGAAAAAGAAACGTGATACTGGCTGAATTGTGGGGGCATGAGAGGACGATTCCACTGCTTATTCAGGATGGGTTAATTTGAAAGAGAAAAGACATCTCTCTGAATGGCCCTCATGACAGTCTTGTGAGAATAAGCAACAGACAGAGTGGAGCCCATCTGGGTTTTTACCAGTTAGGCTCTCTCAGGGCAAAGACCTTGTATTGCATAAAAATATGAACTTGAAAGACACCGTTGGACTCTTTCAGAAGCCATATTGCATGTATTAAGCTGGAATTGCATATAACTTTGTCATTTTTATCAGTTACTTTGGAATTGTGTATTTTATTCTTGCATCTAAGGCATTAAAGTTCATTAATTTAATTCCATCTTATCAAGCAGCAGCTGAACATATGCTCAGCAAAGGAGAGGAGAAGAAAACAAAAAGCTTTTTCACTCTAAAAGGGTTCTGCTGTATGTCATGGGGGCCTATATGAGCTCACAAATCACTGGCAATAAAAAGGATGCCTAGTGAAAACCAAAGTCATCAGTCCAATAAGAGAGAGCCAGAAAGCCAAGTGTGTGTGACAGTAGCAGGAATTAACTTCTTTAAACCAGTTCTTCACTGTCATATGAAGTGTCCATACTGGAATCATACCTGTTGTTATTTATTCGTAGTTGTAGAATAGTGCTGCTGTAGCGATTGCTGAAGAAGACTATCATGCAGAAAGACTGGATCAGCTGTGCTGGACACTCCTGTCTTACAACCTAAGCATGCTTGCATATTTTCACTAAACACAGAACTGCAGCATATTCCTACATAAGCAAGCACAATAGCCTTCAAAAAGAAGCTCATTTCACCAGTGTTTTATCAACAAGCCCTGAACAGATTTCTGATGTCCATAAGAAACTGGATATTTCTCTGATCCAAGCCCTTTGTAAGAAGAACGTCTGCCTTTGTTATTTAACTGAACACAATCTGTGCGGAAGGAGTCTTGACAGGACAACCGCAATGGAGTAGATGATTCTTGATACAAATATTTTCAAGGGTGACAGTTAAGTATTTCAGTTAAAATACATCAGACTAAAATCAGATGACTTCTAACAACTCACGAGATCAAAAGCAAAAGCAACAGAGAAAAACAGGAAATTTTAATTCTAGGAATTAAATTCTCTTCAAAGAATTCTGTGCTTCCACTTCTTCACTGTAACCTCTGGGGTAAACACAAGGCTTTAAGGCCTTATCATGTTTCTCTTGATATCAAGTGGGATTTGTTGATTTTAACAAATCTAAGGCATTAACATAGAACATAGTCTACCAAAGGTACATCACAAAATCGTAGTTATTCTGTGGTTCTGTCTCTCTATGTGCATAAGAGTGGAAGTCTCCAAAAATTTCAGTTTCACTTTGTTACTAGGACAGGCCAAATATCATTTTAGTGCAGCTTCAAGTCTCTGACCACAGTAAGGAGCAGATGCTTTCAGAAAGACTGTAACAGGTCATGTACAGGCTGCTTCTTCCTCTGGAGAGGAATCATTAGAAAGTTCTTAGGCCAGAGGCTAACCTCATTTAAAGGCTACTGACGAGCTATGAAATCTTTAATATAGGTTGAGGAGAAGGAAAATGCAGATTTCTCTGACTTTTGTAAAAGTGTAAAACCTATCCACATCTCAGCTTTTAAGACATTCCACTATAATTAGGAAAATAGGCTGGGGTACGCAGCCTATCTCCGAGGGCACACCACAACCCACCCAACAAGTGCTGCAACACACCTTGGGAGTCTGTAATGCAGGCCTGCTAGCAGGTTCCAGAAATAATACCATCAGTATAACTTAGAAATAGTTGAGCCAGTCCCATGCTCGGTGTCCTGGCATGGCACTGATACAGCCAGTATCAGCTGGCACCAGGCTAGCTCATCCAAAACCAGGTGGGGAATCTCTGCTGAACTGAGGCTGAGCTATGCTCAGTTCTCACATTAGAAGTTTTGACCACAAACATTCAACAAATATTTTTAGGGAACATTTTAATGAACAATTTTTTTCTCATTTTTTGCAAATCTGACAAGTATTTTCCCTCAACCATAACACCAATGCCCAGTGTACCCAAAGAAACCAACCTCTGCTGCATGAGTCTCTGGCCTTGCTTATGCCATGGAGGTAGGAGCCATGCCACAGCAGGTTAGACATGGGCTGGGCATTACAAGACCACAATCTACGGGTAGCTCAGGACTGACTCATTGTGGCCTTGGAAAGCCACTCACGCATCCACTCTGCGTTAATGTGTCCATCTGGTACATGGAGATAATGTTGTTTACCTGTCTTCATAAAATGCTCTGACTTATGAAGGTGGAGATACACTCATAAACAATCATGCTGAAGACTTCAAGCCTAGATAGAACACAGAGATAAACCAGATGTTATTGATGGTCTGGCAGCTCTTGGGAAGATTTCTTAGAGTGATGTGATCAGATATGACATCGGATGAAAAAAAAACTGAGTACAGAAAACAGAAGCTAGTAAAATATTAGGGGTGACAACAACACAAAGCAACAACAACAACGAGCTTGTAGAAGAAAGTTGCTGGTTTGCCTATGGCAGCAAAATCTGCCAGCAAAATACCCAAGAAAATGTTGAGTAGATGAAGACTCGTTTGCCCTGAGTGCCTACAGCTCATCGATTTTAATTTAGCAACATTTGCAAGAGATTGTTCTTGGTTTATTCTCCCACCAATTTATTTGAACCAGTATGTCTTTAAAGTCGACCAAATGTAATAAAAGAATATTTTCCAGCATATACTCTTACAACAAAGAAGAGAACAGTGGAACACATTTTTTCCCAAACCATTTACTAGTCTCCAGGGAGATATAATTTCCTTTCAAACTGAACTACATTTCAATTCATAGGACATTTTTATTATCCATTTTGGGCTAAGTAATTGACTCTTTTGGAGGCAGTTCCCTCATTGTTGCAGTATCAATTAGTCAACGGAATATCACAAGGTAAAGCGAGAAACTGACAAGATATGTGAACTTTCTGCTCTGCACTTTGAAAGAAACTCCTTGTTTTACTCAGCTGCTTAGCTGCTACTTAAAATTTCACCTCACCATATTCAAATAAGTAATAACTCTTACTTTAGGTGGACTTATGGAATATACAGCTGTGTGCAAAACCAACAAAATCATTCTCAGCCTCAATAGGTATGGGCATGGTGTGAAGCAGGAGACTGCTGTATGCTGAGTGGTCCTCTTCTGAAGCAGATGCAGTGATTCACCCACGACCACAGAAGGGACAAGTGCTCATTTCCATCTGAATGCTGCTCAAGGATGCTGGTATCTTGCAGGTTTGGGGGGCAATGTAGTAAATATTCAGTTCCTTTGAGTGCCTGATGCAGCACTCTGAACCACCACTGCCGCTGCTGATGCAGGGAAAATACTAGAAGATGAGGGTAATGGTAGGCTGAGCTCTTGAGAAAACCAGTGAATAAGCAGAAGGTGGAGTCTCTGGACGTGCCAGCTATGTACAATGAGTCTGCTTTGTGCAACTCCACAAAACCACTGCTACACACCTGGAATTTGTGCACAGAGTGATGTATGTACACGATGCATTTGGGGTTGGATGTAGCTTCCTTTCATGCTCTGTTTAGAAAGAACTTACTACACTGGGCAGTTAAGGTGTATAGGAAAGCTTGCAGTTAATGACTAGCTGAGAATTGCTGCTTGCTTTTATAGTCATTCCTCTTCTGTCAAGGAAAGATCAATAGCACGTGCTCTGCATGAGAGTAAGGTAATCAACATCGTTTTCTGAAACATTAAACTGCTCCTTTATCAGGATGTATCAGAAAAAGAAATATGAAAACCTTAAAAATCTTTTGCATGGTGGATTGCATAAACTGCGTGTTAGAAAGCCCAGAAAGAGGATGATATGAAACCTTCCTTATTGCAGGCTGGACTTAATCACCAAAATCTCGTGAAATGATATGACATGACATACGACTGTTACCAACTGAAATCTGATTAGCAACTCCAAGTACAGTAGCTGTACTCAAACAATGAGGAAGAATTAAAGATCCAGGCAAAGTTTCACAAAGCAAGTAATTTCATTTTAATTGAAACCGTATGGGCATAGTTTTGGATGCAGTGAATACTCTGGAGTTTTTTGCTTCATTTGAACATGAGTGGTTTTAAGCCTATTGTTACTCAAATACATTGTGTTACATCCATCACTTGAAAAAAAAAAAAAAAAAAGGCATGGAAAAGGCAGCAGAAAAATACATTTCCCTCATCCCTCCAAATATGAATGTGGCATACCAGCAAGCTTTTGTCATGGCAGTATATATTAATATTGCACATCTATATGGGAACCATACACCACATTTTTACGTTGCAGCCTTAGCCAATGTTTCCTTCTTGTAAAACATCCAGGGTTTCTGGTAGAAGCTTTATTATAAAATTTGCATTGTTTCCACTCAGTTATGTACTAAGAATAATCAGGTAAAATTGTGATATTAACACTAATGGAAACAAGACAACCCTTGTTATCTGCCGTTGATGAAATGTCATGGTTTGAAGAGACCCCGAAGAACTGTGAATAGCTTCAGAAAGGTAGAGACATTTATTTCCATGTCCACATTTTGCATGCTGCCTACTCTTAAAATGACATATGATCCTTACTAAAGACAGAAGCTCTGACAGCCGCCAGTCTTTGCATTTTGCCCCTGGACAGGGACATGGATGAGAGTTATGGAGTGAAGCAAGGCAAGCAACGCAGTGGCATTTTGCTGGCTGGGACATAATAACTCATGGTCTGTAAAGCACACACTGATCGCATGAGATTTTGGTTGTTTCCAGTTGCTAAATGTTGTTAAAATCAACTTAAATGTTTTAAATAGTTTCCACGCATTGCTTTACCATTGCTGTGGTTACCTCAGGTATGCTCTGGGATCACAGATTAAATGCTCTGGTCAGTTTTAAGTGGAAGAGCAGACAGCAGGGCTCAATCAAAAAATAAAAGTGGAAGCACTTGTGTGCACAAGTAGCTGAATTACAGTCTTTTTCCACTAGGCCTATAGTATAATGATGTTAAAGAACTTCTCGCAGGACTATGAACAGGAAAGCAATGTGAGCAGGGAAAATGTGGCCATGCAGTGACCACCACCTCTGCAACCTGGGCATAGAAGTGCC
>VXAV01004405.1:223794-335815 GCA_013399715.1 Alectura lathami
GCATTTTGCTGGCTGGGACATAATAACTCATGGTCTGTAAAGCACACACTGATCGCATGAGATTTTGGTTGTTTCCAGTTGCTAAATGTTGTTAAAATCAACTTAAATGTTTTAAATAGTTTCCACGCATTGCTTTACCATTGCTGTGGTTACCTCAGGTATGCTCTGGGATCACAGATTAAATGCTCTGGTCAGTTTTAAGTGGAAGAGCAGACAGCAGGGCTCAATCAAAAAATAAAAGTGGAAGCNATGGAAAGCACTTACTGTCTTCCACACAGTTACAGATAAGTCTTTAATGAGATTTCAGTAATATATTATTACACTGTTCACTATCTCAAAACACTTATGGTACACTGTTTATCCACATAAAGATGTTGGCATGGACACATTTGCAATTTTAGAGTTCAAAGCTGTCTGGGAAGGATTTCTGTCTTTGCTCAGAACAGGAGGAGCTGCCATTTTGTAAGTAATTTGGGATTCAGAACAGTACAGAGAAGAAGATATGTCCTCCTTCATAAAAAATTAGGTAAACACATGTATATGTGGAAAAAAAAAAAAAAAAGGCAGTTACAAAAGCTAAGATTTTCTTCTCTGTGTACAGTTAATCCCATCAAAGGATTTAAGGAGGTAATTCCTTTGTATGCAAAGAGGAAAGATATGTGAAAAAACAGTACGGGTTTATCCAAATCACCCACTATCATATTCCAAGCATTACACCTCAGATCGAATTCCACAAGTTTTCCAACAAGTTCCTATGATGCTATAAAGCTATCAAGAACACATAATGTTTTTTGAGTACACATGAGATATTTGTAAGCATAAGGCTTAAACAATACTTAAGCAGCATGTTTTGCTAGGGAACTTTATCCTATGTTTTTCTCTATTTTGCAGTATAACTTACACAACTGCTCCAAAACACATACCATCCAGTTCTGACAACCCTCTGACAGGCAGTATCTGTGGCACCCTTTGCACACTATGAAAATCATATGAATTATCTGAATTGTGTTAGGCTATAGTTGACTAAACACAGCATTCATTACCATGGTAGACACACTTATTAATATCATGTTCTGATACTGTCTTTCCTGTATAAATGTTCTTTTTCTAACAAGATGATTTTAAAACTGAAGGATGAAAAGTACAGCTGGGCAGTATGTGAATTGTACAGTACAGGTAACTTTTAGCTGTGACTTTCATAAAAAATGTTTTGAGAACAGACGTTCAGATGCTGCAGTGGAAACAAAACGTGAGTTCAAAACCCCAGCTTGAAAGCTCTGCAGTTTTCTAGGCTTAATGCAACGCACTCCCCTTCCAGAGACCTTCACACAGTCCATTACAGCTGGTGGGACAGGGAGGTGAGGGAGATGCCTTCCTCTCCCCAGCCAGCTGTAGCAGGAGTTATGCTGGAAAGCTGCCTTTGAAGAAATTTCCTTTGCAGGGAGGGAGGTTGTGTTGAAACCTCCCTGCATGTAGTGTGACTATTCACCAAGGACAGAACATAATTGCCAGCAAATCCCATGACCTCTGCCCAAAGACGGAGTTATTACAAAGCCCAGCCTGATAACCCAGTACAGTCTGTACAAACAACAAAATGACAATAAACTCAAGGCAGTGCTGAGACAGAGTTCCTCATATGGCCAAATTGAGATGCTGGTCTTCAACATTCTTTGGGTTGGTAATATAAGGCAGTAAATAGCATCACATCAATTCTTTTCACATTTCTGGCTACAAAATCCATGCAATGTTTCTAGAGATGGACATTACCAACTACTTATTCTAACTCGGTTAACAGGTTGGCTGAGACATCCCCCTGTTTGGCTGGGGTGCAGGCATGTTTCAGCAGGAAGCCCATTTGGGTCATATCACGGCTTTCTACTGCACTCCTCTGCTGTGCACAACCCAGAGCTGTTATAGGGAGGGAAGGGGAGCAGGTAGGACCATGCAGGCACAGATGAACAATGCCTTAACAAGAGCAAAAGCGATTTCAAATCCCACCAGTTTGTCAGATTACTTGAGTTATTTGACTGAATGTTAAAATTGTTTCAACTAATCCTTTCACCACACAGATCTTACTTCTAGGCTCCCCTTTAAAAAAAAAATAAAAAATAAAAAATCCTTAAACATAGTGATTAACTACTTAATTTCCTTAAATATGTGTTTCTAATTCCTTTGTGCTAATTTGACTCAGAGCAATAAGGCTTCGAGCTAGTTAACTTTAACCTAGAATAATACCATTCTAAACCCAGTTAGGTTAAAAATCAAAACCTCAGATCCATTTGGAATCTTCATAATGCCCCTGACTTGACATTTTCACTGCCAACTGCAGGCATGTCTCCCACACCTCTCTGGTTCATGCCCATCAGCTCCACAGAGCCGATCACCTTCCTTCCAAATGAGTTTGGTTGACAGGGCGCTGACTAAAATAAAGTGTGCGATGCCATGTGTGCCATAAAGAAGCATGGCAATGTGGTTTGCGTGATGCCTACATATTTTCCAGAATCTCTTTGTATTGTAGGGCTCATAATCTTTCATATCATTTGGATGAACTCTCGGAATAATGATTTGTTCTGCATAGCTGGTTTTTCCATTTCTGTCATTAAAGCTGCTTTAAGAGCCATGCTGAAATTGCAACAAAAGATTTTCCCACCTCGCAAATCACTGCAGTATTTGGTGTGCACTATATCAATAAAAAGATTAACTTACTTGTAGGAAAGGGATGACAAAGTCCACAACTGTCCAAGCCACTAGAAAAATGAGGTTCTATTTCAGCTAAACTAGCTAGTAACAATGTCACTTTTTAACCCTCAGCTCCTCAGGTACAGTACAAGGCTCACAAGTGGATATTATCTTATGTACGGCATTAAATTAGTGCCATTAACCTTGTAGGTCAGCCTTTTGAAGTCAAGTAGGCATTTTGCTATTGATTTCCATGGAGCCAGGATTTCATATTTTTTTCCACTGGCTGCTTCAAAGCATCAGGAAAATTTTCTTCTTAGAAGCCCAGAGAAGAAATGTGAAACAGAAGGATGTGGAGAGAAGGATTTCTCCCTTGGTGGGAAAGCAGCATCTTCCAGATAGCTGACAGCTATCTATGCTGTCTCTGAAACAGCCCTGCAGGGACCGGCAGATGTATCTGAAATACTTACAGAAATCAATTCTGCTGGTTTCCCAGGAGTGAGAGAGAAAGTGACAGGCAGATAAATTACCCAACCTTGGCGGAAGCGAATATAAATGGGTCTGGGAGAGGGTGGAAGAGGTTAGAGTCGAAACTGCAATTGTGCAGCATTCGTGAGATGGAGCAACTCCCCTACATATCCCTGCCCAAATCTAGGTTTCTAAGGTTCACAGGAACAAGTTTTAACTGAGCTATGTAGAGGAATTTGGGAGAGAGGACATTTCTAATCTGTTCCCATTCACTGAAATAGGATAAGCACCAGACACCATTGTTGTGTTAGTCAAGGATTTTAAGGAATGCTAAAGAACTGAAAGCAAATTTCCAAAAGGCCTGTCATGAATAAATTGTATTTCTTAAAGGAAGAAATAGCAATGAAAAAAGTGTCAGTACTAAGGAAAAGATACGCAGCATAGACAGCCAGGGACTGGTCAAAGCCAGCGCACGCTAAGAAGCTACCAGTGCATGTCTGTCATGGACAGGCAGTACGAGAACTGTAGCACACCACAGGGCTATGGATGTGACCGCCAGTGTGTGGGAATGGGCCCTGCACTGAAATGCAGCACAGCAGACTGAGAGTTTCCAGTATAATCACACTCATGGGTACCACTGGATCCAACAGATCCTACTCAAATGCTCAGGGAGATCCCACTGGAGCCCAGGAAGCTATGCTGCCCCTACGAGAGTCCTGGCCAAGTAGCTCCAACCATCTCAAAGCAAGGACACAAATTTCCATTACTGTGTATGGAAAGGGAAAAACCTGACTCCATGGTAAGAAAGCCTTGAAGATGTTCAAGAAGGTTTGTATATACTTCACTACTCCTTGTACAGGAAAATAATTTCACAGCCCTTTTTGGCACTTCCATAGCCCCTGAGTTCATTTTTAATTTGTAACTGAGGACCTGAGTTTGTTGGGACAGACCAAAATAGGAATTCTTATTTCTCTGTGCATTTCCTTCCAGGTAGCACGCACAAGCCCAAGTGGAATTTATTATTTTAATGAGAAGAAAAAGGAAGAGCATTTCAGCTGCCTGTGGTGGACCCTCATTGTGTAGAGAATTGGGCCCTCAGGTTCCTTCCTTATTTTTTGTAGAGAAATATGAATATGACTTTTTTTTGAACCAGTAATGCCCCAGTGATCAGATGAAACCCAAGGCTCTCAAAGCAATCACGTGTGTTGAAGAGCAACCAGAGGATGTCCCTTTCTCCCGGCTGCCCAACACGACTCGGGTTCTGATCTACTGAAGCTGTCAGTCATAAACCAGGTCAACACGGACTGTGCTCTGCACACTTAGAGTGTGGTCTGATGGCAAACACTCTGAAAATCAAGGGCCTGGCATCTGAGGTAGGTGCTCCAAATGCAGCAGGTAGTCTCTCACTGGAGCCTCTGTGCCTCCTCTTCCCAGCAGGGAAATGGGGCTGTCCCTAAACTGGAAGTCATTTCGTTCAACAGAAATCAAAATTTCTGGTGCATACGTACGATTTTCATTTCAGTAGGGAAGCATAGGAAAATGTCACCTTTCACTCCAGGTTCGTACTTGACATGGCAAAATGAAATAGTTCCAGTTTTCCTTTTACATATTCTTGCCAGAAACTGTTCACTGACCTCAGCACAAGCTAGAGAGCGATTCCACAACCTGAAAACACATTGTAAAGAAGGAATTATGCATGCTAAGCATTTAGTGTAATACCCCAGGTAACGTTTTTACCCTGTGCTTCTTACACTGATTTTTTCAGCAGCATCTTGGTGCAGTCCCCAGGGTCACCTGGACTCAGAGCTTGGATTTCAGCCTTTGGAGGAAACAGAGCAGCAGCTGCACACAGTTATTCCTAGTGTGGAGTAGGAAAGGTACAGGGCATGCCTTACTGTGCATGAGGACATCAGATGAATGATGAGACAAAGCAATCTTCAATTGGTTTCTTAGGGGAAATGTGCTATAGCCCACTTGAGCTAGGGATTGACACTTTCTGCCCCAGGCAGTCTGTCCCCAGCAACTTCCTTGAGTGCTCACTGGCCATAGCCCTGCGGCTTCCCAGGCCCCCCATCACAGCATCAGCTTGCTGGGTTTGCAGCCCCAGCATCTTCCATCTGGGTCTCCCATCCCCATCCTCACTTTCCTGCCATTTCTCCCCCTATCTAGCCATCTTAATTTGTTCCTGGCTGGTCCATTTAAAGGCAGAGTTTAGCCCACCCCTAAAAAAAACACTGAGCTGCCCCTGAGAAGCGAATGGTGCAACCAAGGAATGATGGAAACAGGGGAAAGCAAATGACCATGGGGACAGCAGCGAAACTGCAGGAGGAGGGGGCAGCTCACATCCTCCTCCAAAGGCAGGAGATTAGCACAACCGCATGGGACCAATGTCCTGGAAGAGCCCAGGTCTGGCTGTGGTCCAAGGACACTGTGTAGCAGCCATACGCGCGGCAGAGGGAGAACACACAAATAAAATAATTGCTCTGTGTCATGACTGTCCTTTCCTGAATCCCTGCAATGTCTCGGGGACACGTACAAGGTCTTGTCTTCTCTCCGAACTCAGCCACCCGGCTGGACCCTGTGGTCTGTCCCGCTTGTAGAACCATGCTCATCACCAGGATGAGTTTGCCTCTCCACTCTGTTGAAGCTTGCAAGGTTGCAACCCAATTACACTGAGTTTCTTTCCTGCTCTGGGTGTTTCCCAGCACTGTCTCTGAGGCAGGATGCTGTATGCAGGCAGCATAGCACGGGCACAAGGAGGGTGTGAAGGTGCAGGATGGCTGGGTACCGCTGCCACAAGAGAGTTTGTCCTGCACCAGCCAGGCACAGCACGGGGGCACTGGAGCCTCAGAGAAAAAGTCCTTGTTTGACATTTGTTTGCTTGTTTTCTCAAGTAGCAAAGGAACACGTTTTCTAAGACCTTCTTGCAAAGTGAGCTGGCTCGGTTTTGAAGAGACAATTCTTTCAGAGACAACAAGCCAGCTCGAGACAAGCACGAGCAGGGAAAATTTCTGCATGAACAGTTAAAGTTATAGGCATGAACAGCAGCCCCATAATTAGAACTGGGAGTCCTCTAGCAGGCAAGAGCCTGAAGCCCATGCTCCGAACGGCCCCAGGGCTGCTCTCAGCTGGACGCTCCCGCTCAAGGGCTTGTCCCCAACTCCTGCCTGCCTTCCTAGGGTCTCCTGGAGGCTCATCGACAGCCCCTTTGGAAAGTCAAACAAATTATGTCCATCACCTTCCCTGCTCAGTTCTTTAGTGGCATATTTTGAAGAATTCCATTAGCTTCATTAGACATGGTTAGTTTTCCACTTAGATCTAATATTCCTGGTCTGTGTAAGGGTGCTATTTACTGATGCTATTTTACCGCTAAGTTACAAGGTTTTCTGAGTTGGCAGCATGCAAGCATGCATGCTTTGGCAGGGTTCGATTCACACAGCAATGATGGTATTGTAAATACCTAGACAAATTAATAATGTAGCACTGAAGAGGAGCACAAGTCGGTTAATATTAATGCTAATATCAAAACTGTCTAGAGCAGCAGACAAGATAATTTTTCTCATTGTCAGGCATAAAGGGAGAGCAGCAAGGTCCATGTATAGATTGCATGACTTGGCTTTAAAAACACTAATCTGGAAAACAAACAAACAAACAAAAAAAAAAAACATTCTAGTTCCTATTCTTTAAAGAAATAATCAATGCTTGCTCTATGCCTCTGTCTTAGTAAAGAAACTAGAGCTATGCCCTTAAACCAGGGCTGTCAATTCATCTCGACAGACCTTGACGAACACAATTACAGAGCACCTGAACTGAGCAGCAGCTGAGGGGCAGAAGTTAAAACGAAGACCTAAGATTGGAAGGAATTGATCAGCCTTCTCTCCTCCTCTCTCTGGAGCCTGCTCAAGACTCACTTATTGGAAAGACTGATGGCAGCGCGGAGACTGCGGGACTAGCCCGGGCTCGCCGTGGATGCACTTAAATGATCGGGGACCATCGGACACCCGGCTGGAGTCAGCTGTTTGTCCTGCCGCGGGCGCGGGGCGGCCGGGCGGGCCGGGCCGCTGAGTGCTGCTGACGGCAGAGCCCCGCGGATCGATAGCGCCGGGCTCTGCTGCCTCGCTAAGAGCCGGAGAGACGGGCTGGTGCATATGTGATGACTGGGATTTAATTATATATCAGATTGATTTTCAGTTACAGCCCCGAGGAGAGGCTTGCCAGAATTTCAAGTTCGTGAGAAAGGCCCCGTGTCTCCTTTCTAAATTCTTTTCTCCCCGTATTCCCGTGCTCTGTGGAAAATTTTACAGGCTCTCTACCTTCAGCTCTGTGTCTGGGTATAAGCAGCTTCAAAGTTTCCAGTAATAATGAGAAGATCAGCTCTAGCTGAGGCTGAACATATTCAGGACTGGAAGAAGAACTTTTAAGATAAAATTAATGGAATAAAATTAAAGGTCTGGTTGTAATGGTGATTTTTTTTTTTTTCTTTAATGTCAGTTTCCCAGTATTGAGTTAAGAAGAATCCACCTTCAGATTGAGGGGGACTGATTTTGGGCATAGCACCAAAGAGGGCTGAATTCTGTCCAGTCTTCAAAAATGGGAAAGTGTGAGTAATAGGGTATTCTCTTTTTATAAAGCCATTAAAATGTTGGTCTGGATGGAACTGGGAATGTTCCTCATACAGGAGCAACCAAGGAGATCAGAGTCCAAGTGTTTTCATGTAACCTTCCTAGATCAGTTTTGTTTCCTTCATGGATGTTCTTACAGCTGCTAACATAAGAGATTTTAATAAGACTTTTAACAAAGTACAATTGGTATGTGACATGTACAGTGGGCAAATACATGAAAAAAAATAGAATAGAACTGGATTTCAGGGAGAAAAAAAAAGTTTCTTAGTACTGGGTCTGATCTGCTTCAAAATGCAGAGCCAAAATTTGCCAGTAAATTCACACTGAAGTATTTTTAAATGGTATAGAGTGAAAATATCCTTAAAAAAAAAGAAAGAGAAAAAAAAAAAAAAGACAAAATTTTGAGCCGACATAAAAGTTTATTTGGTGTGGACTGAAAAAAAAATACACAAACCCAGAGGAAATGAATAACGAACAGAAACAATAGCAATTACAGGACTTGGGCTTATATTTGCTGGCACCTTCTTTGTTTGTTGTGTGGAGAAACATGTGTGATGCAGCCACCTGCACCGCTGCCTTTGGCAGTGCTCGCATGTGAGGTCCACTGGGCAGCCACAACAGTGACTGCTGCTTGTAAGACCTGAACAGCACCTGCCCCGAGGGGTGCAAGAGGGACTGCAGACCCTGCTGCCTTCAGGCACAGCCACGGGCTAGCACCATGGTGGGCCAGCCACCCCACATGCCCCATACATGCACAGCAACACCAGGGAAGTGCAGAACACCTCCAGAAGGTACATCACTAGATACATATTGGTAGGAATATGCTATGCACAACTATACATTAGTCCTGAGTCCTGCAGCAAAGCTGTTAAAGAATAATATTTTAACCAGCGATTTATGAAACGCTCTGTGGGAATGACATTACGACTAAGAATGAGCAGATGTGAAACCATTCTTTGATAAACCTGCAAACTGCTAAATACATGCATCATCCAGATCCTTGTGATAGCACTACTGTCCATTTGAATAGCAATATTTCTGTCATGTATTCTTATTTAGACTTCCTTCATTTTCTGCAGGCTTCACCTGGAAACAAAGACAGTGTGTCTTCTATAAAGACCAGCCCTTTTCCCCTTTCCAGTCACAAGCCAGCTGATGTCCCAAGACATCCTATCTACAACCTGTGACAATCAGCTCCACAGCTGAAGTGGTTTGCTTCTCAAGTTTTGAACCTGCCACCTGGTTAGTGCTCTATGTTCTCATGATAATCACGATTTTATTAACTATATGATACCTCTTCCATTAACTTATTTCCAAAAGGAATACTCCTCCTGTGTTAGCTTTTCTTTTTCAAGCTTTTAATTGCTCTTTTTCCCCTCCACACATATTTTCTAGTTCTATGCTATCCTTTTTAATGAGTGGGAAAACAGGTTCACACATGAAGTTCACGATCCAGGCACACCTTGTATTTATACTATTTGATGCTGATAATTCCTGTTCTTTCTCTGTTCCCTTCCTAACAATTCCTAATGTTCTGTTACTGTTAGTGATTACTGCCATGCATTATGTGGATGTTCAGATAAAACTGTTTACTGGAACTACATCTCCTAAGGATTATAAAACGATGGAAGAGCTCAGGTTGGAAGGCAGTTTGGCAAGTCAGTGAAGTTTGCCATCTCAGTCTCAGCCCATTTCTCTAAACTGTTTTGGAATATATTGGTGCATTATGATTCAAGTTCTGTGGCAGTCTGACAACAGACTTTATCCCGTTTCACAGTTTTATGACAGAAGCAGCCATCCCTTCAGCGAGAGAGCATGATTAGCCCCAGCCTTTCCTCATCCCTCCAGCAAAACCAGAAAATATAAAACAGTTCCTAAGGGACATGGAAATAACATATTTCCCTTTCCTGAAGTACTCAGAGTGTTCATCTATATAAAGCACCCTTCAAAGTGTTCACCGTATTCTCTGTTCCTGTGACTGCATTTTTGTTTTAAAGCATGCCTAACCAGCAAACAGAGCATGTCTGCAGGCAGCCCCCTTGTAGCCACAGAGAAGCTTATAACCACCAGCACTACAGCTGGCAGCAGGCGTGCACGGGATGGGGCCTTCAGCACTGAATCTTCAGGGTCTGGGTTACAGCAGCAAGCAAGCACCTGAGCAGGGGGGGGCATGAATAATAGGAGCATCTTGTCTGTGTCTGGGCTCCTGAGCACCACACAGATCAGGTGCACAAAGTTCACGTAATCATCAGGGTCCATCTGTAGAGCAGACATATGTGGCTGTAACAGATACTGGTCTTTTATGCGAAGGTGAGAAAAATTCTCAATAGGGGGACTTGAATGAACCAAAGCCCGCTGGGCTGTCACCACTACCACTTCAGAAGACTCAATTATCTCCTTTGCTTCTGTTTCTCAGATTTCCCTTGAAAGCTTGATTCTGCCTTTGACATGGGGATGCAAGAATGAAAATGGAAATGTGTAATGCTTAGAGGAGGAGGTCACTTGAACACTTTCAGGAACTAAATGAGACAAAAGGAAGCTATAAATTAACTTCACTATGAGATGAAGAGCACCACTCGACCAGGTCTTTGTTCCTGAGGAGCAGGCTCCCTTCCAGCCGGGGACTGCTGGCACCCAGTGCTCAGGGTGCGGGAAGGGCCAGGTGCAGGGGCTGCAGCATCGGGGTGGTAGCATCCATCTAGGGGCAGGGGCTTGCTTAGCATTTTGGTGCTCGCTGTGGTGTTTTCTGAGGCACTCATAATCCAAGAGTTAAGACAAAGGATTGTCACAGAGAAACAAGCCCCTGAGAGAGCAGGCAGCAGGGCAGTTTTGTGCCTCACTAAACAGAGGACAGGCCCAGGACACCTCCTGAGTGCTGCTGTGTCAAGCCCTCCATAGAGAGCAGCTCTACTGCAGTAGCACCATATATGCACACAGAAGCACAAAGTTTTAGTCTTAGGGATCAAAGGAATTAGAGGCAGGTCAAAATTAGAGACTTTTGCATTTACATCCTCACGGGTGCTTGCCTGTTTTTTGCAGAGATGCTGTGAGGTGTCAGATGCCCAGACTGCCTTTTTAGCCCATAAAGCCACACTTTAGAGCCTGGCAGCACTTCGGAAACAGGGTCCCAGAGCCCAGAGCTTTTCACAGCCATCTTTTCTCTTACTTTACCGCACAGTGCCAACACCGTGTCTGCTGAGCCTCATGTGCAGGGCTGTAACATAGTGCATTTGTGAAGACCTTGGATTTTCCTCCAAGATAACTGCTCAATGCTCTTCAAGACAACTGCAGAAGCTCCTGTGGTGAAAGGAGCTCCAGTTTTAGGAGAACAATGTGGTCACACGTACCAACAAATGCCAGCTGGTTTTTCTCATCAAGTCCCTCAAGCCTCTTCCATCTGAAACGAACCAGATCAAGTCCCTCACATTCATGTGTCCAGTGACTTGCCTGTGCTGATGGAGGTGGCCCAGAACCTCTCCTATCATCCTGTATCTCAGGAAAGTGGCTGGTGCACTGCCTGAGCACTTTCTCTGGAAGCAGAATGTTTTGCCACTGTTCTGTTCCTCCTCTGATGCCAAAATCCTCCTTATTTTCCAAAATTTTGATCTTGGGCTTGCCTTATCTTCTGAGCCCACAGATATTGGTATTTTGCTTGGTGTGTGTTTGTTTCTGTCTTTTTCCCAGGCCTGCAGTCCTGCTGGTCCTGTTCCCTGATCTGTTCTTTCACTAGTTATTTTGCTTCTTCATTTATACCTTTCTGAACCTTTCTGAATGAATATCACCCTTCTGAATGAACACATTCTCTCTTCCTCTCCTTAAGAAAAAAATAACCATTTCTCATTGCATGCTTCCCACCTCTGCCACAACTTGCTCCCTTGTCGTCACTCAGCCTATATGTAACCTTTCCATAACCTACAAACATTTCTCCCTCTGCCCATATGAAAGTTATGTTACCCCAAATTTTTCTTGTCTACTCCACTTGTCACTGTCATATTTTCCTGAGGACACTTTATGAGCAGTAAAGAAACATTTATGGTGCAGTATCCTAGGGAACCAGATGGTTTTAGTGTTATCAGTGGCATTATTAGAATGAACAATATTACAAGGAGGCTTGATGTGAATTACAGAAGCCAGGTTGCAAATCTATTCACATCAAAGAGAGAGACAGTGAGGCTTGTAACATGGGGTGGGAATAGATGGCTATATCCTAAAAGTCTTGTAAAGGATTTCTCTTCAGCCTTATGTAATCTGAAATAATAATAGATCCATATAACCCAAACCCTTGTGTCTCTCATGCTAATGAAAATTTCCATGTGCCTCTTGCCACCTTTGACACTCAGGCAACAGAGTGAATGTTTCCAGAACAATTTTTTTTTTTTCTTTTTTGGCCTGAATTCACCGCATACCTCAGGAAATAGATTCCCTGTGCAAATCACCACACTGAAAATCATAAAAAGAAAATAGTACATGGCTTCAAACAGGCACTATTGCAAACCTGCAATTCCAGTGCTATGACATCAGATTCCCAAGGACAGGATCTGAAAATCTGCAATCCTAAAGCAATGGTTGGCACAACTGTGCAGTAATCTGCCTTGAGGAAGAACAGGGAAGTGGTGTGCTAACTACAGCTGAAAATCTGTAATTACAATGATCTTAAACCAAATTTGACACCATTCGCTGCCAGCACCGGATCTCACCTCATCTCCACACAAAGCCCCAAAAGATCTGGTCCTGCAGGATACCTTCAAAGCTGGAAAGGAATAAGGTTCTCTTCCATGTCACGAAAAAGATCCTGTTTCATACCAACTTTGGGGACATGGCCACAGCGAAACCCAGCCCCACGGCTCCTGCTCCATGAGGGACCCCAAACAGGAGCCCTTCACCTGTTGGTGTGCAGCCCCAGGCTCCTGGCCAGCCCTGCCAGTAGGCTGCCAAGCTGCCAGGCAAGCAGCCTGCAGGGCAGCAGGAAGGTCTCTCCATCAGCTGTTTTCTGAGTTTTTCTGCCCTTATTTATTACTCTTTTCACTGTACAAGGCCCAGAGACTCAGTCAGGAGCCAGAGTCCATACAGCACACACACAAATAAATGTGAGGAGCAGCATGGAAACATCACACAAGTGCACTCACAAAAGCAAACAAAATCCTTTCTATTTTTAAGAAGTCCTGCAATTTTTCAGACTGATTCATGATTTTTTTTGTAAGAGGCTGAATTATTTGGGAAAGAGACAGTCATACTGTCTCGCACTGGGCAGCCAATAGACATGCTTCAAAACACCCTTGGAAAGACATCTCTTCTTTGACTGTGTAGGGAAATTTGGCTGCTGATTCATCCTGCAATTAAATGCCTCCAACAGGGTTTGCAAAAATGCATGCGATGTTAGGATATTTGTCTGTGACAAAGCTGGAATGATCATGGGTCTGAAGAGCCTCTGTGTTTTAAGAAATTGTTTCTTTTCACATACAAAATTATAAAATCATGCCTACTTGGGACTATATTTTAAAAGAACCATTCCTTTGTGTTCATTATTCCAATCTAACTTTTAGCGACTGCATAAAATGACCCACTGATGGCCATACCCACTGGGTTTTGGTTATAATAAATAACTCCCAAATTCTTAGGTATGATTGACTTTAACAGGATAAAATTCCCACTGTGCCCTTCGCATCTGCACCTTGCAGCAGTGTTTTGAAAATGCATTTCTGTAGTGATTGTGGAAAGGGGAGCTATAAGATGATGGTGGAAATCATCTCCGTAACTCACTGCGTTCTCATCAAAGGAGAAATTTCTCTGGAGACTTAGTTCTGCCCACATTTAAGATCTAATCTTCCACACTCATCTTCTGCGGGTAACCTGGGCACTACGAATCTGGCAGAAAAATGTGTTCAGCAGCAATACGGGGAGTTTCTGGGCTTCTTACAGACATCTTAGCAACAATAGAACTATTTCAGAGCCAAAGGACAGCTTAAACTCTTCCTTAGAAAACAGCATTTCATTGGCTTGTGTTGGTCCTCCATACAGAGGAGAGTTTCATCCCAGCAGAGGCTGGGCACGCAGTCCCACACAGAGCTAGTGATTAAACAGAGTAAATCACTGCTGCCTCTTCTCATACAGATATTGGGGACAGAGGAATGCTTGCCACCAAAGGTGAAAAAACCAAGTAAAAAGCAAATTACACACCAAAGACTATTCAGAAAGTCACTGGCAGGGCTGAAACACTGCAAAAGGTCTGAGATTTTGAAGACTGCTCTGGAGGGCTGCAGGGACAGCTAGAAACCTGCACCTAGATCTGCAATAGGGGAAGTGCACTGCTATAGATTATAGTTCAGTCCATTGCTGAAGGCAAAGTCCATTGGAGAAGAAGCAGCAGGCATCAGATAAAGCTGCCGATGTTTTGCTAGCAGGCAACAGGTACATGCCCAAATGAAGTATAATATCCTGGCGAATGGGTGTATAATAAGAATATGTCGGGGGGGGGAGGGGGGGAGGTGGTGTTGGCTTTATGTGGCAGACCCAAGAGCTGCACCCAGGCTCCTCTGGACCCAAACTGCAAGGGTATCCTTCCCCACTTTTGTCTGGTACATAGGAGGCTCTTGTTTTAAGGAGCTGGTTGCTTTTAATATGCTGCTTTGTTGGAAAGGAAGGAGCAATGTGGTCTTGTGGGGCTGGTGGGTATGCCCATCATAACGGTATGTAAGTACAGCTAGAAAACAGACTGACTTCAAATCCTGCCTCAAGGAAATGGTACCAAAACAAAAAAAACAGACAAAAAAAAAAANACATTTTAGGAAATAAATATGGAATGGGTTTTCTGTACAACAGAGAGGTGAACATTCCTGGTTCACTTCTGAGTGAACAATTTTTCCTGCCTTCAGTTTTTTTTTGTTGTTGTTAAAAAATGGCATGCTATCCCATGTTTCTGAGATCATACTGAACACATGCTCATCCCATTTTGTAGCTTTGTCCATCCACCTATAAGAACTGCACTCCTTGTCCTCATCCCACTCCAGAGAACACCTTAGGGTCAGAGTCTTCACCTCTGAGACAGGCTGGAAGGAAATGTTTCTATATAAAATTGAGAAGGCTTTTATAGAGAGTAGCTTTATTCTCTGTTAGTGGGGAATTTCTGTGTGAAATGCTTCCCTTCCACAGAGATTGTATGCGAGAATTTGTTTTAACACAAACCAAACACTTGAAAACTTTCCCTGATGCTTCGCTGCAGCAGGGATCTGCAGCCAGACTTCACTCCCCACAACATGTCATGTAGAGGTTTTCCCATGATGTGTGACCTTCTCTTGTAAAGGGATTTTCTGCCAACCTCTCACTCCATTTTTTTTCAAAATGATCTCGGCTCCAAACTCACATGGACTGGAACCAAGCGGAACTATGCAGGCAGACTGCAGGGCTCTGAGTCCAAAGCACAAAAGCCACCTCGCTCATTTTCCCTGGTTCCCCGACTCCCTGCTGCGTTTCCTTTTCCAAAACAGAAGGAAGGAATCCCACAGCAGGAAGCTGTTACTCACATTTTTCATTTTTCCTCTTCTCAATGAAGCCAGGAAACACAGCAGCCTGAAGGTATGACTGTTGCATGTCCTGTGCCATCTCTGTTTCCATGGGGATGCACAGGGCAGGGAGAGCCTGGCAGCTCCAGCACAGTTGTCCTCTCTGAATGCTCACATGGGACAAGCAGGACACATTGCAGCAGGCAGTAAAGCCAGCTTGATCACTCCACTTTTCAGCTTCTCTTCCTGCTCCAGCATCAGGATGGCTCCCACTAAGAGAGCTCCCCGGCAGCTCTACGTCACAGATACATCTTTCTTATACTGATTTTTCTGTTCTCTCTGGGAAGTCTGGTAGACACTGTTGCGGAAAATGTTGCTATAAGGTATCCCAAAATCCATGAGTTGGGAACCTGTAAAATATAAAAGCTCAACACACCTTGCATTAAAGGACATGGAGAAGAGTTTTCCATGGAAAGAAGGGAGAGCTAAAGATAAAGTTTAACAGAAACAGCTGAATGTTATTTCTGTGTGTTGTTGTACACTGTTTAAACCTACTTTAAACAAAAAGTCATAAGCAAGCATCTCCCCTGGACCTGATTACGCGCTTATTACTGCTGCTGCATTGCTGGAGTGAGAGGCAAGGCGAGTTTGGCAGGGACGAGTCCTCAGCCACCTGCCCCCAGACCACAGCTGTGCGAGACCGCAGGAAGCACCACACCGAACATACACCACCAGCTCCATCCTCCCCAACACCAGGAGCGGCCCTAGGGCTCCGCACACACCATTGGTCTCTAGGGGAGTTTTGACGAGGCCCAGGCTTTGCTCCAAAAGAGGCAGAGGTGGTAAGGTTGTATCTCCAGGGCAGAGGCTGAAAGATAGATAAAACGCCCTGCCTGCAGAAGCAAAACCCAAGGGAAGTCAAGCCAGCTCCCAGGAAAGGGTAACTCATAGACTGAGCAAAATGAGAGGATGCAGTTGCACTTCTTTTAGCAGCTCCTCTCTCTTTTTTTTTTTTTTTTTTCCCAGCATACATTAATGAAATATATTCAAGCATGAAACAAAACAACTTCAAATCCAGCCTGCCTGCTCTCCACTGGTTGATTTAATGGAAATGTAGGCAATGCAGGGTTATCATTTAATCTCTCAGTGAGAGAAGAGGAAAAAATATTTTTATTCACAGGAAAGACAAAATCTTCCTTTAGCCATACAGGGGTACAGCTGTTCTTCCGACTGGCGACTTTAAGAGTACTTGGAACAATAAATGAGAAATTGTCAGGTTTCAATTAGGTGGATTAATGAAGGGGATAGTGGCAAGTTGTGGGAGGGAGGAATAAACCATGAAAAGCAAAAACACAGATAATACAAAACATATGTAAATGAGGATCTAAGGAATCTCTTTAGTGTACTTAGCAAGAAACTATTAACACTTCTATAGGCAGAAACCCCTTCGAGGGGTCCCAGCCAGAGTGAGCCAGATGTGGATGCATGTGGACTTTTACATACTGAGCAATAGGCTGCAAGAGAAACTTTCCCTCTGGATCTAAACAAAAGAAAACACATGTTCAGGTCACTTCTCCCAGGGGAACCAGAGCAATGAGAGTGGCAGAGATTTTCATGTGACTGTGAGCAGCAAGATCCCACGGCAGCTCTGCAAAGATGAGCAGACCCAACCAGAACCTGCAAACTCACAGGTTCAATAATAACACCACAGGACTTGGCTGATGCAGTGTCCCTTCCTTTAGTTGGTGTCTTCTGCAATGTTCTCCCACAAACAGATAATTTAGAGTTCATTGCATGAGTTGAGTGTTTTCTCATGCTTATTGGTAGTGTCTAGCTTTACATAACCCAGTCTTTCCCTCTTCAGATTTATGCCTGTAGATCCAAATCTCCCTTCCAATAAAAAGTTGTGGAAGTTTTGCCATTGACTTCACTTGATTTCCAGCACTTCTCCCATACTTCTGGATTTATATTCAGCAGAGTCTTAAACCCTCAAAGTTCTCTGCAAAAGACCAACACAGTGAAGGAATGAGGAAATTCAGTTTTCAGCTTAACCAAGAAAACTGCTGAGCCATTAGAAACCCATGTGGGTTTATAAGGCCCCTGGGCACTAGAGGAAGGTTGACATGCTATCTTATGCAGAAATGGAAAATCTGGGGAACGACCAACCAGTGTAACCTTGGCAAGATACTTCAACAAAGTATTAAGCAACTGCTTCACAGCAAATGGGAATAACGCTCTGATAAAAAGAACTGGTTAGCTTGGATTTATAAAGAACAAAGAATGTCAAACCACAGTCTCTTCCACTGAATAAGAAAATGTTTTGCTGTCTGGGAAGAACTCGTGGGTTCAATTTTGAATTTAATAATGTGTTTTCTGACATTTCCCTTGCTGTGGACATAAGTTTGAAACAAAAGATCCCTCAAATGGGTACACAGCTGGCTGAAGAACACGTAGTCAAGTAATAACATTCAGGGCACTAGTCTAAGAAAACACCTATCAGAGAACTGCAGGTATCTCCCAGGCTTTCACATACTAGATTTTAATTCCAACCAGACTGTCTGCTATTCAAAGCTGCACCTAAGAGCAATAGTTTAAGCAAAAAATTCATGAAACTATATTAGCCATCTCTGCTCCCTCTGAGTCTGAAGTTTGAGGTGACAAATGGCACTCCCGGCTTTGGAAGCTTTTGCCATTAGGGGTGGGCACGGAGCTACCTACATCAGCCTTGCACAAAGAGAGCTGTTAGCTCAGGCATGGGATGAAATTTCGCTGCATGGACTGCAAGTTGCTGTGTTGAGCACCTCAGCTGTGTCTTAGGGCTGTTGCAACGTATCCGCGCTGGGCTTCAGTGTTGGCACCCGGCTGCATGTTTCACAAAACACGTGCAGCCCTCAGGCCAGGCACTGCCGGGCTGTGGAGAGCACTCTGTGCTTCTGCAAACCCCTGGGATACGGCAGCTGGTCATAAAGAAGGCTGTAAGGGGTTGGGGTGCAGAACTGTGTCTCCCAAATCACAGGATCTTCCCCAGCCATGGGCCTGGAGGAAAAAAAAATGTATAATTTTATGTACTTAGGGGGGAAAAAGAAAAAAAAAAAAAAGGAAAGACAAGATACATTTTACTGAAAGTTCATTGTTTGATGTTGTAAGAGAAGTTCTGTTTTCCAGGTGATGAAACAGTCAGTCATACTTTCAATATATCTAGGATTAGCTAGCTAATAGATCTCTACAGCCAAAATACAGATCTGAATTTTGTCTCACAGGGCTCAAAATCAGAATCACAAGCAGAACTCATAAACTAATGGCTGATAACACATCGTGTAAATCATTACATTAAACAAAAAGCCTTCTGGGATTCATTTTCAGCATACAGTTGATCATCAAACCTCCTTTAGGTCTTTTAAGGTTATTTTGAAATTAAATCAATACTTAGCTCAGCTCTGTGGCCATCCTTCATTAGACGCATCCAAAGGACACAACACTTTTCTCAAACAAAGGGAATCCTTGTCCTAGCTTTAACTAAAAACTCTTCACTCCAATATTTGGAATATTGGAATATTCCAGGAAAGCTTCTAAACGAGTTCAGCAAACAGTTGCTCAACCCTCCCTTCCCTCCCATCAGATCCTGGGTGCTGACCTGGCATTCATTCCCTGTTTGCAGTGGGGAGCTCTGCAAACTGAGTTTCCATGGCAGCACTAATCCGTGAATGCGGCTGGCTCCATCCGTGGTCACTGAGGACACGCTTTGTCCTCACGGTGTCCCATCACTGGCCACGTCAGGAGACAGAAAACAAGCGCCTTCAGCAAACATGATCTAATGAGATCTGCCGGGAGCCTGGGCAGGGCTGTGCGGGGACACCCTCACTCCTGGGATTTTCCACCCGGGTCTCCCAAGGGCTTCCCACATGTTTATACAGACTGTTTTATTTAAATTGCCTAGCTGGTCACTTCTCCATTCTATTTTCTTTTTTAGATGAAGGTATGATTGAAGGCAAAGACACCGCCACAAATCCTTCCCCATCAGCCCTAGAAATTGCTGGCAAAGTGCTTCTGCACACAAAAGATGCTGAACAATCAAAGTCAGTTCTTCTGGGCATTAAACTGGTTGCTTGCAAAAATTATCTAAGATGACAGACAAACATTTCCAAATTACACTTTCTGAGCTACTAAAAAGTGGTACTATGGAAAAGCATCTGAAATACACTCAAGCAGACAAACTGTCTATTTTGAGTATGTATTTTATAAATTCTTTAAAGTAAAACTCCTTCCTGTTTCCTCCAAGTTTCCTTCTTTTGTTCTGGGGCATTAAAGTCTTGCTATCTGTCTTCTTTATCCAGGTACGTGAGGAGCAACACAAACGGTTGACGTGCCGGGCACCACTTGCAAGCATCTGGCCTTTATGCACTGTCAGTCACGGCTGCAATGTTGTCTGATTTCATGTGTTTGCCCTCACATAACACAGAGTGGTTGTCACAAAAATTCTGATCATTATCTCCATGTACTGCAAATACTTTTCAGAGAGAATACAGAGGGCTAAGTCCCTTATTTTGGGAAAACTCCCACTGCCTCCATGTAACAGAAGTTTCACCCAGAATTAGCAGCTACAGCCAATGTATTTATAGGAATTCCTCCGAAATCGAAAACACAGGCAGCCTAATGGGGTATAAAAGAAAGAGAAAGGAAGTGACTTTGGACATGGCTTGCTTCCACCCCATAGAGCTGAGGTTGGACAGCTAAGGGACCCCTGGCCCAGACCCCGTCAATTACCTTAATCCCAACCCAAAGAGGAATGATACTAAACACTCCGCAAAAATGCTTCCAAACATTGCCACAGGAGAAAGGAAAAATGTTAACCCTGCCTTCACAGACGCAGCTTTGGTAATGGACAAATTGCATTTTACATGGAGTAACATATAAACATAAAAGACATATCCTCCAGTGAAAAACTTGCATAACCTCCCAGAATGAGCAGAATTAATCATAAGGAATAATTACAGTTCTAAACAAGAATATTTATGACATTACATAAACACTATTAAAACAAACTGAAAGGCAGTAATTTTGCGAAAGAGGCAAGGAGGAAGTGAGGCAGGGGGGACGAAAACCAATCAAAGTTTATAGTTGAAAAGATAAAAGTTCCTATGTGTCAATCATCTTGGAAATTGTTGCTTCAGCCTTCACTTGTGCCTTGTTTATTTCCCTTAGTAAAATGGGGAAAGAATTTTGTTTATAAAGTTAGCCAACATTTTGCGTTTAAAGCATTTTTCCTAAGAAAGAATCTTTCAAGAGGAAGAAGAAATGTGGAAAAATTCTCTCCAAAATGTTTTAACTTTTCAAGAAAAAAAAAAAATCAAAATTTTATCATCCCAGAAACCCTCTTTTCTTCCTCCCTCTTTTTTTTCTCTTTTTCTCAAGGCAGGGAAGGATGAAGGGGAGAGGGAGTTTTCCTCCCTTGTCACTGAATGAAAAAATTAACATGGCTGTATTATTAAATGAGAAAGTGGAGTTACAGAGAAAAGCATTTGGGGATTTGCTTTTACTATTAGATCTGGGCAAAAGCTTGTGCTGTGCCTTTTTCACACCAGATGCTGTACTGAAAAGCTGGAGCTGCAGACCTGAGCCGTGCAGTGCGGAGCCGTCTGCCTGACCCATGGAGAGTCTGATGTAAACCGAAGGCTCCACCGTGGGCCCAGAAACTGCCTCGCCAAGAGAGCTGCTCTTACCCTCTCCTGAATTTGGGTTAGGCATGGGTGAAAGCAGTGCCTACATGTACCAGGAGCATCTGGACGTGGTTTAGAGTTGTGTTGTAAAAATAAAGGTTTTGTTCAAAATGCTGTTTCCTTCCTTTTCTATTCAGACTTGGGCATATTCCAGCATCAAGAAATGGATGGGAACTGACAGCACCCAGAGCCAGAAAACATTTATCTCCTTTAAAATTCCCTCTTTAAGGAGCTGGCTTCTGGGAAACGCAGCCCAACCTCCTCCCACAAAGACCACTGGCCCAAAAATCGATGGGGGGCTTTTGTGAGCCAAGCAGGGTGTAGGAGGTACTCACTTCAGAAGCGCGTGGCAGTGGCTGTGATGAGGGCACTCTGCAGATGTGCTGGCATTCAGGATGAGGAAGCGCAGACATGCACTTGAAAACTGGGTGCACTTCTGCATCAGGCTTTTTTGGAAATGGTCTCCTACAGCTATATAGCAGTACCTCCCTCCAGACAACTACCAAAATGTCCTCAGCTGGCTGTGAGCTGTGGGATCAATATCAAGTCTGTGATTTGTACAGTAATGCTGCAATCTAATTGATACACATGTGCAACAGATACGCTTCTGCGAATCAGCCATGATTACCAGGATCCCTCGCAGGACTCAATAAACAATGTCTGGCTGCTGGGCCGCAGAACACACACAGGGCTACACAAACCTCCCAAATAATTTTCCACTCTGCCACCCAGGCTCCATTAGCCAAATGCTTGTAAAAGAGTGCACGACAACACAAACAGCTTGATTTTAGCTGAAAGCACCAAAGTACAAAAAACTCATTTTAGCCCAATTATTTGAAAGTATAAAAACTCATGTAACCCAATTGTTTGAAAATACAGACTCTCATCTAGCACAATGCAGTCTGCATCCAATTCCCCTTCTAGTGTAGCAGAATGCTTCACTTTCCAGGTTGTGATGACGGTCCAGACCTGGGGTCTCCAGCACATGAAAGACATGGAGCTGATGGAGTGGGTCCAGAGGAAACCCTGAGGATGCTCAGAGGGCTGGAGCACCTCTCCTGTGAAGAAAGGCTGAGGGAGTTGGGCTTGTTCAGTCTGGAGAAGAGAAGGCTCCAGTGAGACCTCGTTGTGGCCTTCCAGTACATAAAGGGAGCTTATAAACAGCAGAGAAACTGAATTATTACAGTGTCAGGCAGTGGTAGGACAAGGGGGAATGGTTTAAAATTAAAAGAGGGGATTTAGGTTAGATATTAGGAGGAAATTCTTTACTCAGATGGTGGTGAGGCACTGGCACAGAGAAGCTGTGGATGTCCTATCCCCAGTGGTGCTCAAGGCCAGGCTGGATGGGTCCTGGGCAGCCTGATCTGGTGGGCAGAAACGAGCCCATGGCAGGGGGCTGGAGCTGGATGGGCTTTAAGGTCTCTTCCAACCCAAGCCACTCTATGATTCTATGATTATCCTTCAGGAACATGATACCTTCTTCCCATTTCCCAGGCACTCTCCCTCCTCTGGCCGGTCAGACGGAGGTGGCATGGCTGCCCCTGCTGCCTCTGCTCCTCCTGGTGGCAGGGGCCAGGCATGTGGCCAGGCACGTCCCCACCCCGCGGATGTGCTCATCGAGGTGTCAGGGAGGGTTTGTGCTGCTAACCTCGGTAGTCAGGCAGCATTTCCTGAGCCAAAATGATGGTTTAAGAGAGGTCCTTCCCCTGACCTCGCAGTGACACTGCACTCATGAATAACCAGGTCTGTTGCTGCCCCTCACGCTTAATTCTCTCTGAGGAAATCTTCTGTTAAGGGGCAACAGTTTTCCATTTCAGTGTACAGCATTACCCAGCTGCTTGTTATTTCACTTGGCTGAGCCTGACAAGCTAATGGTATGTTTGATTTGCACTACCAGTTCCTGCTAGAGACATCATAACTTTTATTACAGACGTGGTTCTTGTTAGAGACTCAGTTGTCCACAGAAGAAGAAAAAAAAAAAAAATAAAAGCACATTTATTTCAGTCAACTTACTGTTTAACTCATTATTTGCAAGCACAGCGCTGGCAGGGAGTACTCCATCAGCCGCATTTCTTTTTAGTGTCTTTCACTGCCATTTCTGCGGCAAACAGAGAAATTGTCCTGGCTGTTCTCCTTCTAGCTGCTTTGATATGTGCTTCTGTTACTGTCCTGAGCCCTTGGAGAACGATCACTTTTCTGATGGCTAGAACATTTGCTGTAAACTTTTTTAGACACTGAGCAGCTAGACCCAGACCGACAGTTGCTATGGGGAAATACGGATACAGAGAGAGGATAAACAAGAATATGTTTAATTGGACTTAGCTCAGTGTAATTTTTCTGCCTTGGTTTAGTCACCAGTAAAAGGGGATGGTATTCACACACATCACCAAACCACATCCTTGTGTAAAATAAATTTTGTTAAAATACAACATGTAAAGTAAAATGTAATCGTGTGCATATTGCTGGTTTTTCAAATGAGCCAGAGTAGGTCTGTTGTGTACAGGATCACTAGTGTGAGGTATCCATTCGCAGTTTTATCAAACACTGTTAATTTCTTGTGCTGAATATTCTCTAATGAAGGCCCTTGAAAGCTGCCGAACTCTTGGTCCTGAAGGCAGCAGCCTGGGGAGCATTTCTTCCTGGCTTTGAAGTTGCAGTGCTCATAAAGCTGAGCAGCACTGTTTGTGAGTTTGTTTTCCTTCCATATCTCTCTCTTACTTTAAGACCAGACAGAAGATGACATTATTAGCAGGCTGCTCACCAGCACCTAGTAGTTCAGGGGCAGGCTTTCTGTTTCTGCTTTCAAGCAGAGATGAAAGATTGTAAAAGCCTCTCTCTCTTTCTTTCTTTTTTTTTTTTTTTTTTCCTAAGGGAATTACAGCTCACAAAAGTTCTTATAACCCCTTACAGCAGCTATTTTACTACTCAGAGAGGATATTTACTGGGTCACTTTCTTCCTGCAGCAGGCCTCAGTGTTAATAAACGGTGTCTGTGAGTTTCTTTATGCTCTTCATATTTTATTTTGATCTAGCTGTGTGTTTAAGTAGCTAGACAGAGTGTGTCTTGATGAACTACTTACCCTAGCGTTTTGCTCTAGGCCAAAATGCTGATAGGGACTTTTTTTTTTTTTGCTTTTTTGTTTTGTTTTTGTTTTGTTTTGTTTTGTTTGTGTTTTTGTAGGTACATTGAAATCTGAAAAAACAGGGCAACCTGCCAGTGTTGCTCTGTGGGTCTGTTAGCTGCTGCTTGCTCAGCACTAACATCTGTCTTCACTAAGTTGTGACCGGACCCCTGGCACCCCGCATGCAGCACACTCTGGAGGCACTTACAGAAAGCAGAGCTGGGGGCTGGGGAAGCCCCCGCCCCAAGCCCCCATCCAGCAGTGCTTTTTCAGTCACATTAAGTCACAGCTTTGTTCCAGAAGGCTCTGTTGTAGATCTGCCTGGCAGTGAGACTCTGATACCAGAGATAACAAAGTGGGGAGGGCCAGGAGGATTCAGCCAGGAGGAACCCGAAGCTGGGCTCTCCCTCTCAGCCTTGCATCCCATTCAAAAGGTCACATAAAATACAGCAAATATATATATTTTTTATTTCCAAACAAGCAGTCAGATGATTTTAGTCTACAATTCAAACTCAAAGTGCAATATCCCTGGAGGCCAGTTACCCCTAAGCCCTCAAAAATGAGACAAGCAATCATTACAACATCGAGCTCAGCGTTAACACACCCAAAGCAAGGCAGCACCGCATGCCTCCACAGTGCGTTGCACAATGGCTTCATACCTAATTAACATCTATGTGTCTGTTCTGCAAAGAAATCAATTTTGTGTCCATGCAAAGTACAAGAGTTTTACCCAGCCTGTTCTACCAAGGTCCGAAAACCACACCCCTGTAACACCCATTTGGATGTTTTGCATGGCACTTGGATATGCTCTCCAAGGCTGTGCTCATGGGTAGCATTCAGCAAGCCAGTGAATTTGGGATCACAGATTTGAGGTGAGAGCAGCATCCTGCTCTGTAAGATGTGCAAACTCAAATGTGCTGTCAACACATGGTGAACAGCAGCTCACCTCTGAAAGCACATCTTCAGCCTATGCGCCTTCCCATTTTGCAAAGCAAGGTCCATGAGCTGACAAATTTCAAGGTTTTCCTTGGTGTACTGTGTGCTTACATGCCAGCCACACAATCAGCAGTGCCTGGTTTTATGGATTTATTGGCTGTGACCAGACACAGGTTGAGTAAACAGATTAATATGTATTAACATATATCATTCGTTCAAAGTTCAGAACTTGTGTGCGCATGTGAATGTGGTATTTATCCTCAGTTCTTTCTGAGGGACCTAGTGAAAAACAGGATCACGCAAAGTAAGCAGGGCAGTAAAAAGACAGCATTAAAAAAAAAAAAAAAATTTATTTTTTTTTTTTTAATTGAAATACCCTGAATAATGGTTACCTGATTTAATGGCTCATCAAACTATATCTCTCACATAATCTTCAAGGGTTTGGTGGTTTTATGTTGTAACTTGTAGCGGATGCTGCAAGAAGTGAGAGTTCTTGTGAAACTGTTTCTGTGTTGTTATCCTTAATAACCATCTCAAAGACAAGTCATAATGCCTCATCTACAAAAGACAAAGGGAGAGAAAGGACAGCCACATATTGGTCACCTCCTTGCAAAAATGAGGTCTCAAAACAGAGGCAGTGACTTATTATTATAGCACATATTTCTTCTTAAAATTTTGGCTTGTAGTTTAGAAACCTTTGTGTATGTTCTGTCTAAACACGGTGGGACAGTAAGTTAACAGAACTCCCGTTTTATAATAGCAGTAAAAAGCTCCAGGTGTGTGTTAACACTGTCAGAGCTGCAGGTGTTAAGTGCAGCAGTACAAACTGCCACCACCTCCTCCTAGCAAAGCCCTGTCCCAGCTCCCCATAGAGCAGCTCTGCTCCCAGTCCATCTGCGGCACAGGGATACCTGGACAGGACTGAAGAGAAGGGTTTTCCAAGTGTTTGCCCCTAAGGAATCCCTCACTTCTTCTAACATAACTTTTAATACAAAATCTGGGATGAAGCAGGAACACATTTTTCAAAGGAAAGGATTTCCATGGAGTGGAAAATCCAAGGATTTTCCATGTGAGCCATGCCCAGAACTCTGCCACTTGGGTTAGGTACAGGAGCACACATTCATTAGTAAATCATTGTAAGGAACTTCTTGCTGAAAGTGTTTTTGAAAAGGTCTTTCCCGTATGAAAGAACCTTGCTGAGGCGGCCAAGTGAAAGCTAGATAGTGAGCAGGACCATCAACTCAAGTGCTCTGTGACGTGATTATCAATTTTTTTGCTTTGCCTCTTAAAATAAATACAGCCCCTTGTTTTTGTGCCTAAAAAGCAGCTCTTTTTTTTTTTTTTTTTTTTTTTTTTTTTTTTGTAATTTAAGCCTGAATTTTCAAGTTGGATTATTGATTTAAGACATTCATTATCAGGTCTCCCGAAGAGCCTTGCTCTTGTTCTCCAGGTAAGAACCTAGTAATTTTTATTTCTCTCAGCTGGGATCTGACTCGACTGCAGCTTTTCCATACCTTGTGTAAGAATCTTTATAATCTAGAGGTGAATCTGTGCCACTTTCTCGCTTACAGCCTCCCAAAATATCTAACTACTTCTGCAACAGAGAACCAAGTCAGCAAAGAGGTGGAGGAAAACACATCTCAAACTATCTGGAGCACTCCTCCGGAATGTGAGAGGACTTGAAACCAAGTGAGAATTTAAAAGCAGGTCTCCCTTTCCCAGCACTGTTGGATATGGTACAGACAGCAGACAGGCAGCCCAGTCCTAGAAATTGTGCCCTGTGCTGCTTGCCATGCGAAATCTGAGGCACCAAGTGTGCTCTGAGCCTGCCAGCTGGCTCACACCTGATGACCTGGTGATGGCCAGGTATACAAGGGCTTATCTGGAGATCCCTGAGGCCTGGCAAGGTCTAGGGCAGGGTGGGGTGGCTGTAGACATGCTGCCAGTAGAAATGGAGATGCTGTAGGGGCTTTAGGCATCTGCAGAACTGGGCAAGTTGAAAGTAGGAGTCCTAGGACCAGATTGATGAATTTAAGCACTTGAGGCATAACTCAGATGTTCTTTGTAGATCTAGCCTTTATCAAGCGTAGTGAAAATGCAGGTCAGCCTAGCTTCTGACTCAAGTATCATCTGGAATTACCATGCAGAGTTTTGTTGTAACTCCGTAAATAACCTGTGACACCACCAGCACCGCTTGTCTGTCTTTTCCAATTAAGCACTTAAGAGTTTCCCAAGGTAAATATTAATACTTTAGAAAGGAAATACTAACATGTACAAAATCCTTTCCAACCTTTCTGCTTAAATAGCTATCATTTTTTAGTGAGGTCACAGCATCCAGTTTTTCATTATAAAAAATAAGCAGGATAAGTAGTTTTACTCATGTCAAAACTTGAATGCAATTTTATGTTTTTCTTTGACTTACCCTATAAATATTTTTACTACAACATTCAAAGTTTATGAGATCTCCAAGACTTGTAAAGAAGCTGAGTAACTGGAAACCAAAGGCTAATACCTACCACAGGGACTTGGGGGTTTTTCTTAAGCAAGCTGTTTATTAATATTAACAAAGGCTATTTTACTGATGATCTGTTTACAAAACTGAATATTATTTTACCTTTCTATTCCAGTGTAAACAAGTCAACGAGGAGGGACAAACAGAAACCAGCACCACGATGCCTGTCAGTGTTGTTTGAGGTATCTTTTCTCGGGTTACAGACTTCTGATAGTATCCCCTGAGCTGAGCTTCTGCAGTTGGATTACTACTAAGCCCAAGTGCAACTCTGGAGCTACAAATCACAGCCTTGCTGAACCAGAGGAAAGAACGGAGCTGGCCATTTGTTGTGGATGCCTTTGACAAGCTGTGTCCTTTCTCCTGTTTATGAGTCACTCACCAGGACACTTTATCTTTTCTAATGCATTTACTATCTATAATTATAGTTGCAACAGTTATCCGCCCTTCTAAGAAAATGTTCCCATGTCTGAACATGAACAGGAGGAGCTGTCTCACAGGCCAGGAGGTAGGAGATTATCTGCCTGTATCCGCCATGGCCGCAGGAGAACACGCAGGTTTCAGCCCATCTGCTGGCACAGTCAAGGAGAGCTTTGTGTCACCGCCTATTTGCTAGATGCTATTTAATTTCTGTTCCCAAACCATGATTTACTGACTGAAGATTAACCATTCCAAAAAGTTTGCGCAAGAAAGCAACCCAGTCTTTTGTGCAAACATCTGTGGATAGTCATTAAACGAATAACTTGGGCCCAACTGAGCAACTAGTCAAAATAGTCACAGAGTTTGGCCCAGTCCAGAAGGGCGGGGCCTGGCACCTCGGGCTGGCGTGTCCTTGTAGGTCTCCCTGTGCCTGCTCCTTCAGAGCCACTTTCAGACCACGGCTCCTCCTGGCTGTTTCTAATCCTCCTTTCTTTATGGATTAAAGAACTAATCCTTAGTAGGGATTAAACCGTTCCCAGCCATAAATCTCAACACTGGATTCATCACACATTTGTATCTCCCTACCTATGCACATGGGTCCCTGAGCAAATGTTGTGCTAAATGTCACCAAACACCTAAAAATGGGGAGGAGGTTCTCAGTGGACCAAAAACCAAAGAACTCAAACTACATCCTTTGAAATACATGCAGTCAATCCCTTCAGCAGCCCCCTAAAACTGGGTTTTGTTAGTTATCCTCTGCTATGCATCTTCTCAGTTAGTATATTATTCTGTTCATATACAAAAGATGCACCCCAGCTCTCCACTTGCATTCTCTGCTACATCTTCATTTTATGCCATTCACGCTTAAATAATATGCATGGATGTTTCTTGGTCTGTAGGTCCTCTTCGTACAACACGGCAAATATTTATGTAGACCTGTGTAGGTCTTTTAATGGACTGCAGACATCTGCCCTACTAATCTGATATCCAGCTGCTTATCAACCACTACCTAAGGACCTTGCAACGTCAGTTGCACAGCAACTATAGCCAGACTTCCTATTTTTCAGGCTGCATAGCACCACACCTGTTTATAGATGCTATTTGAAAGAAAAAGGACTGGAAGAGATTGCAAGAGGTTGTTTATTCTGACCTCTTGTGCAGTGCCTGGATCAAGTAGAACTGGAGCTTCCATGACTGATGTGAATCAAATTTGCTCTTAAAACTGCCCAGTACCACTCTGACTCTTGTCACTTACACTGTGGCAGAAATGCTCTCATCATCCAACCCTTTGTTGGCGAAACTTGTGTCTTTTACTAAAGGATTATGTGAATCAAAGATCTGACATTTCAGCTTTGGGCATTTAGGAAAGTGAGCCCTAACACTGTAAAAGTGTATTTCAATAGACAAAAACCCTGGATCTGCTTCAGGGACAGTCAGTGGCAACGGAAAGATGGAATCACTTCCAAAGTGGGCTTTGCTACCAAGCAAAATGTGTATAGGAGAGCAGCCTTTGTGCCATGCTCTGATCTGCTCAGCACAAGTGCCACGACTGTAATAAGGGTAATGATTAATTTGAGCACAGTGGTGCTGTGGGTGTTTAGACTTTGGCAGCAGCTTGCTGAAGATTTTGGTTCCATGACAAACAGGAGACATAGGCAGAAAATGAGCAGACCTTGATTCAGAGTAATTTTGCTCAGCTTGCCTTCCCAGCCTGAGAGAAATCTTTAACAGGTACAAGATCCTGAGCTCTCTGGACATGACAGTCTTTCTCCGCTTGCTGTATAGGTATGCTATGCAAGTAATTTAGACCAATTGCCTTAAAGATAGATAGGATTACAGAAAATGAATCAGTCAATGATAAGTGTGGGTTTCCCTCCTTCTTTTCAAGATGCCAGTTCCCTCTATTCTTCTGAGGTTTGCTTCAGGACAAGAGGAGGCTTTGAAAACACTTCCCTCCTTGTATAATCCTTGACTAAGGAGTGGAGCACTTTGGTGTTAGGTGGCCACAATCAGCCAGTAATCAATTGCCCAGCTGTCCAGCTCTTGCAACATTAGCCCTGTGCAGGCCTCTGGCACCCAAAGAGGGTCTGGACTCCAAAAGACAATGGGAAGATGAGAGGGGGAGCAATATTGCTACCACACTGAGTGATGTGAGCTGGGGCTCAAAGGGTAAACCTTAGTGAGCAATTATGCCCTTCATGGCCCATATCAAACTTATTGTTGCATTATACTCTCATCTGGTGCCTTCAAATCAGCATAAAAGCACACTATAAAACTAATAGGATTCTGTGGTAATTGTTCTGCTACAATAAACATGCCTGACATGAAACACAGTGAACTTTTTGGCTTCTCTGGTGCTCATTTCTTGAAGGGGGTCATAACAGGATGAGAAAGAAAGGGAAATAACTCCGGAAAGAAATTATCAAGATTATCCGGGTGACCGATGATTATGGGATTTGATATCACAGGGAAATTAACATTTTTAAGATTGGCCAAGCAGAAAAAGAAAAGCTCTCAGCTCTTTCCAAAATAAGCAAGCATTTCAGTGCACATCTCCCCATGCAGTTAGATGGCCATGCAGGACATATTTATTACTGCTTCTGTCTGTAAGATGCCTGGGTTTTGCATGCTGTTCCCCAGATCCCGGCTACTTCCCCATCACGTTCCTCTCCCTTGACTCAGTTAACAGCATCCTTTCCACCGACTGCCCAGAAGTGTGCACTCAGATTTTGGTGACTTTCCTGCAGACAGGACTGAACATGCCAATGTTGGAAGAGGGGGGCCAGCTTCAGGCTCTCCAAAGACATCTACATAAGGTTATTACGGTGGCTGTGAATTCACTGTTTTCCCTGTTTTTGTGAAGGAGCATTCCCTGGCTGCTTGCCACCATTTAAACAGAGATGACATCTAGTCAAGATATCTGGTCAAGATGACCAAGGAGCAGTGGAGGGCACACAGGTACAAAGGGAAGCTGACAAGTATGAAGCAATGTTGTGAGGCAAGAGTGGGAGATCTGCCAAAAGAAAAAACAGGAATGTGCCCATAAAGTGAAAAGAAACATGTTCCCTGCAAAGTAGGGCTTCTCCTAGTCAGGAAGGTTTATTGACTGCCACGTGTCCCGTACCTTGCTGGAAGAAGAGGTTTGGTTTTAAGGCACCCCATACACACGGTTTTCAGTTTATCCAATGTAACGCTACTGATTATACTCGCTGTCAAGACCTATGAACCTTTGCCCAGGATCTTTGAGTTTGTCTTGAATCTACTGACACTCCTCTCTTTAGAGAGTGTTTAAAGAAGTAAAAAACATGCCTGTTTTTCTCTGCATTTTAAATCCATAAAGACTTAAATGATTTGCCTCAGACATTCCAAAAGAAAAAATAAATCTGCTGTGGCTTCACATTACATATGAAGTGTTTCAAGCCTAACATACATTTGGGGTTTTATGTTTAGTGGTGAAGTTAGAACATATTTCAGTTCAAATTTAGAATACATAGCTCCCTATAACCTCAGCCCCAAAATCAGCAGCTCCAAGTTTAGTTCATAATGGACTTTATCCAGAGAATAAGCTAAATACCTAGCTGCTGCTTAAGTGCTACTTCAGTTGGTAAAGTCAAAAACTGATTCTCAAAGCCCTGACTCAGCTTTATGCAAGTACCCAAGAGTAAAGTGCTTTGTATGAGCAAATATAAATTTTCTGGGCATTCATTTCTGAGGATCCCAGTTACTCCTCAAATTTTGCCTACTGTATAGACTGAAGATAACCTTGTCCTAGAGCAGGTTTTGGATGCCATGTTTCCTTTTCTCTCTCATTCAAGTACTGAAACAGCCATTCTCTAGAGTCAAATACCACCTTGGTCTCTTTAGCCTAAATCAGCTATTCATAAGAGATCCCTACCTAGGAAAAGTTAGAATATCTGAGCATTTTCCCAGAAAGTGTCTGAAATGGGTTCAGGTCCCTCAAGGCTGGTTTGGGATTTGAGTCAAGGCGTCTGGCATGGCTGATGAGTGCTGACACAACTGGACAACCAGAGCTGAGGGGGCAGGGAGGAAATAGGAGAAATGGTGGGGAGGAAGAGGCTATCGCAGTACTTCCCCTGCTCATTATAGCTTTTCTGTTTGTTCTCCCTGGCCTTTCTTCATCACTGTGCCACACTCTGAGACATCCTACATTACAGACATCGTAACTTAGGGAGGAAGAAGTAACCTGGATTCACCTGTGGAAGGATCTTTGATCTAGAGGAAGGAAAGCAAAAACAGGGACTCCTTTGTACTTGAGCAAAAAAGTGCTCAGGTTCAGTGAGGGACCAAATAGTAAGGGAGCCAAGAAAAAGAAATTCATATAGATATGTTTATTATTTTCCCCTATCTGTATATTCCCTGTGCTACCTAAATGGTAAAATTAAATTAGTTTTATAGTTTTTAGAATTTTATTGGATCAATTTCACTTTCCTTATCTATGTCTGTTCTGCAAAGCAGCAAATTCTGAATTCAGGTCACCCATAACACCGATGCTCCAGCTAAAGGGATTTTTAAGCCTCTCTCTTTAGTGATAAAGAGGAGAGTGAACACAAAACCAGGATGTATATCTTCAGAAGAGCTCTTTCTAGCTGGCTGAGCATTAGCTGTTTGCAATGGCTTTCATGCTTCCCCTGCTCACCAGGTAGCAGCATTACCTCCTCTCTGGCATGGTTCCAAGTCACAGGAGGTCTTGGGCTAGTTTACAAAATCAGGACTATTTTATCCAGCTGCCTAAGGTCTCCAGGTCTCGTATTCATGCCCATAGAGAATAAGACACCAATTTGAAGCCGGAGACTAAAAGGCTAGGGATAGCATTGTAGTAATATTCACCGAACTCCTCTAAGAGTCAAAAAGTAATCTGTTAGGGTGTACTCCTGCCAAGGTTTTAGTATTCGTACAACTCAGGCATAGCCTCCAAAAGCAAACAGAATAATCGTATCCAGAAGACAAGCTTGGCTTCCACTTGCAGTTGACGTTCAGTAAAGGTCAAGTCCTGCTTCCCCTGAACTCAATGTGAAAATCCTAATTAACATCAATGGAAGCTACAATGGGCCCCAAAGAGTTAACAGTAGTAAGATACAAAGCAGAAACAATGTAAACCCTTAATCAAAAATTTATGGCATGCAGCTAAGCCAAGCTCTCTGGAGTTGTACAGTTCAAAATAGGAGCAGAATTTCACACTGCAGCATTCACTGATATCATTCAAAATGCAAAATTTGTGATCTTTTCTGTGCCAGAGACAACACATTCCAGTGTGCATAACATTTTGGTTACTTATCTTCTATGACTTGCAGGGCACAATGTTTTTCACTGTCTAGAAATAAGTCAGCTTTGAGTCACCACTGAAAAACCCTGCTCTAAATTGGATTTCCCCAACTAACCTGGACTGACTCACTTAATTTGAAAAGTGCAAGAAAAAAAAATCAAAATCTGCTTTGCAGCCATCAGTCCGTGCCTGCTGTCCTATGGCTACCTCGCATGGGGTGGAAGGAAGGCGCAGGTCAGCACTGGGTGCACAGGGCTGATGTGCTCTGGGGAACGCTGGTCTAGTGGAGGCGACTGCACCGCAGGGGGCACAGGGGCTGGAGCTGAGCCACTCTTTCAAAGCCAGCACCATCATCCCCATCTCCAGCTAAGCAGCAGGGCATTTCCAGACTGAAATCCTTGTCACTGATTTCATGGCAGTCAGACTCCCACTGACTTTCAAAAAGCACTCGATCTCCCAGCAGGCCTGAGCTCAGTACTGCGGTGCAACATGCTATCACGCAGATCTAATGCATCAGCTGTGAGCAGGTTTGGGATGCAAAGCTGGGTTTCCTGGGTGGTGCACAGCCTAGTACTTCGGCTAAAGACTGGCATTTCTAAAGGTCTGTAAGGCTTGCTTTGTCATGCTTCTTGTGAGAAAAGGCTTGGCAACAAACAATTCGATTTATGTTCTTTTAATGGAGAATACTTCCATGACTACAAGCAGTTTTCTCAACCAGCTCATTCATGCCTTAACTTTTGTGCCCACTAATCTGAAAATTGGTTCAGATTTCACAGCTTTGGCTGCATTTTCAAGACTCCCAAGTGAGGGTATAATTTAACTTGCGTCTGAGTTGGCATCTCCAGGAGGGTGACAGTGCTCTGTTTCTTCTCCACGGAGCTTGATGCTGAGGCAGACAGTGTGACTCTGCTTGCCCTATTTCCCATCTCCCCTGAGAGTCTCAGTTCTGCACTACTCCCTTTGCAGACAAAGGGACTGGAAAGCATTGCAGGGAACATTTTGTACTGGTGCTGCCGCCTCTGAAGTTTTAGGAAGATGAGCAGGCTGAGGCTCCACTTGCTAAAGCATGACTGGGACTGGGCAGAAGGTTGACCATAACACAGGCTTTGTGAAAGGTACTGCAAAGCCCCAGAAGTATCAGGTCATGTGTGTCCAACCTGAAATTTTTATTTTAAATAAACATTGTATAAAATGATGTCAAAGAGATTCACAAATCATATTTGACAATTGAATGGGCCAAAGGTGTATTAGCCAGCTTAAGCAAGTGAAAGTGAAGGTATTTGCACCTGCTTTCAAGAGCTAGAGATGCCTGACTGGACTATTCTATTTGGATGGAAGGAAGCCTTAGCTTCCTTCAGCACTTCACAAACATTGCTCCTTGTTGAGAAGACTTTCTTGCACAACAATCATTTCAGTATTCGGGTGGTGCCTTGTTTTGGTTTGGTTTTAATTTGGTTTTGTTTCTGTTTCCAGACTAACAAGCCCTTTGAAGGAAATTTTAAAATTTTGGAATTTTTTGATTAATAATTCATTTTTTTCCTTCTTACAACACATATTCAATGCTGAAGTTAAATAAGGTATTTTATGGTGAAAACATTGCATAGAACATTTTCAGCAGATCAAATAAACCTTTATGAACTAAGAAAGCAGCTCTGAGTCTGCCATATTACGCTCTCCCAAGTCTTAGCTTGGAGTGAATTAAAACTCCCTGAGAATCGTGTTCTATTCAGCACCAACAGAAAGGTTTTGCACCACTACACTGTGTAGCATTGCTAAAAGCATCTAGTTAATTTGTGCTATATCAAATTCTATTCTTTTTTCCACTGTTGTAGCTCATAAAAAGTCATTATTTTCTTGCGTGTGTATTAGTTTTGGTCAGTACTACACGCAGGAGGATGAAGTGATGGTATTGGACAAAGATAAGTTACTCTGCTGTGGAGAAGATTTCTTACAGAAGCTGTTATGAGGACGATTGCATATCTTTGGCCAGACTTCATTTTGTCAACCTAATCAATCTACTGTCACTTGAGAGGAAATGAAAACATCAGGCCTCTTTTTGTTCTTGCAGTTCAGTAGTTCTTACAGTTCTATCGTTCTTATAGTTCAGTAGCTTCATAAAAAGTTGGTAAAACTAAGTAATACATGCAGAACAGCACTGGGGCATGTGAGTTTATGCACAACTGTTGGATCTTTTTACACTTGGGTTCTATATGATGGATATTGATGTCTTCTGTGTTCACTGTCTGGTTGTTTCATTAATGGTTAGAGTGAAAGACGAGTCAATTTTTAATTTTGAAAACCTTCAAGAACTTGTCTCCTATCACCTATCTTCTATTTCCTCTGATAACTAGAAAAGAAATCAGTGGGGAAACTAACGGGAGCCACAGATTTAATGCACAAAGTTGTCATATATTTCCTACTAAAATGAGATATGTCTTGGAAAAATGTCACCTACCAAGAGAAGAGGTAACAAAAACCAATGGCAACGTATTTGTCAACAGGACTGTCTTGACATTTGGCAAAGAGGGACACAGAACCACAAAATCACTGAGGTTGGAAGGCACCTCTGGAGATCATCTAGTCCAAATCTTTGCTCACACAAGGTCAGCAGGGCTATTCTGACCAGGTGCAGGACTTGGCTCTTCTCATTGTTAAACTTCAGCCCGTTTCTCCAGCCTGCCACAGTCCCCTTGAATGGCAAAGCACCCGCCTGGTGCACCAGCCATTCCTCCCAGTCTTCTGCCATTTGTGCACATGCTGAACAGCCACTGTGCCCTGTTGTCCAGGCCACTAATGAGGATGTTAAACAATGGCCACAGCATAGACCCTTGGGGCACACCACAGTGACTGGCCATGAAGTGGGCTTGGTGCGTTTTGTTGTAGTCAGGTAGTTCGGCCATCTTTCACTCCACCTCACTGTCCATTCACCTAGCCCATACTTCTTCAGTTTCTCAATTAAGGATGTGTAGAGAGCAGATCTGAAACCCTTGCTAACATCAACATAAACAGTGCCAACTTCTCTCCCCTTGTCCACCAAGCTAGCAATTTGATTTTTGAAGGCGCCCTTCACTCTCCCTGCCAGAATTAAGAAGAAACACACTTAGGCCCTGAGACCTTGGCCTTTGCCTGAGTGCCATGCAGTCATTCTTGTTGCACTCCACATCATCAATTAGGCCAAAACAGAAATGTGAAATGAAGAAGTCAGTTTTCTGAAGCTGTTTGTATTTCAAGGGAGGTGGAAGAGTGACAGAGAGATGGGAACATGGATTTCATTTCCTTTCCTATACTCAAATATTTGACATTTACAGAATCTTTTATTAGGTTTGCAAATCTGCTCTTGTAGCCCTGAAGGAAAAGGGAAAAAGAAATGTGAATCCACAATTTAAACAAAAACCATTCCCTGCCATTAGCATTTCTTTGATGATCCTTTGGTTTATTGTTGTGCATTAACTTCTGTATAATCACGTAATTGCTACAACATTCATATAAATAATGCGTTTGGAACAGAAAGTAAACAGTGTGTCGCGTTCTATACTCCAGTGAGTTTAGTGGGACCCTCTAGCTTGACTTTAGCGCTAAAGCTGCTCTTTTTGCCTAGAGGTAGCTAACACTTCTTAACAAAGTCAAACAGGGAAAATAAAAGCTCTTACATTTTATCATGAAGAAAATGTGCTGGGTCAGACCTAGACCCCTCAGTGATTTCACTTCATGACAAAACTAATGTGTCTTGTCTGTGCTGTACTGGTACCTCAGGGGAGTTGGGGTGTATTAGCTATCACTAGCAAGAAAGACAAACACCATTTGTGGCCTCCCTTCCTCAGGTCCTCTTGGGTTTTTCTTTTATGAAAGTTTCTGGTAAACACTTCTATAAAGTCGCAGAACAGAATCACCCAGGTCTGCCAGCTGTTTTTTCACACTACATGAAAATATTTCTCACATACAATCCTCTGTTCTTTCTCCCTTCCAAACACTTTCAGCTTAAAAGAGCCAAACCCTTCAGTATTTGACACAGCTTGGGTTCCAAAATCTATAGCCAGTTTTGAAAACTGCGACATATAAAAGCTAATTTTACGGTTAGAAAAAGGTCACATCACAGAGATATGACAGAGAAATATATACCTGGAATTGAGAACTGAATTTTGCACCACAAGCACGTGGAATTTGCCCAGACATTTGAGCCTGAACTTCACCCGCTTTGTATAACCAGGTATTCCAAAGTCTCATCATACAGGTTTGGTGCGTGTGGGATGGGAGGGGGATCTGATTTTTTTTTCTTTTTTGACACAGGCTGTGGATCACCTCTGGTTAACTTTAGAGTGTAAGTACATAGAGGCACAGAGGGAGGAGGGTTCATAAGAAGAGGGCAAGATTACATAGCCATGGATATGTGAGGTCCTTATTATGCTGAATACACTTGTAAACTGCCTGTCAGTTAGACAGATAGGCAGAATCTGAGGCTCTATGCAGCAGCTCCCCATTGAATGCAAAAGGAAGAAAGCATAAAGTTAGCACTGGTCGAGTTCAGTGCTATCCTTACCCAGATATTCTCTATCTATCTGGCATCAAGCTGAGTGACATTTTAATGCTAAACTAGACAAATCTTCACAAAGCAGAAGGATACTGCTGTAAGTGGACAGAGCAGCAAGTGAGTCAGCAGTCAGGAAGACCCTGAGGAACTGGGAAGTTCCTCATGGGAACATGAGGACTGCTGGAAAGAGAACCAACATACAGTGCTTGCTGGGATGCCATATGCAGAGGCCTGAATTATCCCTAGTCTTGACTGGCTGCTGACTCATGGCCCAGCCCTATACCCTGATTTTACAGAAACATTTTTGTTCTCTGTGTCCAGGAGTACCGATGTACTTAGTCTTATAGAACTGTAAATGCCTCCTGCACCAGAGTGGGAAACACCTAACATGATGGTCCTGTGTTAGCTCTGAAAGGTATGTATTTCAACAGAGTACTTCAAATCTCTGAAGTTTCTTCAGTATTCTGTCTACCTTTGCTGTCCAAGTCATGGTATCACTGCTCTCCATGTTTTTGTGAAAGCACAGTTGTGTCTGTCATCATCTTTGGGTGATAAGATCAGATTTTGAACTTGGATCCACTACAGGGAGCCACATGGTAATCCCCTGCTCTGTAAAGGACAAGAAAGACAATAAAAAGCCCGCAGCACTGGTTCTCCCTACTTTTGTTTCCTCTGAGTCTCATTAGGCACTTAGCCAGCGACTAGTCAGGTACAAAGGGGCAAGGACTCAGAAACGGGCCTCAGAGGTCCTGCCTTCCATCTGTGAGGGGTAAGTGTGAACCATAAGCCAAATTCATTTAGTTCCTTTTACATAATTGTCAACTTCACTCAAAGCAGTTTCTTCTCCTTGGTTGCAAGGGAAGACAGTCAATTGTTGTTCTATTCACTTTGTCACATAAACCCATTTGACAGGCATGACAGCAACTGCTTGCTAATTATGGAGCAAAATTTGCAGTGCAGGGTTTGTTGTGCCAACGGTCCCCGGAACAATCCTGGGATTGTTTTATGAGAAGATTGGGCAGTCAGGGTTGAGCACTTTCCCTTCAATTATCCCCATGTGCTGTCACGGCTTGGAGCTGCTCTAGTGGAATGAAGAGAAGAAAATGAATGAGCTCTGCTCCAACCCTGGGAGCAATCGCTGAACCCTGAAGAGCCTGGTTGGTTGTATCTTTGTTAGCTGCTACTACAGATATTATTGCCTGGTAGTGGCACTGGAACAGAGGGTCCATTAGCACTTCTGTGCTATGTCCAGAGATTTATCATTGCGCTACAGAGACTGGCTCTGGAGTGAAACTCAGCATGTGGTCTCAGCTAAGCCCAGCTCTGTAACTTTATTATCCACTACTTTCAGTGACCTAATAAAGCTGAGATATTGCTGGTGCTGGATGTAGTTGGTTTGCTGATTTCATCAAGAAGAGGAATTGATTTGGGGGAGAGGGCTGACTAACAAGAAAGTTCATCTCACTAGGGTAGAGTTCAAAAAACATCAAGGAATTAACTGCTTAATGTAAGAATCTGAATGATGTGCAGGAATCTAAAAAGAAGGTCCTGAAAGAGGAAATGTTACTAGCTGGTCAAAATTCAGAATATTCACAGAAATTTCTCCAAGAAAATTAATTCCTACAGAAGTTGCTTGGCCACACATTCTCAGCATATGGTTACCTTGCTCAAGAGTTTCCTCTTAGTGACCTAGGCACAGTTGTGTGGCTGTTCCTTCCAGCAGATCTTAAGGGATACACTGGGAAATGAAAATTTGGGAAGCACCATGCCTACCGCACCTTCTCCCACTCTCCTGGCACCCTCTGCAGCTCCCACCAGGTCACAGTGGGATCAGTTCAGCTCACCAGCACAGCAGAAAACTAATCAACTCCTTCAGCTGAGCTGGGTTCCTAGCAGATGGCACACTGCATCAGCTCACCGGGCTGTCTGACTAACCAGAGCCAGAGGACTCCCAAGTGAGGCCAACAGTGTGAGCATGCCTGTTGTTTGCAGCAAGATCAACCCCCTGAAACTTTTAACCACATCCTCCTGTCTCTACAGATTTACAGCATGGATTTGGATGGTGGGGAAGGAGGAGTTATGCCACAGGTCCAATAAAAGTGTACATAGAGCCCTTCAGAACATTTAGCAGCATAACTCCACAATAGCCACAAACTCATCTCTTTCATAACCTGTAAGGACTCTTGAAGGAGGTACTCTTCTCATTTATGGAGATGAATCACACAGCATGGTACATCTTAACTGCAAGCAGGCAGGTTATCCATCCTTTTTGCACAGAATTTATTGCAGCTTCAGTGGAAAAGTTTTGGGGAAGGTGAGAACAACTATAGAAAATCTGAGGTTTCACCAAATCTGAAGTTCACTACAAGTCTCTTTCTATCCATCCATAAACTCCCATTCACACAGACATGACCTTTCTGAAACATCTTCCAAAGGTCTGTGGTGTTAACAGAAGTCAGGTGGGAGAGCAGAGAAGAAAGAAGTAAAGCAGTAGGTGTTCAGCTTTGCTGTCACTCATGCAGCAGGCCAATACGATACACTACAGCATGAGCCCAAGAGCAGCTGACACTGAAAAGCAACAGAAGAGACCAATGAAAATCCTTCAAAATATGTCCTACTTGAATCAGTTCTCCACCTTGTTATAGCCACAGGAATAAAAAGCAGTGTCTCAAATTTTTGTTGTTTTCCTTTAGCATCTAAAAACATTTCTAGTTGTTTTCATAAGAAGAATGAAAGATTATTCACCCCCTTTCCAGAAAAGAATTTAAGAAGTCAGAAATAGTGCAACTCATGGGTAGCCTGATTCTCATGGGATGCTGCAGTGTGCGTGTTAATCCAGTTAAAGCACAGGCTAAAGTTTCTCTTTAGCTGTAACTGCAAGTATGCCTTCAGCGGTGCCATGTACCAAAACAATTTGGGTCTTCATTACGTCTGAAAGGTCCTTCGCTCCCCTCTCCTTCTCACTCCTGGCACTCCCCTTGCTTTTGCTGTTTGTACAGCTCTGTTATTCTTGTTATTGCCAGTCTGGCCAGGAAACATCTTCTGTGTTCAGATTGGCTCACCACTGGATCTGCAACACTGGACCTGAGGCAGCACACACCAGCATTCAGGTCTGGAGGACAGGGAGCTTTGACTTGTATTTATCAGATTAAAGCAACCGGAGAACCATAGGCCAGGTACTTACATGAGGTTTAAAGTAAGATGTTAATTGCTCATTAATCTGGACATCAGAAACATGATGGAAGACACTAGCTGGAATTTGGTTCAAATTCAGGCTGAGAGTAGGGCTAGGTTCACTGCTGTGATCAAGTATTCTGCGCCATGTAACATCTTCTCCCAGTTAAAGACCTCTATATTATAGAAAATAGTGGAGTATTAGGGGAATTCCTAATGCTTTCTGGCGTATGAATGCTCAACCAAAAGTTAAGGGAGCTGACCCTGCAAATCGTGTGGTTAGGGCATCTCCAAGAGATCACAGCTCAAACCTCTGCTCCAAGTGGGGTAGGAGAGGAGCACCAACCTGGCCTCCCACACTTCCCATGAGGGCACCAACATATTTCCAGATAAGGGTCTCTGTGTTTTTTTTATGATCGTGCATGTTTCAGGCAAGTCCAGAGAAATGGCAGAGAAATACATGGTGCACAGATCTACTAGAGCTTTGACAAGAGTCTGACCTGCCTGTTGCCTGTGATATGAGAGCTCATTTGTGTGGACTTTCTCTAGCAATAAAACCATAAGCACAGACAAGTTTAGGAAGCAACAAACCACTGCTCTGGATGCAGTAGCATGTGCAGGTTTTAAGTATGTAACAGGCACTTTGTCAACTGAAGTCCCCTACAGAAATATGGCCCAAAGTATCTTTGGTGGCTTTTGTTTCTAAACACACAATGAACACAGCTGAGTACTTCAGCAGCATACCTCCAGCGGATGTGGACTGTGTGGGCCAGGGGGTCTTTCAGCAACAGCCTGGATTCCTTTCTGAAAGGCACACTCCAGTTCAGCCAGAGGTTATAGGCTTCATGTAGAAATTCCTCAGCTACGATCTGCGTTTTAATGCAGCAGGTCAAACTACCCTCATAATAGAACCTCTTGTCTTGTATAGATTATATGACATTTAAGAGGGAAAAGGGGGCACTCGAAGCTAAATCTCAGGATACTCCAACATCTGATGGTGTACAGGCCTGGCAAATGGATTTAGACACTCTTAACAAGAATACTTCAGTTTTCACTCACCCTCTAACTGTTTTACTGCTAGTGTGAGGTAACTTCAGGGTTAGCTTTTCCCATACGTTGGCCCAGATAGGGTTTTTCCCCATACAAGTTAAAACAACTTTTCACCTAGTCTAAACACACCCTTAGGTGCAGACCAAGATAAATGGTAGGCATAAAAGAATCACATTGCCTGAGAAGACCACTGGGGTATTTCCAGACAGGGTTTCCCAAGGAAACAGCAGAGCTTTTGGGCTAACACAGCCCTCTCCCTATGCGGGGGGCAGCTATGTGGCGGGAAGTGAAAGGGAACATGGTGACAAGTCACAGCTGGATCATGCAGCCTTGCTTAGCTCAAGGAGGAAGGTATCCTCACCAGCCTACCAGGATGTGATTTTACCCTCAAATGTCATTGTGAAGGCAGGATCTGAAGCAGTGAGGGGGGATAGGTGTGTTTGTTGCCCTCTGAAAGATCGCCAGGATAGGAGGAAGCATACAGGACCACACATGAAAAGGGTGCAAGGAGAAACCAAGGAAGCAGTGGTACAAGAGCTGGACATCAGGACAGGAAATGGAGCCTCAAAGAAAGCACAGGGCAAAGTGAAGGACAGCCTTATGGGTGCAGACCAGAGGTCTGCTTTGTTCCATCTGTAGCCAACACCTGCACCACCACCCAGAACAGCAGCTGCTGTTTTTCAAGTCAGCTAAGCTGTCTTTACATTGGCAAGCTCACTTGCAGTATAAACTGCAGCAATGCAGAGCAGAGCACGAAATGCTGCACTCACCTGCCATCCCCACAAACGCTCCAGCACTTGGCTTGGCCCCACTGGGCACTGCTTGCTGTATGTCACTGTGGCACACACACATGTGGCTGGTGACAGAGACAAAGCCTACAAGGATGGTGACAGCTAGACTGGGGCAAAAGAGCACTTTAGAAAATAAAATCACAAAGTCTTCCCTTTCTTTGTGAATGTTTCGAGTCATCGAGTCCCCAGAACTAGAGATTACTGTAATCAAGGCATGAAGTGGAGCCCTGGGCAGAAGCTGAGTCGATAGCATGTCATAAGGACCTTTTTCTAAGTGGTTTGAACAGCTTACAGTTTTCCTATAGTTATTGCTTATTCAAAGCTCATTGTGGAATTATTTCCATGAGTAATTCTTGGCCTCTGCATCCGAGTAGCTTCCTGCAGTCAGCTGATAGCTCAAATTCAGGACTGGTCAGTCTGTTTTGCCTGTTCTTGTATGTCACTCACTCTGCTGCAGAGAAATTGCACGTGCTGAGGCTGCCAGAGGCTGCATCTCACTGTGCACCAGGGACAAGCCCATTTTTGTTCCCTGGCTGCACAAGTACCAGTACAGCTTTTGCCAATGGGATTTCCTGGAGTGTTTTTAGTAGCAACTTATTTTGCTCTGAGAAGATTCATGTGAGGCCCAAGATGGAGGGAGATGTTAGTCCCTTTGTCCAAGCAAAGCTCTATCAGCCACTCGTGTGCAGCAGAGTACACAGAGCCCAGCAGTGTCAAAGATAACAGAGCCTTCATGTGGGACAGGGTGAAATAAGATCAATATACCCAGACTGCTTTCAGGCTGCTTTCACAAAAACTGTTTTGTTTCAAATCATGTCTCAAGCATACCTAAGTTGTTAATTACTCCCCACATACTGTATGAGGAGACAAATAAAAGACTCATGAGCTTCACAGCCAGGATATCAGGAGGCAAAATAAATTAGCTCGGTGTGGATAAGTGCCACTATTACATGATATAAACAGTGCCCTTTTTTCCCCATCAGCTTTTACAGCTGCCCTACTTTGAAGTGTCTCATTTTGGAGTCTCAATTACACCTTGAAATTCTGAAATTAACCCAACAGTTATTCCATTTTAATGAACTACAAGACTTAAAATCATAATTTTATTGCATTTCCTACCCTGGTGAAGTTAACTAGAGCCTGGAAAGTGCACACTGTCCATTAGGGATCATTAGGAAAGCATTTGGAAGTTGCACAGCCACCTTGGACTTCTATAATTAATAGTTCATTTTCTAGCCATTCTGAGGAAAAACAGATTTTCTTAAGCAGATATAAAACTGTTTGAATAAATATATCATCTATCACAGCTCCACTAGTCCTCCAAGGATTTCCAAAACCTTCTCTTCCCAAGAGTCGTTAAAAACTCTGTGTACTATATTATGCAGGCTGTTGGTGGCTTCGTGGAATGAGAGACCAAAACCAATTGCATAAAAACATGGTAAAGATGAACAGGCACCTGGGAAGACTGGAAATCTCGTGAGCCTGGTCATACTGTTCTGTCCCACCTGCCCTTTTTTGCACCATGTGCGCTGCCCGTTTCTCCTTCTGCAGCCCATGTTGAGCTCTGTGCATTGCACTCGCCCTGCACCATGGGTGCCGAGTGACCCACGGTCACTGCTGTCAGCCTGTGCCTGCAGAGTTCAGCTCCTGTTAGGAGCTGCCTTGCCAAGACCTTTTCCACACTATGATGGAAACTAAGTTAGAAATAACTGTGGAGTTGGCAAGGTTTCTCTGAGTTTTCATTTCTTGAAGTGCTTTGCTGCCAAGCTATGTTATTCACATCTTCTTGGGGATCTGTAGGATGTTTTAAAAAAAAAAAAATTCAGTTCTCTGTAAGGGGGAGGTGAGAGATAATAATGTCTGACACTTGTAAAATCTCCACTTTCCAACGAGAGTCAGCAAGCTGAGAAGTATCGCAGCAAGGAAGCAGTGCTGCCATCCATCGGGGCACCTTAATGTACCTGGAATGAGCCTGGTGCTTCTGCAGGGCCACATGTTGTGGCCCGCCTCACAGCAGCTGCTGTGCCTGACACTTGGCATCACAAGGTGCAACAGGACTGGACATTGCATGTTTTTCACACAGCTGTAGGTAAGCAGACTCTTCCCTGTTGTAGAATGGTTGAAAAGTGATGTTAAAAACATGTATATAAAAATCCATGCCACTGACTGTTTATCCATTAATCACTGGCCAAAAGCGTTTCCAGATAGAGGCTGTTAGATGAAAATGTTGTATGAAGATAGTGCTCACAGCAGGTTACAGAAAAAAGTGCACATGTGTGTTGGAAAACAAACAAGAAAACCTTGAAAAGACAAAGTCCTTTATGCCAGCATTGCAGTGCAAATGAAAAAAAAAAAAAAAAAGAAACCCCTAGAAAAGTCCCACATGCAAGACATCTCCTTCCAGCACAAGCAGCTATACAAATTCTGCAAGAGGCTCCCAGTACAGGGGCCAGAACTAAGAGCATCACTCAGATCTACCCCTCTGGGCATTGGCTTGGGAGATCTGGTCTTCATAATCCACAGCTACGTGTTGGCAATGGAGAAATACAACCAAACGACTAATTACCAAAAGCATTGTGTAACAAAGTCCCAATTAAAGTGTTTGCAGGAGGTAGACAGAAAGGTGCCAGCCTGAAGCTTGTAATTACTTTTAGTTCTGGCAGGCATCAGGTATAATTCTAATAATAACTGTGGGCACACAGTAGTAGTTAGAAGGACAGGTGATGCTTATTCCCAACTGCAGGTAAGACCAAATGAGGCAGCACATGTCCCAGAGTGGGTGCATGCAGGTGTGGTGGCCACAGGGATAGGATGTGCACAGTGTGGTGGCACTGCCCAAGCAGCGGTGCCTGTGATTCTGGGGTCAGAAATGCTCTGGGACACCTCTCTCTTGAGCACCACATCCCCAGGTACCAGCCTCATCCTCGCAGCTCCTGCCCCAGATAGCCCCCATACCCCTGTCTTGCACCCCAGCCTGGCCATCACAAGCAGGGCAGAGGCTGTACTCCCACCACCAGCACCCTCTGCTCAGGGACGGTGTTGCTGGTCCAGCAACCCTTCTGGTACAAACTTTTGCAGGCTGCCTGGGCTACATTCATTGCCTCCAGCCTTTCTGGCTGCTCAGTCCTTAGCTGGGTTCCACTCCCTGTCATATAAATGACATATTTTGAGTCATTCCATCTCCATGCCACAGCATTCCCCTGTCAGCTCACTAACGTGGTAATTATACAAGGAGTACACATCAAAGCAAAGCTGTCTTGGTGCGGCAGTTTCCATATGCTGCTCGTATCCCACAGCCCTTCGATTTGTCCCCCCAGTCCCTTTTATTTCTGCAGCATATGACACAGGCACTCTGCTCGTGCTCAGCACTAGCACATGCCACCAGCAGCACAGCTTGCTGTCGTGCTTACCATTGGCAGAGCCCTATTTGATTGCTGGGGCATTAAATATGTACACTTACGGTGGTGTATAAAATCTGTGACCACATTAGCCACACTGTCAAGTTTAGGAAAATCCCAACTGAGTTATAGTGAGGAAACAAGTTACCACATCAGTTGAAGCAAGAGTTTGAATTAATTGGAAACTTTACAGGCTTAGCTTTGGTTTCCAGGACATTCCCAGCCCATGTCTCTATCTTTATGGTGTTTTTTTTTTCACTCATGTTGTCTGTCCTTGCTCCTGCCTGCCTGGTGCCTCTGCAGGACGTGAAAGCAAGATTCCAGTGCATTTCAGGAGCAGCAGTTTGACCAGTCCATTGTCTCCCTTGCACCAGGACTGGGACACAGACCTCAGCCCACTCAAAGTGGCCCTTCTTTGACTTCATCGAGATGGTATAATTACCTGGTAATACCAGCGGGTCCTTCTGCAGAGGCAGCCGAACCAAGATATTTCACTGTTTTCCCATATTCTTTATCCCAAGACTGGACTTTTTCATTCAAATTGGTTGTATTTAGTGCCTATCAAAGACCCAAGTTTACAGACCTGACTTATACATGACACAAGGCAGGGAGATATTGCACTGTGGCCAAAGGGGTTCATGTTCCTCAGCATGGAAGAGTGCAGCACAGAGTGCAGGTATGAAGGATGAGCCAGGAGGCAGCTGAGGCTCAGGGCTCAGAACATGGGGGTTTGCTGCTCTGCACAGCAGAAGCCCTGCCACAGAGGAAAGCAGTCCTGAGCTTTGCTTGGAAGTGGCAGAATTAATCTTGGAAAGTTTCTCGAAGATTTGAAAGCACACAAATCTCACATTTTTTGCCAGATGGACATTTTTCTTTTGTAAATGTTTGTCCCACCCAAAACAATGTGTATGGGCCACTGTCCTATCTCAAGCAGGCAATGAAGGAAGTCAGATCCCAGGTACAGCTTGCAGGTCTTGCTGGTGTAAGGAACTGGTTTACATACTGTGCCCAGCATACAGCTGCTTGGGCGCACAAAGTCCCTCCTTCACACCACTTCGTACCTACTAGCCCAAATCAGTTTTAATCCACTCCCACAGAGTCTAAAGTCGTGGATTTCCTCTGGTGCGTGGGAGCTTAGATGTGGTCAAAGGAAGCCCATGCAGCATTCCTTGTAAGCCTCACTTGTCTCAACCATTTCAAATCTTTGTTTCATATCTGTTCTGGTAAATGAAAATAGTGCCGGTAAATATGTCATAAGGCAATGGCTCGGGTCTCCCTCTCCAAAACGCTAAGGGCACTTCTGAAAGCCTGCACAGCCTGCAGACAGTCACAAATTTCACCCAGCAAGTACTTCGGTTTCACTCAGGCTTCAGTATAGCCACACTCATCAGGATCCAGCACTTCTGAATTTTGTTCTCATGTTCCCTTTCTGTTCTTCCAGCCACAAAGCACCTCCTGCTGTGATGCATGGCTGCACAGCACCTCTGGCATTCATGTTGGCCTGCACTGACTGCCCAAGGAAACGGGCAGCAAAGTCCCCACTATAATTCTAAGTGAGCTCGGATGTGTGCAAGGCTCATCATGAAGAAAGAGAACACACTGTTTGAGCTTTATGGGCCTTACAATCAATAGCTTAACCTTAAAGTTACTCATTTACATGACTGCTGGTGAAAGTCTCACCACCTCTCCTAAAACAGTCACAAATGAGATCCAGTCCTGCACACAGAGCATATGAAGGACAGGGAAGGAAGCATAATTAAGAGGAGCACAAAATTTACAGTGCAATTAAAGGATATAGCATGAAAGCCCTCTACTTTCAGAGCTGAGATTAGCAATACATGGACACGGCTCTATCCTTCCTCTGTATTTCAGCAGTTCTGGGAGCAACTTTGCACACCTTTGGACAGTGACTACACCAGCACCAGGCTGTGTTTAATTTAGCACCCCTTAAGGGCATGGTTGCCAGTGGGGCATGAGGAGTTCAGCACACATGAGCATGCATGGGGAAGATCTCATTTCTTCAGGCTACCTTGAAAAGGCCCCTTTTAAAAACAACTAACTCTTTCTGAAGGTAACTTTCAGTATTTTTCCCCTGGTATCTTTAGTTCTGAAATGTTTTTCATTCAACATCAGATTCATGCCCACTGTGAATTCCTTAAAAAATCTTTGAACATATCTGCATTCACTTCATTTATTTCTTTAAAAGAACGTATCGCATATCGGCAGGTTAAAGCTAGCTGGCGCAGCGCAGAGAGAAGTTCTCCACAAGTGCAATAGCAGGTTTTATTTCAGGCCGCTTTCTGAGCTATGTTTCTGCAATTCAAAATGTCTAATGAGCTTATTTGATTGTATCCATGCCAACAAAGAGATATAAACAGCTTTAATCACTGTTTCGCGTTGTTCTTGACCCCCTGCTTGGCTTCATTATTTTCCTTTTAGCCACATCAAGGCACAACACTCCAACTAAATCATTCGACCACTTGCTGAAGACCTGTCCATGTAATAAGATTTCTTTATTATCATCTCATGTTTTTTTTTTGCACTGCTGTTTAACAAGGAACAGCCAAGCTGGGTGTTAGCTCCAAGGCAGCAGCTAGGTAAGGAATTAACATCAATAGCTCCTGTTGGTTCCTTTATTTTCAGATAGATTTCTGGAATTATTATCCAGAGACGGGGAGTAGGTTACAGCTTCTCGTCTCTTGTTTTGTCACTAACAATGCCGGAGGGAGAGCACACATGGAAACAAAGGGAAAGGGAAGCGTTAACAGTTCAAGTCACAGTAAGTGTTGGCCTGCTTAAACTAATAATATCAGACAATTCTCTATAGTCTAAAACACTCACAGTCCTCCTACAGAGCTCCAAGCACTCCATGATCAGTGAACCATGTTTTAATGACGCATTCTCTTGTAGAGCTTAGAGGTTTGAAATATTAAATCTTTTCTCTCATGCATGCTAACAGCAAATGAATCTGATGCCCATCCATTAACGAAGTTTGTCTGTCTCTTGATCATTATAATGAGGGCATTAGCTAACATTACTTCCCCTCCACACTTTTTTTAAAATGAAAAAAAAAAAGAAAAAAAAGAATGTCAAGGAGTATGCCAAATGTGACACACAACTACAAGTTCAAAAGGTCATTGAGGACAGAGGTCAGACACCACAGAGAAAATCTTGTGCCTTCCTAAAAAGTAGGTCATTTCTTTCAGCCCCGCACAGACCTAGGAAAACTCCCGAGGCATATATGCAACCAGTGTTCTGTAAAAGAAATAGCTTGAAGATTGTTTTCTTTTCAAGAATACTTCTTTTTTCTTTCCCTATTCTGAAGTGGTTCTTAATGCAATATTGATGCATTCTGGGAAAAAGATCACAGAGTTAGTAGTATGTCTGATTTCTCTGATCTAGGTTTGTTGCTTGCTAATATTGTAAGAAGTGTCAGTGACTTTTGGAATTTTTTTAAGACATTCATTTTTATTTCTACTATGTTTTCTGCTTGATATCATCAGAGTGGTCTAATGAAGGCAGAAGGGGAGAGCAGCACAGGGGCTAAGGTAGCACTCTAGCAGGGCACCCACTCTGCATGGGGGATGCTCATGAGAACAAACTGAGCCCACCGTCTGCCTCAAGGCAGGAGCAGATCACACAACGGCCAGCTAACTTCACAATAGACACCTCCACAGACTTCACTACCATGGCGTTGAAGAAGTTTTCCAACATCTAAGCTACCTCTTTGTTGCTGTAATTCAGGCTGACTATATCTCATCTTACCCAGCATGAACACAGAGAGCAGGTTATTTCCTATTATTCCCATTCAATGTTTCTTCTTTTCATGAGGCTGAGCAACACTAACTGATATAATCCTTTGTATAGGGCATTTCTGTAGACCTGAGATCATTCTCCCTGTCCTTTCCCAGATGTCCTACATTAGCACTCAGTGCTGTCACTGAGGTCTTAGCTAGTAAGGAGCAGAAATTTATCGGTGTTTCAGGATACACACTTCAACCCACATCCTATAGCACATCCCTCCACACAGCAGTGTACTTCTGAGCTGAGGACCCTCAGTATCATTCGAGTCTTTTGTGTCACACTCCCCTCTCTGAGTGGGAAAGCAGAACTTATTCCTGCCTGGCAAGTGAGATGTTGAATTTTCCACTGCTTTGACATCCCACAGAACTGCAAATAAAAATAGAAATTACTGTTCTTAATAAACAGACATGGGACCCAAATCATAGGTCATGTTCCTCAGCTTTCTGGGCACAGCATGGTTAAAATATCATGGTCATTTCATATAGCTACAAAACAAATAATTTGGAACAATATATTAATAGTGTAGCTGAAGTCCAAAATAGTTTTGCTGTAAGGGTTAATAGAAATACTTTCCCCTAGCCACAAGTCTTGCAGCTGTAGTTATGATAGGATTGTGGCTGCAAAAGCCCCATTGTTAAACCTAATCTACTGTTAAAGTGCTTAATCGAGAAATTATTAACATTTCTGATGGAATACTTAGCTAAAGTGCAAAATGTAATCATGGGGCTTTGCTGTCTGGACTTCCAGCTAGTATCACAAGCGCCACAAGCACACTAAATACCTCAGCAGTGTACAAGGTTATTAGCCTAACCCACTGTGAGTGCAGACACTCCCTCCCTGTGCTCCCTATACATTTCATCCTAATGAAAACACTGTAAGTATTTTTCAGCCTAGCAGCAAAGGACAGATGCACCATCTCACGTGATAGAATAAATGTCAAAGCTGTAAGATGGTTTTATAGAGAGGGAGGAATCCTGAGCCATGCTGAGCATCCATCCCGCCCAGTGCAGCCCTGCAGAGCTGGCATTTGTCACCTGGGAAAACCTGCGGCCTCAGCTGCGTGTCCAGGGGAGGCTGCTGGAATAGGAGGGAAGGGGAAGTGATAACAGAGGAGTACCAAGGGGAAAGAGGCTGAGCACAGAAAAGCAGGTACATTTACAGCCTTCATAGACTCACGTAATTCAATACATTTCTGCTATCTTCCATTTCCACAGGGAAAAAGAAGACTTCCCTGTTGGTAGAATGCATTTCTGACCAAGACTGGTGTCTGGAAGAGCAGAAGTTGTCACTGGTGCTGGCCATCATAGCATGCCCACACAGCACCAACAGAGATGGCCACAATAGGCACCTCATGAGGAAATTTTACATCATGCCTCAATTTTCAGAGATCTCAGACACTGATTTGCCTCTACTTGTATTCAAAAAAGAAGGAATTTACATATGCTCAAGACATCCTCAAATTAAGCAAACACGTTTTTGTCCTTACCAAAGTGAGCCATCTAGGCTTCATCTTTGGGCAGGAAAACAGAAAGGCTCTGGAAAGCAGTCTATTTATTCCTGCCCTGGGCAGGTGCCTATTCCAGCTGGTTGAGATTGCCTTTCAGAGGTGACGGTCTCTCTCACCCAAATGCACAGAGATCCCAGAAGGGTAGTCTGGACCATGCTTGTAGGCAGCTAAGTTTAGGCCAGTCATCTCACCCAAAATTAAACTGTGCGTGAGTGACCGTCAGTGCTGCAACCTGAATCGCTCTTTCCTGGATTTCGCAGGGGACAGGGATAGCCTTTGCATCAGAGGCCCATCCCTTGTAGCATGCATTTGGGAAAGCTTTCTGCTTCTTCATTTCAAAACTTCATAACCACAAGAGATTTTCCTAGCCCAGAACAATCATAACCTCACCATTAGAAACAATGCAGAAGTGTTTCAAAATAAGCTACAAGCATCCAAATCCAGACTAGAAGACACCTCACAGAACAATGGCTGTGCTGAACCCTGCTCATGTTTTTTTTGAAAGTGGAGCTGCTTTTGAATTGATATAAAAATCAAAGCTCTATAGCGGAAGTCCTGCTCACTTTTGTTTAGTTTCTTTCCTCGGGTCATCATTTTGTTTTCAACATGTTCAGACTAATGAAAATCTTCACCTCATCCTGTTTTGGTGTCATTTTAGTTTTATCCATCACAACCAATAAATAATTTTGCTTTCTGGGACTACAGATTTGTGGCAAACATCAGCCTACTGCAGGCAAAGTAAGTAGAGCAAACTGAGCCAAGGCAAACTGGAATACCACTGTAGTATTAGCTAGATTAAGCATTAATAATGACTTTTCTCCTTTTTATCACTGAAGTAGCAATGAAGCAGTAGAAAGAAAACCCAAGATGTTGACATATGTTTTTATTATCTTTAGTCTTTATTTTTGAAGTCTTGGGAACAGGCTCCACAAACACTCTCCAGGTCAAAGGCAGAGAATTATGTTATTTATTTCAGCAGTGAGAAGACTGGACAACTTTATTAATAAAGAGATCCCGATTTATTCTTTCAAAAATTAACAGAAAAACAATCATATGAAAACTGCAAGAAAAAATAATTAATCCAAGTTTAAAAACTGCTAAGCTAGAACTAGGGTAGATTAAAGAGATTCAAGCATAAGTACCACTATAACCCTTCAATAATTAAAAGCCAGCAAGGTTTTATTTTCCTTGCTTTTCTCATTTTCAGTCATTCCTGCCTCCTTTGGTTCTGCCAGGACTGGGAGCAGCTTCCCTACAACTTGCACTGAGAAATGTTCTTTCCTTTCACTTCCCTGACCAAAGGAAACACCAAACAAATCCCACAATAAATCCATGCCTTCCCAAGATTTCCAGCTGAATCCCCAGGGCTATAGAGGATAAAGTTTTCTAAAATATCCTGCACTTGTGAAATGGATCTGAAACACACCTGAGCATCCTGAACATTTTTGGATATGCCATTCATTAAGAAGGTCTGCTAAGAGGTTGGCAAGGAAGAGAAAGACTGAGAAAAAGTAGTAAGTAAAAAAAAATAATAAATTATATATTAAGAAAATGTAAAAATAACCACAATATATCACTTACAGCTATTTTTCTCCACCTTTTCCCCAACCACAAGTTTTTTTGTACTGATTACAAGAATACTTTGGGGTGGAAAATTCTCTCATTTTAATTTAATTGAAAACAATTCCTCTTTTTATGGACTTCCTTTTCTTGTTCCCTCAAGCCTTGGTTTCATCAAAAAAAAAAAAAAAAGAAGAAAAAAAAATAAAGAAGAAAAAGGAAGAAAGGAAAAAACACCAAGATTTTGTGAGAACAGAAGAGGTAATGCAAAAGATTTTTTTTTTTTCAATGAATATTTCTAGATCACTGAAATGTACAGTTTAAATAGAAAAGTCCACATATTCAGGCAATACCTACATCCTGTTTTCTAGGTCCTAAAAGAGACTGAAGCTATCCAAATATTTCTTATTTTGTGCTGAGAGGAAGGAAATATTGAATATGAAACAATTCATAGTCTGAAACAATTTGTTGTTAAGGAGTCCATAGGCTGCAGGCAACACTGGAGTTCACAGGTGATGCTAATTGTTCCTCACCCATCCAAGAGTGTTTCCATCATTCCTAAGGTCACTAAAAAAGCCCAGTTAGCAACAAACTTGTACCAAGAAACATGCCAGCTTCTGCTTTCCTTTTTGTCGCCTCTCACATCCACATCCCACTACCTCCACATCTCTTCATGCCAATAAAAATCTCAGTATTAAAGCCATGCAAATGAAGATCCAGACATGTCTCAGTACACGAACTGGCAATTATGGGCAGTGAATGATACATACAAACAATTAAATTTCAGTCTGGCTGTGCTGGATGTAACCATAAGTTTTTCATGTCTTTCATTTTCCCCTTCCTCATATTTTCCAGTGAATAAGTGTATTAATACAGCTTTATTCATTCCCTGATTTCAACACTCAGTGTAGGACACAGGCCTGGTAAAACTACCTGCTGGTACAACATGGGCAGTTCCCAAAGTGCTCACCTACGTACACACATCTCTCAGCATGAAAAGAAAGTGCTTTAAACTCATTTCAGTTTTTGACTCCGGATTTTCACAGAGTAATCACAGACTACAATGCAATCAGTGTCTTAAAAATTAGTGTTCCTGAGATCAGGGTGTTACTGGAGTTGTCAAAAAGCAAACACAGCATCCCACTGCCAGTGAACCTAGATGTTACTGGCTCAAGGATTGTTTCATCAGTGTTACTGGACAGGCACTGCCTGCTTAAGGCACGTTGCTGCCCATGCTAGAGGACCAGTGGCTGCAGCAGCAGCTTTGGTAACCCAGGTCCCAGACAGTGCTCACTGCAAGCTGAACCAAAGATACATTCTTAAATCCAGCCCTGAAGAGACATGAACTTAACAGAGACTTAACTGCTTCCTTAACAGAGACCTGCACCTTGTAGCAATACTAGGAGAGACTGCACCTGATTTAGTAAGCTTTCTGTGTTTAGCCTCTATTTAAGACAGCTTCTGAATTCACGGTGACCTCCTGAGTTACGATACCTGGTTCCTTAACAAACTTACCCCAAGAGTAAACATGCTACAGCAAGGGTACTTACCATCTCCACTGACAAAACCAAAAGCACCTGTGAACCAGCACGTACAGCCTTGAAGTCTGGCTAGTCCCTTTACTCAAATGGGATTAGGTCTTCTGCACAAATCATAGAATCATAGAATCGTAGAATCGTAGAATCATAGAATCATAGAATGGCTTGGGTTGGAAAGGACATCAGAGATCATCTAGTTCCAGCCCCCCTGCCATGGACAGGGCTGCCAGCCACTAGCTCACTAGATCAAACTGCCCAGGAACCCATCCAGCCTGGCCTTGAACACAGCCAGGGATGGGGCAGCCACAGCTTCTCTGGGCAGCCTGTTCCAGCGCCTCACCACTCTCTCAGGGAAGAATTTCTTCCTGATGGCGAACCTAAACCTCCCCTCTTTCAGTTTTAGCCCATTCCCCCTTGTCCTACCATTATCCACCTGTGTGTAAAAAGTCGGTCCGCCTCCTGCCTGTAAGCTCCTCTCAAGTATTGGAAGGCTGCAATGAGGTCTCCCCGGAGCCTTCTCTTTTCCAAGCTAAACAATCCCAACTCCCTCAACCTTTCCTCACAGGAGAGGTGCTCCAGCCCTCTGAACATTTTGGTGGCCCTCCTCTGGACCTGCTCCAACAGCTCCATGCTCCACATCCCCTCTGTACTGGGGGCCCCAGGCCCGGACACAGCACTCCAGGTGAGGCCTTACAAGGGAAAAATGTGTGTCTGTGTGCTGAACCTCACTAGGAGAACAGGGGAGCACCTGGATCTAATGAACAGAGAAGCATGTAGTTACCAGTAGATTTGGTAGCTGAGTCTTTTTAGGTATTATGGGTTTGGTCACTGAATTTAGCTCAGATGTGGAGGAAAGCTCAAACAGAGCCATCAGTTGCAGTGCCACTCAGTCTGCAGTGCTGCTGTGGTCTTTTGTTAGGCAGTAAAAGTGTTCTGCTTTTTCTCCTCCCCTTCCTCATAGGATTAACTCATAACCAATATAAAAGTGACAAAAAGCAAACTGTCTCACTGAAAGCTTTACTGTGAAAAAGCCTACCGATGTTTTCAAATGTCCTTTTATTCAAACCATGAGGCAATTTGACCCTGTTATGACTTCACAGTTGTTTACGGTATGGTTCCATCACAAGCCACTGCATGATACTAATACTGCAATGAGCCTGCTGATGTGTTAACTCTGAAGCAGAAAATCCCCCTAAAATGTTATTCATAGCAGACTTTGAGTGCTTTTCTTTTAAACCCAAGTATTCATATCTCTCTTCTACCTCACTTTGGATCAACTTCCTTCCCTGGGTCAGTCTGGAAAGGGAAATTTCTTGCTTAGCCCTTCTCCATGTAAACAGGGCTCAAGAAGCAGCCCCCTCAGTACCTGATAAATGATGCATTAGGCCTCTGAGGATCTTGTTGAGAATATGATTCCAGGGTCTTCTCTGGGGTGCAGAGCAGGAGGAAGAGAGACAACAGGCAGAGGCTGAAACAGGAATAGTTTCGACCAAACGTGAGGAGAAGTTTCTCATGATGAGGAGATTTTCAGGACTCATGTGGATCCCTGAGCAATATGGTGTGGTCTTGTAGCAGACCCTACTTGAGCAGGGGCTGGACAGTCAAATCTGAAGTCCTTTCTTACTTGAATTATTCTATAATCCTATGACCGTAAGTATTAGCAAGTAAGAGAATTACTTGTTATTGAGAATTAGCTAGTAAGGACATTTCTTCCCAGATCCAGGTGGCTACAGAGACAGATTGCTTCAAATGACCAGCACCATCATCACGCAATGCTGTCAGCACCTGGGAACATAAGCTACCAAGGCAGATCACTTCTCTGATAGCACATACATGTACTCTAGCAACTAACTTTTAAAGTTCTGCTTGGATTTTAGTTCTCCATAGGAGATGTGGGCTGTTGCCTAAATGCCATTGGTGCTACCAGGTAGCTCACATTTAAATTACTAGGTGGAACTAAGCGATCACCTCACCAGATCGATGTATGCTGTTACCACGAAGGAGCAGTAGTTTGACACTGGCAAGCCCTGCCCAACCCCTGCTTGGGATGCTATAAAGAGATAACATAGACTGTTTTGTTACACGGTCACACACAGACAGAACTGTAAAACAGCTAGTGAAGTCATCTCTTTCTGGCAAATTAGTAACAACGCCTGGTATTATAAGAGGACATATTACTTTAAACTCACAGCAAACATTTTGTAGCTCATGTCAGAAAAGGAAATAATTTGCATGTTTTAGATTATCATTATTTGGTTTTCATAATTTAAAATTAATATGTTCATTAATAGTTTCAAATGGCAGAAATAAGGAGAGGAGCCGGTAACTGAATGCAACACTTTAGACTTGTACAGTAACTTATGGAAGAAAGAGGAAAATCACTTTTCAGATAGCAGTGAACTTCAGGAAAAGAACCAGTGATCACAACATTGTGAGAAGGAGAAATGTATATAAATCATTGAACATGAGTCTGACCCAGTAAGAAGGAAATAGAATAGTATGTTTACATTTTCAAAAGAAGCATTTTTGCCTTCAGAATTAAGTTAGTTATCTTCAATTTGATTTTCCTGTCCAATTCCCAGCAGCATTTTAACTGTAAATGTCCTGAATAAAAAACACCGTCATAGGAAAAATCTGGTATTACTTTGTGAACTGAGAGTTGAGCTTGGCTTGTGTTTTTATTTTATTTTCTTAAAGAATGGGCATAAATGCTTCCATGTGCTGACACATCCCTGCTAGCAGTTAACTGTCCTCCTGCTCAACTCCTGTGGCCACAGGGAGTGCTGGTGCTGCCTGGGGAGCTCTGCAGTTACCCAAGTGGGCTCTTTGGACTGAGACACCCACTCTCAGCATCACCTTCCCTCCGTAGACATTGCCAGCCATCAGCTCCATGTGTTTGTGGGTGTGAAAGGCAGGAGCACTCTGCCAAACCAAAGCCATCATCTTTCCAATGGGCTCCAAGAGTTCAGACCACAAGGCGCTGGCACTGCTGCAGCACTGCTCGCTGGACGTCCCTCTGAGATTTGATGAAACCAAGGAGCAGCAGGAGAGGGAAAGAGAGAAGGAAGTGAGGAAAGAGAGAGGCTAGACAGAAAATGGAGGATGTGATGCAATGTTCCTGTACTGGTGCCCAGGCTGGGGAGCTGGGGAAGGAGGTGACAGTGACCTCTGCCATCACCGCGGTGCCCAGCCAGAGCAGGGCAGCCCCTGGCAGCAAATCCTGCACTTGGAAAACGCATCCCACTAGCTTGAATGAGAGCCCTCCACGTGATGCTGGGATGTGACTCTTTTATGTACCACCAGCACTTCGGGCTCAGCACAAAGGATTCAGGAAGAGCGATGACAACAATTCAAAGGCTGTTCTGAGCTTTTGCCTTCAGCAGCCCCTTTGAGCCTCGAATTATCTGCAGTTTCAAAGCTCTATGACTGAACTGCTGCATCCCAGAGGAGAGCTGTCTCTTAATGATTATTGTGCCTTTTGTGTCCATACTGAATTACAACCCTGTTAACACCAGGACAGCCAGCATTCCTGGGTGTTCTGAAGCTCACACCATTCTTCAGAACAAGCAAGGGCCTCTCCTTTCAATGCTGCCTGTTGGGGTGCTGACTCCCCACTCCTCCCTGCAGCGTGCAGGCTGCAGCTTTCCTTCCCTCTTTGAAGAGCAGGCCGTGACTCTGGACAGGGCTGGAGGCTCAAGGGAGGAGGCTGTGCAATTAAAATGGAGAAAGTCCTTCATGAGGACAAGGCTCATTGTTTGGGAGCTGCTGAGTTTCAGACAGCCACCGAGAATGTGTGGCCCAAAGGGGTACGGAGCTACTGCCAGCAATGTTCTCTGGCAGCCTCAGCAATGGACCAATATAGATGACAAAAGCTTCATTGCAAGTCTTGTTTGCACAGCAAAATCCAAACATGTTCACCCAGATCTTTCTCACCATCTCTCCAGCTGCTTTCCTTATCTGTGCAAGGCAGGCCTGGTGCACGTTGTGGGAAGGAGACTGGCCCTGGGGCAGAGTGTCTGGGGCAGTAGGAGGGGAGGCCCTGAGGCCAGAGGGCCCACCAGTATGGGACTCAACCAAATTCAGCAGCAACCCTACAGCCAGAAGGTACAGAAAGTTCAGAATTAACCCCGTGAAGGTCCCAAAATGGCATTTCCAGTGCTATTTAAAATTTATTTAAAAAAAAAAAAAACTATCTACACCCAAGTGAGCACTCAAACTCCCTCATCCACCTGCCAATGCTGCTCGCCAGGACAGCCAGTAGTTTCCCTCTCATGGGCAGGGATATCTGGCTACCCACTTTCATTTCTCCCCACTTCTTGCTTTCCCTGTCATTTTCTGTCTCCTGTTCCTGTTTTTCTGTTATCAATTTCCTTCTTCTGTTCTCTTCATTTTGCTCATTTGTTTCTTAATTTCCCCATAGTCTGGAAAAGCTAACAGCACATAGCTGGTTCTGCCTCCAGTATGTACTAGAGGAACAAAAAGCATGAAATATAAATTAGCTTGAAAAGAAAAAAAAAAATTTTATTAAGTTATATGCCTGTCTGGCGCTCAGAAATGTCCTCTTGCAACATCCCTGGAGATCACATAGACCTGCATGTTACTGCACTGAAAGAACTATATGACATTAGAATAATGCCTTTTAAGCATTTTTGTAAGAATATGACACCTTAGACCATATTCTGCAGCTTGGAACAGGACCAGAACACAACACCTGAATTGTAACAACCTGTTAACAAACAATTTCTAGCCAAAAATGGTATATTTTCTGAGTTCTATGGTAGCTGAATTAAACAGGCGAGTCCTACGCCTATGTGGCCCACCACAGCTGAGTCCAGCCATGACCACCAGCCCTTCCTTCCTCACAGCCAACCATCCCTTCCCCAGTCACTGCCCAGGAGCTCTGCCCTCTCATCGTGGGCCTTTTTCCCGCAGGCCATGCAGGGTGATGCAGGGAAATAAACACCTTTAGTTGTGATGGCGATGTGGTGTCTCAGTGGTGTATATTAAAAGGTCTGAGACATAAATTTCACCATGGAAATCAAAATGGAAAATACAGTGCTGGCTCCGCTATCCTGCTTGAATGACAAAGCAGGGGAATACCTGGTTTTGTTATCTGCATTTTTGGACCCGCATCTAATTATGACTGAACTAATTGCAAGAAATTTATAGGTTTGGATCAACTCTCCCAACAACAGTAGAATGTCTTATCTGGGTGCTGGATTCACCATGGGTGAGCCAAAGCAGTCCTATGGATCATTTGTTAACAGTTTGCACCAACTGCTTTCCGCTCATGGTCTGTGGATTGCTGCTCTCAGACATACGGCACTGACGTTGAACCCCAGCCAGCTCGTGATCAGGGGTCTCACCAAAGATATGTGTGTTCATGCAGAAACGGAGAGATGATAGATGCGAAAACTCCTGAGGTTTGTTTTTCCATGCAAGCAAAAATGCATTTTCATAAACATAACCAAGGATGCAAGGGGCTGCACTGAGAAAACAAACTTAGGAAAACTACTCTTGGCTTCAATGTTTATTCTCCTTCCCCAAAAACTTTAGTGGGTTGGTAATGTAGCACCAAATTCTCTGCATGCAATAGAAGCAACACCAGAGGGAGATGTGTTTGGAGGTGTCTGGGACATTTCTTACAGAAGGAGGCATTCAACCACTGACAAAAGACATCTGTCTACAGTGCAGGTTAAAGCCCCAACATTGGAGATCCTGATGTCCCCCCTCAGTCAAATAGAGAGAAGTTTGCTCCTCCAGGGAGCCCTTGTGTTGGATGTCTGAAGTTAGATCAGGTGGATGGTCCCTCACCCTTTCCCAAATTCACTTAGGACAACTCCAGGAAATCATTGTACTTAACCCACAGCCACAGCCAGCTATTGTCCAGGCAGGCAAATACAGGCTTTGGGTGAAAACTCTGCAGGGCTGAAGTGATGCAAAACATCCTGGCAGTATCAAAGCAATGGGAGGATCTGGAGGCTGCAGGACAGAGAAAGAAACTTCAAATTAATTTCAAGATGGGGTTCCCAGAGGTGTTTCTCCTGTGGTGCTGGGACACTGGTTCATGTTCCAAAGGCCATTTCCACACTTGGCAACTGAGCAGTTTCACGTTAGAAAGGAGCTGGAGAAAATCCTCTTTGGGCCGTTTATCCCTGAGCAGGAAGAAAACCACCCTCAGTGGTGGGGGAGCTGGGCACTGGGGCCCCTCAGCATCCCTCTGTGAGCATCCCTCTGTGAGCATCCCTCAGCCCTTCTGTCCAGCACAGGGTGCCATTAGAGTTCAGGTCAATTGTTCAACAGCCCTCTTACTGTGCGCGTACGAAGGTCACTTACCATGTATCCTAAATATTCTTGACAGCTGGTGTTTCTGAGATTTGGACTTCTTTTTAACACCCCAAAGCACTTAGGAAACATTAGACCTCCATACCGGAAGCAAAGTTTTATACTTTTTATTAACATTTTGTGTAGCATTTTTATTACTGACTGTAGCACAACCCTCAGGGTCTCATATGCCCCTTTGCACTTTGTAGCCTTAAAAATAGATCTTTTTGTTGAAGGACGAAAATATGTATCAGGACATTTAGATATTTCAAGGGAAAATAAAAACAAAACAAAACAAAGCAAAACAAGATGTTTACAGCTGGCTCCATTTACTGATTACAATTTCATTAAACATGGTAATAGTATTCCAAGCTAGTAAATACTTGCTGAAGTATTTACTTTACAGTGCTAAAGTATTGCTAGAAAACAATACTCCCCTTTGTTCTCTCATTCCAATAGAGTTACCATAAGATTACAAAGGAGTCTAGTCCCACTGGAGGGCTACGCTGGGATTACACACAAACGTATATACACACATACGCACCTAGATTATCTCTATAAATTATCTCATTTACATGATTAACAGCCATTCTTTAACCACCCTGCTTCATGTTTTTACACAAACAGAAGGTCTGCCTATATAATCCAAACATTTTCTCTAGACAGCAAATATTCTTATTATTTTCTAACTGGGAAGGTAAACATCTGAGCCAGAACTGGAGTTCACCATTTATGTCTTAAATAGTCATAAAGAGTAAAGAGAAATGTTTGCGTATGGGTCAAATGAGTACTTCGGAACAAGAAGTAGGACTCTGGCAGGACAGCACAGGAGAGGGACAGACAGCTGGCAGCATTTTCCAAGGCACATTGTGTCCCCAGGTTTCGTTCTTTTTCCGTTCCATCTCTGCATCTCCCTGCATGTTTGCAGGCATCCGAAGCACATTCCCAGGTGTCCCAAGCACAGCCTGCTCGGCCATCATAGCTCCATTTTGCATCAGTACCTTCATAATGCAGGGCTGGCTCCTTGTTCTCTTTTGTCCTTTTGTTTCACAGCTTTGAAAAATTTGTCTACAGTTAGGAGCCATCTGTCGACTGTTAAAGACTTCCAAGAGTTGCTGAATACTTTTCCCTTTTGTAATTCATCTGTCACTCTCACATCTGCTGGGCATTGAACACAAATTAAGCAAGGTCTGAATGTCTCAGTATCTTGCTCTATAAAACATGAAAGTAATATAAAATCATCACTTGGTTTCCACTGGAGCAAAAATTTAATTTGAGTTTACAACCCCCTGGCTTTCCAAGATCTCTTCCCAGATCAGAACAGGCTGGGTTCTTTGAAAGGAGACCCTACATTGGATACAACATCCCTGATCCACTGAGAACCACAATCATTATTTACAAAGATTGCATTTTACCAGCAAGCTACCTCTGCTTGACACTGCTTTTCCATGGAGGAGCTGTGCTCAAACACTTTCTGCATTCTCAACTGTATTTCATATCCACCAAGGATGTGTTCAAAATTTGCCATGCCTTCAATTGTATCTGCAAGGACTGTTAAGTGTTTGGGGAGCTAACAATCAATTTTAAAATGCTCCAATTCAGAAAGATATTGCTTTGTTAGAGATTTTTCTAAAAAAGTCTTGCTGAGATTTGTACTGACAATAAACATGCACTGATGGACTGAATTAATTTCTGATGTGATCAAAACACATGATGTACTCGATAATGGAATTACAGAACACTCTGCTCTCATAAAGATGTTGCTACAATCAAATATTCTCTTCTAATTCTGGCACAGCTGACATGTGAGCCTAGACATGAGGCGGGGAGAGGGGGGCAGAGAGATACGTTTGGCTTGAGACGGAGGGGAAGCCAGCAGAAAGGCAGCTGTGACCATGGCAGTGGGGCTTGTGGGGACGGGGTGGCCCAGTCAGATGTATGATTAGGGGAGCAGGGGAAAAGGGAGGTCTGGTGCGCTTTGGCTAGCTGCAGGGCTGTAGCAACCCCCATTCTGATGACAGCCCCGCAGAGGAAGATACCAGCTCTCATTCTCAAGGAGATAAAATGAAGCATGTAGTGCAAGCAATAGAACTACACACAGTAACAGCAGGCTGTGTCCACCAGGACCCAGTCAAGGCATGCACCGTGATGCCGACCTGCAGCTGGGCTCCCAGCACCATCAGGGCAGATCTGTGGGACTTCCTGGAGCAAGGAGCTGCTTGCACCCAGCGCCTCCTCAGCCACGCCTGGCTGAGTGGGCTGGCCCAGTGCTGCCTGTCACAGCATAAACAGAAATACATTAGCTCCAACAGAGACCTGATTTTTGCCTTTCCTCTGCCCCACAGCAATGTCTGCACCCAGCTGCTGCCCTGGTAAGCTTCCCTCTGCAGCTCAGCTCCTTGAGCGCAGTGAGCTTTTGCTGTTGGGACAGTCCCTTTGTATTGGTAAATGTGTACATGACCAAAATCTTTCCACAGTTCTCTGAATTTACTGTTTTTCAGGAATCCCTGACACCTTTACATGAAGATGAAGAAGCCAAGGCATCATTCTTTGGTATTACCCACTGTAGCTGCGTGCAAACATTTCCTTTAGATTAGTTAGTGATTTCCCTCTCGCACACATTGTCCCCGTGGAGAACACATTCCAAGAAGCCTGAAGAATGACAAGGACAATAGCTTTCAAACAAACAAACAAGCAAGCAAACAAACAAACAAACAAACAAAAAAAAAAAAAAAAAAGGAATGCTGGGGTTTCTAGCCCTTTTCAGTCTTTTCCCAGGTAGGTTGTCTTGGGTACTGTGGCAGGGACAGATGATATGTCTGTTGTCTGTCAATTTTGTACTCTGTGTTCATTTACCAAGCTGGGCTGATCTTAAAACATGTATGTGCCTTTCAGCTGTTGTACCAGGCATCACCACTTTGGGCTAAGATGTTATTTTTGTCAGGTTACTATTTTTAAAAGGAGGCAGACACACATTTTAAAAGCCACCTTCTAGGTTAGTCTCAGCCACGGACATGCCTTTGAAGCTTTGGGTTTGAAGGGATGTGGTATCAGTGATCTTGACAAACATCTCAGTTTGCCCACTGCCATCCAGGGACTGTGCACACAAGTTTGCTTTTACTGACTGCAGAAATACAAGCAGAACAGACTTACAGTAGGTATATAAACAAGAAGGTCACAAGGTTAATGTTTGACTCTAATCCTAATGACTTTTTTCAGCCACGCACAAAGCATGACACCAGAAAGAATTCACTAACAACAAAGCAAAGATAAACAAGTACAAGAGCACAACCCTCTCCTTTGTACACCAGCTTCAGAAGTTGCACAAAAGTATTTAAAGTACAAATAAAAATACCCTAGTTTTATAGTAGATGTAACTTTATCCATTCCTCTCCATTATACGTGCAATAAGTTGCTCCAAGGTACCAATAAATCTATCAGAGGAACTAACTGGTTTATAAATATTTGGAAAAAAAAGAGAAACTATTGCTTAAATAACCACTGTATAGAGAAAATAATCTCCCACGGAATCTATTAAACTGGGTTAATGAACTAGCAGGAAAAAGTTTCAAACCTATTCTCCCCAACATCTAATTCAGAGCAATTCTTTCAAGCTGAGTTTCAGACAAAAATAATGAGCAAGGTTGTTGAATATGGTTTTAAGTGAACAGAAATTAAGTCAACTGTTTACAGAAATGTTTGCAAGCTGTGACAAATACATTCTGGATTGTTTAGTTAACGGTCAAGGTGATTTGAAATACAACAACTACATTATGGCTGTTATAAGGGCTCTGTCAAAATATAACAATATTGCTAAGGGCTCTTGAGACACAGATAGCAGACCAAGGCCAGTAAACAAACCCCAAAAGATGTACACATAGTTTACAAAAAGTACAAACACTGCCAGCAACTCTCTTCACATTTTCTTTCACAGACCTTAGCATTTAAAAAAAAAAAAAAAATCTTATCAAAAGACTGCTTCTGCTCCCAGAATATTTGTTCTGTTTCAGGACAGTTTATTTTGGCAACTTACTCAACTTTGCATCTGTAATTAAATGATGAGGATGAGACAACATGGCTCTGGAGAGATCATAGGAAACTCCATCTTATCTATTTGCCTTTTATTTACAGAGCTCTTGATGTTTTGGCCTCCCTAATGCATTTTTCATTAAAGCAGGAGGGTGAGTTTAACACACGGCCTTCTCCCTTACTGCACGCAGGAAGCACGGTCCGGGGGCAGAGTCCAGCTTTTTGTGTTCCTTTTGCTTCTATCCCCACCAGCAGTACTTCAGTGTTTCCCTCTGCTTTGGAGAGCAGACAGGTCTGCAGTGCTGCTTCATGACGTGACATGAAGGTTCAAGCCCTCTCCTCTGCAGACATAAGATATGAGTGTGCGAATGAGTGTGTTAGTCACAGTGAAGCCCGCATCTGATTTGATATGAACATCTATCATCTCCAGAAGTACCCCGGTATCCAACACTGCCTCACGGTGGAGGATCCTGCAGCTCCTTGATTTGGTGTTTTACCACCCTCTCCTGATCAGAGGAGTGGCAGTGAGCCCCAAGCTGAGGACAGCTCTGCCTCCTCCAGATGACTCTCAGGCCCAAAGGCAGCTCATGTGGTGACACCTCCCAGAAGGCACAGGTAGAGCACCGCTGGCATGCATCATGCTACAGCAAGCATCCCCCTGCCCACATGAGCGAGTGGAGTGGGACTGAGCTCAGCTGACATCTGAAAGCTGAGTGTTCAGCCTGCTGGGCCCACCTTGCCCACTTCTGTGGCACAGTCTGTGAGACTGTGAAATAGCTTCCGCAGAGTCACAAGTCTCCCTCTCCTGAAACACCCAGATAGCTCACTCCCAGTTAGTCAGGACTCAGTCCCAGTGTAGGTGTCTGTGTCTGAACTAGTAGCACCGAGCTCCTCCCATAGTCTGCGGAGATTCCATAGGTATAGCCATGACATCTCAGGCATAAGCCGTCTGTCTTCTCTTGAAGCAGGTTTCTAAAATACCTCACAAGCACCTATTCCTCTGGTGGTTGATAAAGAGAATCTAGGCTATCTACCTCAGCTGTAAGCTTCAACAATATACTTACCTAAAACTAAGGTGGTTCCCACAATTTTAAATTTGCTAATCAGATCTCCCAGGGAAACTATCAGGCAGTGCCTGGGCTCAGCTACCATGAGGTGGGGCCACGGTCCTGCATCAGACGGAGACAATGGCTCTGCAATGGATGGGGAGGGGACTGTGATGGTCCTCAAGGCACAGCCATTTCTCAGTGAGCTCCTCACACATGCGTACAGTTCATTGGCATCAGTGGGCAATGTGAAGGCTTAGGTTAGGAAGAGAGACAGGGCTTGGTCAGCTCATGGTTTTGCGTGACTGTTTGTGATAGCGGTAGTGCAGCTGACCTTCCAGCCTGGGCCCTTTGGCCAGAAAGGTTTATTCCCCTCTCTCACCTTTTCATCTTCCCAGCTTAGATTTAGAAACATCCCTTCTTTCTGACCTGCACCCTGGAAGTGGCTCAACAAAAAACACAACTCTGACAGGAGGAAGCATCACCCTAAGTTGCACAAAGAGATAAGAAATAACCTGCTTGAATGCTGTGGTGGGGAATCTGTTAGCAATAACAACTGCAGCAGCAGGCCCAAAGAACTTGCTTATCAGATCCAGGAATCCCTGAAACACAGCCAAGCTGTACACTGGTCTCTGCAGGTTTCAGCCGCTATGGCTGCTCAAAGAATGATGGCTGACTCCAGCCTCAGCCAAGCTGCAACGAGAAGCACTGACCTGGCCAGTGCCTGTGGGTCCTGTATGCCCGTACCTGCACCACAAGCATCTCCAGATGCCAGGGTTGAGCTGAGGGAGTAAAATTCCTCACTGCTCCTGCATTTGCCTTTGTTCTTCCAGGCCAAGACAGACAGACTAGCAGGAAAATATTCAACTCCCACCACGAAAATCTAATCTAAAAAAGCACCAAAACAGAGCACAATTTCTACACCTCTAAAGTGTACACAACATTTTCCTCAATTCCTGAGTGGCAGTGCTCTGAGATAGACTGAGATATGTTTGAAAACTAGCCACTCATTAGGGACAGGAATTGAATTCCTCAAGCATTCCTGTGACAAAACAAAACAGCAAAGGGTTTGTCTCTTTGCCATCATCAGCTAGGATGTGTTAAGAATTTGCTTCCATACTGAAGACAACTTGGCTGAAGCACTTGCAACCTGCAGAATAAATTAACTGGTTTTAAAACAAATATTAAACTTATATCACAAGTGAGAGACAAGATTTGTCATAATGGCTCCAATCTAAAACTGAGCCAATATCATGGATATTCCCTCTGGATTCAAAGTGATACTAATTCAGCTATGTTCTTGGCTCTTTGTGTCCTCTGTGTCCCTCCTCCACACGACTACGGAAACCTGAATTTAAACCCATGCAGTTCCCCACCCATTATATATTTTGTATGAAATGAGAGACTCTTAGAGCCAGAGGTAACTAAATGAGGAAGAAAGACTGCAGATTGCGCAAAAAAAGGCCTAGCCACTACGTTTTCCAATGTGAATCTGAAATAAAAAAGTGCAATCTGAACTTCACACACAGACTATATCTCGTAATTGTCTCATGGTTTCTGAGAATACAGAAGCTAGATGTAGGTGGTTGAGAAGAGCAAATTTTAAACATTTGCTAAAACTTTTTAATCTTACTGAATTACTGCTCTACTTCTCTTTAAATAGTTATCTTTCCCTGGCTGCTTGAGAGCTTCAGGAACATCTTTCAACTGGTCTGGGAACTGGATAAGGAAACCAACTGTATCAGCAAACACAGCACGGACTTAGATGTAGAGCCACATGTAAGCCAAGCCAGATGAATGTGCTGTTACTTGAACACATACAGAAACATCTGGGAAATAATATGAATCTGTCTTTCGAATTAAAAGTAATCAGAATGACACTGCTTGAGCCAGCTATGCAACCCAAATTTTAAGACCCAAGTTTTAGAGAGTATGGGGCTGGACAAGCCATGCCAACAGCGTGACCAAAGTCCTGTCCCCATGCAGCACCCCGTGTGGCTCAGGAAAGGGCTGGTGGTGTCCTGAGGGAAGCATCTCCCCATCACACTGGGTTTGGAGGCCCAGGAAGCCTGATTTGTCAAACCAACCATCCAGTTTGCACTCATTTTGCCCAGTTTTAGTTCATCTCAAATTGACAAACCTTTTCCAGAGCTCTGAGATTTTAGTCTGCCCATCTCTGGCCTTAGATGTTTGCTCCCAAAACATCTATTACACATCTATTCTAAGCAAAGCCTAAATACCCAGACACTATTCCTTTCCAAATCCCCACCCCTAGGGAGGGACTCAGGAGGTCTCTGGCAATGAACAGCAACCTACCCTCCACTCCCATTTGCCTCAGTGCAAGTTAGAGTTTGTGCCTCTTATAAACTCCTCACATGCTGCCAGGCAGAGGATGCGCTGCAGTATCTGCATCAGTGACCTCTGAGAGCACAAAACCAGAAAAGCAGAAAGCACCAGAAGGGAGGATTCATTTTTTCCCAGTGATGTCAACAAATCCTCGGATCTTGCTGCATGATGTGGTCAGGAATGCTGGACACTCCTAATGGAATGGAGACCTTTCTTCACCTCAGAAGAGACAGCACGGATCAGCTTGCTATCAGCAATTGGTCCATGATATAAAACATGCAGCAAAATCAACTTCTTTTTTTTTTTTCCCCCCGAATGCGGTGCTCAGTCTCACTTCTCGTTTCCATTCTGGCTCCATATTGCACTGCTTCTGAATTTCAGCCAGCATCACCGTTCATGGTGCAAGCTCTAACACAGATTGATCCCAACCAGCTTTAAAAAATATAGGAAAAAATATTTTTGCTGACTTCCTAGACCTGAATTTACTCTTGAATGGCTTCACAGTACAGCCTCCAAAGCAGTGAGCCAGCACAGATGGGGAGTCGTGCACAACAGGACTGAATGTAAAGGATGGAGGAAAAACAGGGAGACGTCTTGTAGAGCAGCATTTCCACTCAGCATTGATTCCAGTGAAACCAAACCATCTCTACCACATGGTTTGTGTAAGGCAAGCACAGGAGCGTTAACACTACCAGGAAGCTCCCTACCGTGTGACTGGGCTTGATGTGCTGCATACTGTGGGCTGTCAAATGTAGTGTGTGTGAAAATGGGAAAGGAGATCAAGAGCTGCGTGGTACCTCCACCACCCACTCCTCTGCTGGGCTTTCAAAGATGACCCCAGACTGATGCGCCCCAGCAGTTTATCTTTTCAGCCATTTATCTTTTGGGGAAGGGATAAATTCCAGGAGAAGATGCTCAAAGCAGGAGACTGCTCAGAGTCTCACAATTGACTTTCACTTTTTTTCTGTAATTCAGATTTACTAGGCAATAGCTGAAAAAGGGACCCAAAGCATAAAACTGTGTCAAGCTCAAGATCAGGGTCCACATGGAACTCCACACAGTGACGAATGGGTCTAATGTTTGGGCAGCGATCTGAGTAGTATTAGAAGAACATCAAGGAACTAGTTATCAGAGCGATGGATAAGCTAGATACTGTGAACAAAAGGATTCAGCCTGAAAGCCAGGGGGACCATTATTCATGTTAAGCTATTTCACAAACCATGGTGTTCCCTGAAAACCTGATACAGTGCAAGGCAGATAAGAAGGTGAAGAAGGTTTCCAGAGGTGATCTGAGAAAGCATGTGAAAAATGCCTGCGTGAAAAATGCCTGCATCAAAAAGCAGTGCATGGGAAAGAGTGCCATTTGTAACAGTGCTCAGTAGAGGAAATAGAAGAGCAAGATGATATTTTAGGCTGCAAGCTTTAATTTTGCAAGCTATCCAAGATCTAGGAGATGTTCCAGCTACAGACACATTCCCTCAAATATCAACAGCTGCTGGCCAGAGCCCTGTGGAACACAAGGGTCTGGTGGGGAAGCCCTGTCTGCCTACAGGCAGTACTAATCCAGAGGCTGAGGAAGACGTGATGCTGTAGAAAGTGTCTGTGAGCCAAGGGAAGCCACGGCAATGTATCCCAAACCCTGCCAGGAACCTCGGTGCTAGGTGGGGTTTTGTTTTAGGTGTGGTGACCTCATCAGTAATACAGAACAATGCACTGTGAAGAGCACGAGGAAGCCAGTTGGTGATTAAAATGCCTGAGAAAAGAGCTAACACTAAGGAACTTTTATGGCAAGGAGTGGATTTAGGGAATACAATAAACCTTATTGCAAATGCCAGGAAAGTACAGGTCAAGTCAAGCTGAAGTGAGTGACATGAGGAAATGGATCCTCTGCAGCAAGGGAGACGAGAGTACATTTAAGTGGAAAGAAAACTGGATGCTCACCTCAGACCCTCCTGATCTCTCCATGCTAACATATTGTATCTACACACAGGATCATGGATATCCTACTTTTTTTCACTACAGCATACACCAGCAAAGAAAACACAAGTTGGTGGAGTGGATTTCAGTGGTATGTCAGTACTATTCCAGAGGAAGAGTACCCACAGTAAGATTGCAAAAAATGGCTATTTCACCTTAAATTCTCAACCAAAATGAACAAAACACAGAAGTAAAGCCCATTCTGGTACCTTCCTAAAGAAGATCTGCACGTTTCCTATAATTACTACTCCATCCCACACATACACATTGGAAATAAAGCCCCAGGAAGGTAAATAAATTGCATGTCAGTGACAGTATTGGCAAAAGAGACAAGATATGATTTCTGGATCATAGTTAACAAACATAAAGTGACTTTTCTTCTTTATTTGGAGATGTCCAGATTCTTTCTCCAACCTATATAACTATATATCCTCTTTAATGACTTCAGATTTTACTTGTGGAGAGCTAAAGGAATAGATTGTATTTTTATAACTGCTTTATGGCATTCTTAGCCATACCACATAATTTACTTCATTAACATCACTATCACAATACAAACTTCATTAAACTTTAGTAAAAGTACCTACACTCTCAACTAAACACATGATTAAGAAAATCACAACTAACTTACTTCTTGGCTCACATACCTTAGAATTAGATTACTATAAATGCATGCAATTTCATGTACTGCCAAAAACTGTACTTCAGTATTTGCCCATAAAATGTAATTTGAAATGCATGTAGGATGGTACAGCCTTTGTAAAAGGAAGTTATTATCTGTGATAAAAACAAATGTTGACATTAGAAATACAGACTAGAGGATTCAGACGGGAAATTTAATAAAAACAAAACAAATGTAGAAAGGAAAGGGGAGGTTAACAATATGGCAAAGCAAAGCCAGACACGGCAGTAAATATCTGCCCAGAGGCAAACCTGGACTGCTACCTATCAGAGTGGCAGCACAGCTGCTGGATATGGTCAAGAGCGAGACACCAGGCAAGTATGCACTTAAGCTGAGAAAAAGCAAGTCTAAGCATATATTTCTCTCTGACATGTAATCTTAAAGGAGAGAAGGGCCATTTGGCCAGGCAGCTTTTTGGGGGTTGTTCCGTGTTTGAAACAAATACTGAACACTTTTCCTCTTAGCAATCATTTGAATTGCCTGGGTAAGTAAGAGAAGCAGGAGCATCAAGTCAATGCAAGTGCCTCTCCAGAGCATGGTGGGACGTAGCAGGTGTCCCAAGCTATGCCACCAAAGCCACACGACTCCTGCCAATGGAGTGCCTCCACCTGTGCAGGACAGGGTGCTACCTCCAAACTAAACAGCCTTTTCCACAGTTTCAACTCTTCTCCCTGCATGCAGCACGTGTATAACAAAATAAATAAGTAGGTATGTAGACAGATAGATAGACAGACAGACAGACTGACTGATAAAAGCTTTGAAAACTGCAGAACAGGGCACTCCCGTTGCAAGCATACTTCCCCAAGATGAGCAGAAACAGGGGACAGGCGAAACTCATGTTGGGAGATGATGATCCTACTTGGAACAGTAAGAAACTCTGAATACTCTACTACTACTGTATATTTTTTCTTTCAGCTTGAAAATGTCAGGAAAAGGATGTTACAGCAGGACACAGTCTAAGACACAGAACAAGCTGGATCACATTACCCTCTTCTGCCTTTTTTGTTTTCTTATTTTGGTCTTGTATCCTGCAGTCGTATCACTCCATAGTAACAACTTGCTGAGTGAAAAGGGGATTTACAGTGTTCTTCCCCAGTTCTTAAAATGTTTCTGTCATTTAGCTGCCATTTCAGAGTTAAAGAAGTACTCCTAAGTACACATTTTGGACTGACCTAGCTGTTCTCTCCCTTTTTTAAGAAAAGCTTTTCAACGACAAATGTGGTAGAAAGTATGTTGCATTGTGGGAGGGAAGCAGTGTTTGGTATCCAAGGGGTACATCTGCACTAAATTATCATGCTGTAAAATTTGGACTGATTTTTGGTTAACTAACTGTTTTACCATGTTCATTTAGCTATTGGAGAAGTAAGCTGCCTGTCAGTGCTTTATCTTTATCTTCTCCATAAATCAACATTTAAATGATCGAGGAACTCATCTATTCCCAAGGAGAAAAACAAATTGAAAAAAAATGACCAGACAGGAACCTCAGGCTGGTGAGAACAGTCCTTTCTGCAAAAACTGCCTGCAGCACAGGAAGTAGCCTTCTCACCTTTTTCTCTCTGAGTATATGTAGGAAATTTTATGCATTATCTTCCCAGGTCTTTTCCTAGGCTTGAGACTTAGAGGGTCTGATGATGCTAGAAGCTCAACAATAGGAAACATACTGTAAGGTTTTGAGTGGGTTGCAGTTGTATCTAGTCATGTGAGCTGAAACGAAGCTCCGTGCAAGAAGTGACTCCCTGCCCAGCACTCACCCCCCTCCTCTTCAAGGAGCAGAGGGTGCAGAGGGAAGTGACAGGGGGCTGGCTGACAAGGTCATCCACTGCAAGAGCTGAGAAGTTATCTCACGTTTTGTGAATGCTGATCCTGTGCCCTTTACACAACTCTATGAGACCTTAAACTGTACACTGTGGAGAGTCATGATCATAAATATAAAGGAGGGCTCCTCAGATAATGGCATTCCAGTAGGCTTACAAATATGCCTCATTTGGGAACATATCGCATTACAGTTTTGGACTTGCCAAATGATCTTCTGTTTTGTGTATTACCAGCAGACTTATATCAAGCTCATATTGTAAGTCCTTAATTTGTGTAATTTTTCTTCTACCTCTGACGAAAGATTTTCTCTTGTCCCTTGATTCCAATGTTTTTACCATCCGTGAACCAGAACCAGCAAAGAACATAAGGAAAAGCACTGACGTACTCTGGAATTACTCCCCAGGTGCCCAGGTGTGGTAACACTGATAGTGCAGCATCAAGAGCCCACAGCCTCAGCTTGAGGGTTTCCGTCATCTTCCTGCACAAAGATCTCCTGAAGGAACGGGTAAAGAACACTGGTATTGCAGCCCACTCCCAACCCCTTCTTAGGAACTGAGTATTGGGCTCTTCTTGGTTTTGGAAAAACTCACTAACAGAAAAAAACAACTGCAGGGGAGAATATGTGTTTTCTTTCCATTGTCGCAGAGAGATGTCCTCTAGTACTAGGAGATCCTTTAAGGGCATCTACGGAGAAAGCCTAGCATTTGCAGAGGCTCCCGCTTAGTGTGCCTCTACAACCCAATGCTGGCCAGAAAACAACTGTGCCTCTGCACATCCCTTCATCTTCACTGATACCTCAAGCCAGTGAAGATTTCTTGGGATGGCTTCTGGGATCTATCCTACGTCCCCCACACAGATCCTGACTTCCCTGGGGCAAATGCTAGCCAAGGTAACTGGCTGCATGGAGAGACTGGCAGGTCCCAAGGGATCAGCCCTAGAGGAAGAGATTAGCATTTGTTGGCATTGGTCAACATCAGGCTCATGCTTCAAAGGTCAGCTTTGTGGCCCTCAGAAAGCATTGGGCAAACAAACAAGCAGCTTTATGTACAGAATTCCATCAGGGACACCAAGTGAAACATTCATTCTGATGCCACATGTAAAAAGGTTTGAATTTTCCAGAACAGATTGGCCAACCCAGCTCTATCAAAGCACTCCGCAGTCCTGCTCAGGGTTTCAGACATGTGTTACAAGGAGCTGCTGCTGCTGCAGGAAGCATGCCTCAGCCAGGCAGGATGGAAGCCTGAGATTCCGTGATGCATGTTTCAGGGAAATCGGCCTCAACCCTAGGTATGTCCAAGTTGGCTATTGCAAATATTTATTCATTAACGAATGTTCTTGTTTGCTTCTGGTGCAGTTTCATAGCCTTCTAAAGACTCACGAATAAGCAAAATGTATGGTCAGGGAAGGGGGGAGGAGGAATTTCCTCCCTTTCCTTATAAGTCAAAAAAAAAGAATTACAAAACCAGCTTGTCTTGTGGAAAATAAACTTGTCCAGTTTTGTATACATGTGTTTACTGTACAAACTTTCAGTGACTCAGATGTGAAATGTGCCTCAGGTTTGTTATGTGTTTTGTTTAGATTCCTAGCTCTCCCTGAGAAAACATGGGCCACAGTTGAGGCTGATGACTATCCAGTCCAGTAGATTGCAGGGGATGCACAATAAAACCCCAGTCCTGCGAGTGTTTATGCATGCATGAACAGACCTGCATTCACTGGGCTTCTTCATGCATGTAATCGTCCGCAGGATCAGGGCCTCAGGCACAGCACAGAATTTGGATTTGTACATTTATTTGGGGCTGGAATTTGTTGCATTATTTTGACATAAACTGTTCATCTCATTCCAGAATTTACTGTTGCTTTCATGCCAGCTTTCACAACAGGGCAGGACAGATTTTAAGCAAGCTTTAAGAGACTACCAATCCCCTTTTCCTTTCCTGTCAGCATTGATCTCCGTCAGACCGAATGTGCTTTCTTTTAATCAGCTTGCTTCTCCAGCAGCTCTCCGATTAGGTCACATTTCAATTTGTGCCCGCAGAGTTGCTCCCATGCTAGTGGCTGGCAATGTTACAAACACAATTCCTTGGCATTCACAACTGAACCAAGTCAAAGACCCCCAAGGTAACTACAGATAGCTGGAAATTATTTCACAGGTTTGAGCTCTTTCTGCTTCCTTACAATGCGTAAAGAGATATGATGTGGCTGATAAGGTGCATTTGATTTGTTTGGATCCTCAGTCTGGGAACTACTTTCCTCTCCTTTTGCTTGACTGGAAAAATTTATTGTGACTTCAGACACCTTAACCGAAGGCCTTAGGGTGCCGACCTTCAGCAGCAGTCCCTCTGTTCCATGCATCCATCCATCAGTCATTGTGGTTAGACAGCATGCAGTTATTAAAAAAAAAAAAAAAAAAAAAAAAAAAAAAAAATCAATAAAAAATCATGGCTTCTGTCTGTGCCTGGGATCACATTGACCATTTCATCCATTCAGTAGCTAGTGAAGGTAGGGGAAGAGGAACCCTCAGCATCCATCTGCACTTGATCTGGGCTGGGACAGGTCTAAGAAACCATGGGTAAGCAGCACTAGGCAACCTAGCACGTTAAGGATTGAGCTAGATAATTCACATTTTTGGGGTTCTGACCCTTGATTTCTGACATTGCAATGAAAACCTCCCTTGGTGAAATAAATCTTCACCTCATGTTAGTTTCGTCTGCTGCTGGAGGTCACCTAAGTGAGAGTGTCAGAGACAGGGATGTTGTCTGGAGATGGCAAAGCCAAAGGAGGACCTGCCCCAGGAGCAGTACTTTGAACCCCCAGAGGCCTGAGGGAACTCCCTGCCATCCAAATAGAGCCAGCAGCAGCGCTACCAGTACAAAGCCCAGGATGTGGGGAGGAGCTCCCTGCAACTGGTACAAGCTTGCGTGAGGGACCCCATTCCCTCCCAGCCGCAGGAAGCCAGAGATACCCAACAGCTCCAGGCAAACCCTGAACAACACTTCCACTGCACTCAAACATTTCAGTTACTTCTCTGTTTGGGAACAGAAATACTTGAAAACTACAATCCAGTTTCATGGGCTCTTGGTAGCATGCTGTTTATTGTTCCCGGAGGAACAATAAAGATTCTTAAAAGCAGATGGACTCAGAAGCTCCGATGATTTGCTGTAGGAGCAAAACAATGGGCCAAATTTTATAAAAATAGAAAATGAATCCATTGCAGAAGTAAACCCCATTCTCCTCTGTGCACAAACTGGGACAAGATGGACAGCGTTTTGCAGCATTTTTTGCCAAAGCAACTGAGAAAAGTGTTTACGTGACACAGTAGTGTTGCAGAGGGAAGAAAGAATATTTACCTCAGCCTGTGGAACAGTCATTGTGAAAAATGACCTTGAATAAACTCAAGCCATTACTGAGACTGAGAAAACATAAAATCCATGAAAAATTGTTGTAAGCAGAGCTTCCACGTTACTTCTCCACACACGTAGAGTAGGCTAAAAGGGAACATCAGATGGCCCAGCCTGACCTTCTGTAGGTCAGCATTACACCTGGACTGAAACCAGTGTATATACGTACACACACATCAAACACAAGTATATACACATCAAACTGTATAACTAAAACCAAACCATATAAATATCAGGTATTATATACCATGTATAATAAAGTCGTCTCTTTAAAGGCTAGTGGGCCCTTTGCTTTGATGAGTTAACATATTTCAGAGGGTGTGTATCTGATTCATGATTAAAGCTTATGTATTTCTAGCACCAGAAGAAATTAAGCCAATTTGCTGATCCTGTAAGTAGTCAGGTGTTAGAAAGAACAGTAGTTTCTTTTTACATGGTAAACTCAATAATCATAGGTGGAGGGGAATTAACCCACATCAAAAGCCAGAACCAGTTTCCCTAAATGAAATTTTGTAATGTGAAAGAAATGCTTTAAAGAAACTAATGAAGCCTAAACATTGCAGCATAATTTGTCCTATTAGTGTTGGTATCATCACTTTAACATTCACGTTACTGCATATTCTATAGGTTCTGTATTTTTTAGACAGAAAAAGTAGAGTAAAAGGGGAGAGACAAAAAAAAGAGACAGGTTTATATCAAGGTATATTTTCAGCTGCGGCATTGTCATGTGTAAACCCCATGTTGCAGTGCATATGTGCAGTTTCTGCATTTGAAGCTGCCCAAGAGTTTTAGGAAGACTAATATATCTGCTTTGATTTTTGTGAAATTCAGAACATATAACACCAGATACACTCAATAATTGATGCTAAGTGTCAATGACATATCAGCAGAAAGGGATTTTTTTAATGGTATGAATGGAATGTGTTGGGAATAATGTCATTGCCCACAACACCAAACCCATTACCCTAGAGCACGTGTTTCCTGGCAAATACTGAAAACTGAAGAGAGCAATACAAGGGCTCACTCTCCCCATTTCTATGCTTTGCTGTGCACTCTGTATAGGTATGGTCTTTGGGGCATGTGGGTTTCATTTTAGGGCACTAACAGCACAACAATTTCCCTAAAAGCATGCACTAACTTGTAAGGAGGCTGCACAGCTCCAAGAAAGACTTGGAGGGAGATCCTAAGTGGCTCCAAAATATGCTAAGGTGATAGTTCCATGTATCCATGAGTCTGGGACTCAGGTCTTGCCTTCCTTCCCTCTCCAGCTCATGCAGCTTGCCTCCAGGAGCCCTTATCCCACATCCCCCCATCCCAAATCTCAACCCTGTGCCAGCACGACCTCCACCACCCTCACAGTCCATATCTCCAGGGCCTCAAGTCAGGACTCCAAACCTCTGGTGCACTTCACCCCCCTCCAGCAGATTATCCCCCTCCCCAACACAAGGGTGAGTAAGGAACAACCAACAAAGTCAGGCATCACCTCTTGTGCATCCAGTTCTGTATGGATGCAACTGCTTTGATCTGAGTGCAGAACACATCTGGCTCCAGCTTGTCCTTCAGACTGGTGCTATCCTCTTCCCATCCACTCCAGGCACGCACTCTTCAGAAGGATTCTCCAAAGGGGCACACCAACACATTGCTTGCCCTTGTTCTGTGTCAATGCAGGCCACCTCCACTCTCAGATGAAGAGAAAGGTCGAGAGCAGGCAGAAGAGAACTCCTGATTGAATACCAGAAGTTGGTATACACTCAGTAACATGTCTGATCTAGAAAGAAGCCAGCCATAGATGACAGATTTGCTGAACATAACGGAGATGTGCTCGCAGTAACACTTCATTACTTATGCCAAGGTTTTCAAAGGCAATTGGTGATTTTACATTTTACTGTTCTCATATGACATCCATTATACATGTAACACATGGAAAAGCACGGCACAGCCTCTGAAAAATTGGGCTGACACCAAAACAAGTGGCTCCTAAAACGCTTTTTTGAATTTTTTTGCCTGGCTTTCATAATCCTCACAGAGCCCCTGACCACATGTCAACAAAAGCTGGAACTGTACCGCTTCATAGCTAGGGTGTATCTTAGCTATACCAATATTCATGTTTGGAGTAGCAGAAACAGGTCAACGAAAAGTGAACATTTGTAAGAAAACTGGCTAGCCTGGCCGGGATTTCTCATCCTCTCAGAGTACTTCCAGCAAGAGGAAACGGGCCATCTTCCCATATTGCTGCCTCCTTGGTGATCTGCCCTTGGCAGCTAAACCTACCCTTCCAGCACTCCCGTGTTTTGAACCCAAGCGAAAGCTTTGGCAGCTGTAAACCTAGCATGGGCTCGTTTCAGATGATGAGAGGAAACAGGCTGACAGCGAGCAGATTAGAAAGCTCTTGGAGCCCTCCCGGCTGAGCAGGGAGAAAAGGGCAATGTCTTTGTGTGCTGGAGGGTGGGGACAGCGGGGCACCCGCAGCCCAGCTTGTGTCCTCAGCAGGCTTGTCAGAGTATGGGAACAGATTGACCGGGGACGCCGAGCTGCCTCTTCCTGACAGCACGCTTGAAGATAGCTCGGGAGGAAACCATGAAACACCATGGTACGGATGAGATGAGTCTGAAGAGACAACTGCAAGCTGTTTCCTGGCCCCAGACTTATCTGCAGTCCCAGAAAATAACCCTTTCTCTGTCTCCAATAAATCATCCTCTTGATTGGGGTGAAATATTTAATTGAATTTCTGCCACTTAGTGCTGGGTAGCAGGATGTGCTTTTCATGAGAAGGGACAATGGTATTTATCGCTGCACTTTGACACGGAAAGTGTAAGAGAAGAAAGACTCTGCAGAAACCTTCTCCAGGAGTGTGTGGGTTAAGTGAGTGGTATGTAAGAGCACTGTAGAAGATGAAGATACTGAGTAGGGATAGGAAGGATGAGTTAAAAAGATGGACTCAACAAACTATGTAGTGTTATTGAATGTACAAAGCAACAAGTATTAAAGATAATTCAGCCAAAAAAAAATAAAATAAATATGGGAGGAAATTACTTCATCACAGCCCACGCTGTGTTATCAGTATGAAAGTGCTGGGAGCTGCTTTCCTTCCCAAAATGGCAGCTGATAGCTGATCTAAACAAAAGGTCGATGGGGCAGCAGGGGGACGGAAGGAGGCTCAGGGAGGGGATGAGCGGAAGATGCTCTGGAGCAGGGCATTAAGGCAACACCACGGTTGCAGGCACGGGCAGCCCCGCCTGGACAGCCACTCATCTTGGTTCATACTGAAAATTTCTTACCATTGGGTTCTCATTTTCATTACAGCTTTCACCCGGCTGTAAGAACGCAGTGAAACTTGTGTGAGAGTGCAGCACGATACATCTCTAACTGTCTCAAAGGACCACCCCTAGGGGATCCTCAAATTTACAAGCTGCAGCTCTACTCGGCTTCTGCTAGAAAATGACCTCCATGAAGCAATCAACATTTTGCTGGTCCCTTGAGCAGTCAATAAGGCAATTTGCAGTGCGGTTCATTCCTGCTACCTTCACAAAGAAAAAAAAAAAAAAAAGAAAGAAAAAAATAAGAAAAAAAGCCTGTTCCTTCCCAGCTACAAATATATGAGGCAAAACCCAGCTCAGCTGTAAGGTGTTGTCCATAAAACCAGACATATTGGATGTTAGTTTGGTTTGAGGTTGGAATTTTTTTCCTGTGTAGTGAAATAGCCCACAGTAGTAGTCATAAAATATTTCACTGAGTTTCCTGGGGTCTGAAGGACACCTGGGAAGACTATGGGAGGAATACTGTAGGCGGTGGCTGTGCTCAGAGCAGTCCTGATCTATGGCTCCATCTGTAACAGTGGCTCTTGGCCCGAAGCAGAGGTTGAAGCAGTCCCAGGGCTGCACAATGTCAAAGTTGTGGCTTAGCAGCCAAACTCCGCACCAGGACAGGAAGTGCTGTGCTTCACTTCCTCTTCTAGACCCAGCTCATCTTAGCATTTCCCAGCAACATTTTATTTTTCTCATTGTACCATCCCGGCTGAAGTCTGCATCGGATGGGAAAAACTGTTTCCATGCTGGTGTGGATGCAGAGGGAAGCAGATAGGGAAGAAGCAGGGCTGCGTGCCTGGGCCACTCCCTCATGCTGGTGGCTTTGTCACACTGGTGGTTTGGTTACCACCAGTGTCTTGGTCACCACCAGGCAGACGCTGTTCTGGCCAGAGCGAGATAAGGCATCACCAGTCCCTTTTGCAAAGTGTCACCAAGACTGTGAGCAAGGAGAGAGGATGGCCCTGGGCAGAATGCACCTTGTTGTGATGTGCCTCCTGCCAGGTCAGGTCCACCTCTTGGTGGACCTTCAGGGACATCCACGGGTCCCTACTCCTTGGGACACAGACACAGCCTTGCCTTGCAGCAGCAATGTGCTTTCTTCTTCCTTCTCCTAATTTGGCTCTTTCCGTATCTCAGCCTCATGATACCACCAGAAATATCTTATCACAGTTCTGTTGAAGCACAGCTCTATATTAAGCAGAGATCCTGGAAAAAGTCAAAGGGGGGGGAGAAGAATTCATCAGCGCAGACAGATACGCTTTTGCGAGGCAGATGACCAGTTCTCCACAAAGCATCTGGAGCTTTCTCGGTTCTCAAAAAAAGCCAGCCTCCATGCCTTCAGCTGACTTCCCATAAAAGTGCCGGAGGATCTTTGATCTCAGGGCGCGTGTCCCCATGAAAAGGGGAGGGTAAAATCACAGGGGCTGGGGAACACTTGACGGAAGTTCCCACAGCGCTTCCAACCCCGGTTGGCCCTCAAGGCCCTGTGCCAGAGATTGCAGATTGGGTTTGAGAAGTCATGGGCTGAAAAGGCAGAGCAGAGTTTCCCAGGTCAAACCAGATTCTTAGCTCTGCTTGCCTTTGTGATGGGTGGGGGAATTCAGTGAAAATTAAGATTATAAGAAATAACAACAAAAAAAGCAATGAGAAATCGCATATTCAAAAATATCAGCCTCCTCGTTACATATAGTCTGAGCTAGGCTATCAGTCAGATGAAAGTATCACAACTCAGCCTCATAAAATTCCCTGGAAATGGCAAAAAATTTAGAAGTTAATGTTTTTCACTGGGCACACTATATCCCCAACCTTCCAGCCAACAAACATCACATGGCTTTTGCACTTTACAATCTATTATTTTTGCTGATGCTAGAACAGAATTCCAACTCTGGAGAGGACAGAAATTGTCCAAATGATAATGGCATTAAAAATAAGCAAATGTTCAGATAGATATTCTTTACTTCTGTCTCTGACAGAAATTCCTCTGTGTGGGGAGAATTTCAGACTGTAATGGAGGAGTCAGATCTTTGCTCATTCCTGCATCCCCATTGACTCCATGAATGTGAAGCATTCATGAAAAGGTTTTTTTTTTTTACCCCAGGAAACCAAACTTATCCTAAAATACTGCAGAATCAAAGGGACTTGCACGACTCTTCCCTGCCACAACTCCAATTGTGTTAACAGCTGTCTATGGCCATGTATAAGAAAAAGTAAAAGAAACTATCAACTATCAAACTATCCTGGGTGTAAGAAAAAGGTTTTCTGAGCATTGGGTTTTGCTATCATCTAAAACACTGTAGTCATTCTGGAAAAAGAAAGCAGCCATTGAGAATCTCAGCTGAGGCCTGAATACGTAATTTGAGGCTGACACGAAGGGAGGGCACACAAACTTAGAAGTCTGTGGCTGCAGAAGCAGTGGTTTGGTTCCCCTCCATCAGCCCTTCTCTCAGAAAGGGATGCATGCCAAAATGCTGACACTAGGTACTTGGGAACAAAAGAGGAGTGCTGCAAATGGAAACTTGTAGGCAGCAGATAACATATAGTAGACTTTACTGTCTATTATCTAGGAGCTGGAAGAATGAAATATATAAATAGAAGCAATAACCTTGTGATGGGCAGCACCTTGAAAGATTGGTCTGGAGACTATCCCAGGTTATTTGAAAAAGATTCCCTGGAGCCAGGATGGTAATCTCTCCCAAGCAAACATTTCTGGTAAACACAGGACTTCCTGGCCGGGGCTCTGCAGGAAGCCCTGCAACCAAAATCTTTTCAATACACCTCCTTCAATAGGCACAGTCTGGGGCTGATACTCAGCTCTCCACAGAGTCCACTTGGTGGGGCATGGTTCACCATGTGATTTGCTGGTAGCTCAGGTGAATATGGAGGAGATGGAAAAGCTCTGGAGTCTCAGAAAACAGGTGGTTTTGCAGAAAGGGCAAGTAACTATTAACTTATTTGCTTGAAAGATGAGAGAAACCAACAGTGACTAAGGGCTGTGGTTGAGAATGTGCAAGAGGAAACTGCTTCAGATCCTAGTTCTGGACTCCATCGGTGTGTCCCCTTCCTGTAAAGTGTGGAAGTGCTGGGACCAGTGGCACACCCAGTCAACCAGTGGAGAGGAGGGAGACAGGAAAGCTGCCCTGTTTACTAGGAGGTGCATCTGAAGACTGATTTTCCAATATTCCTTGCATATACATCTAGCTACAGGCGAAAGGAAGTAATTCATTCACCAGCTTCAGTGGTGAACATCACTTCAAGTTTTATTCCATGTCTGTGTGCCAAGCACACACAAGGTGTGAACTCCACAGTAGCAGCCTTGTACACACACAGGCACACGCATCCCCTGTGGGGACACACCCACAGTTAGCGCTCAGTAACCTATGAAAACAGTTAGCTGTGTTTTATCTGGAACAAAAACTAAACCTGGAGGTGAAAAGACAATCAAAAAAGCCACAATGTTGAGACTCCCAAAATACGAAACATCTGTTTGTGAGGAGGCCCTGCCCGACCGACATGAGCAGGTCACAGAGAAGAACATGGCCCAGCTCTCTGTGGAGATCTGGGGCACGAGTCACCTCTCTTGGCTTGATATTTATTCCTTACTGCCCTGGAATACTATATGTGCATGGCTATGTGTACAGCACTGTACCTACTCCTTCAGAACCATACAAGCCCGAAAGAAGAAAAGATGGAGCAAGGCAAGAAGGTGCAAGGTAGTTATCCTGGAGGGCCATCAACCAAATTCTGTCACTCAGTATGGGATTTGGTGTTGGGCTGTGGTGTAATATCAAAGACGGGAGATAGGGCTTCCAGGTAGACTGCAAAGAAATGCAGTCAGCGATTAATGGGTTTTCAGTTTTTTAGAGGCAGTGGGAGCAATGGTTCAGCTGAAATCCACGTGGTTTGGAAAGCCCCCAGCTGAAACTGAGGCTTCTCAGAGGTCTGAAGAACAAAAATGTGAGAAAAATCATGCAGAATAAATAAAGGAACAAGAATACGATAAAGAAAAATGAGGGGGAAGCTTGAGCAGAAGGAAATGTGCAAGTTTTATTTTTGGCTGTATGTTTCACTGCAGAAAGCAAACACTACATAATGGGCACACTAGTGCTCCAAAAACCACATCTCAGAGATACTATTAGCTCAGGACTTTCACAGCATATATAAGCTCAAAAAGACAAATATATACTTTGTGTAATCATGGTCCGAGTAAAGACTGCAGAGCCCATTACCACACCAAAAGGATAACCCAGCCAACCGCAGCCTCAGAGGTTATACAAAACTGTATTCTAGAAAGTCAGTTAGGCTTCACAGAGCTCTTGAAATGACAGAAATGACAGGAAAGCAAAAGTATTTCTGAACTGGAGGGGCAAATCCTGCCCAGCCAGTCACAGTACACAGTGTGAGCTATGCATAATTATCTGAGGACAGAAACATAAAGAACAAGAAAATAATGCTTTCTAAAGCCAGTAATTGTTTCCTATGGTTTCACAAAGCTGTGCTGAATAAAATGCATTTGTTATATTATGACAGTGGGTCACAGAAACTGTAGCAAGCAAGGAAAAAGCAGGAAGATTATATGTTGTAAGAAGACTTAGCTACAGTAAAGATGAACATAAAAAGCAAAACTGAAGAGAGATCTAGAATTTCTAAATTACCCTTGGCCCAAAAGTCTGGCTTACCACTGAAAGAGTATAATTATAAAGCTGGCATAAAACAGGACATGTATCTAGTTACTAATTTCTTACTAGCAATAGCAGCAAAACAGTTTCTGCCAGTAGCAGCTCTCTTGACAAAAACCTTGTGTCTTCTGCATGATGTGACCTATAGGGAAAACTGTTTTTAATCAGGCAAATCTAGAAATGGTATGCAGTTGTGGTCGCTTTTCTCAGATGTCAAAAGGAACAGAAGAGAAAGTGGGGGAAAGGGAGGGGGATCCTCACTGTAATTTCTGATTTAACACTTCACTTTCTCTGAAATGCACAGTAGGATCTGTGGATTTAGGAGATGGCCTCTGTTGTGCAGGCCAGTGATGGCAGCAGTGTTGCCTAACAGGCGAGGAAAAGAAGAAAAGAAAAAAAGGGAAGGGAAGGGAAGGGAAGGGAAGGGAAGGATGCAAGGAAGGCAGGGATATAAAGAAGAAAGAAGGAAAGAAATAAGGAAACAAAGNAAGAAAAGAAAAGAAAAGAAAAGAAAAGAAAAGAAAAGAAAAGAAAAGAAAAGAAAAGAAAAGAAAAGAAAAGAAAAGAAAAGAAAAGAAAAGAAAAGAAAAGAAAAGAAAAGAAAAGAAAAGAAAAGAAAAGAAAAGAAAAGAAAAGAAAAGAAAAGAAAAGAAAAGAAAAGAAAAGAAAAGAAAAGAAAAGAAAAGAAAAGAAAAGAAAAGAAAAGAAAAGAAAAGAAAAGAAAAGAAAAGAAAAGAAAAGAAAAGAAAAGAAAAGAAAAGAAAAGAAAAGAAAAGAAAAGAAAAGAAAAGAAAAGAAAAGAAAAGAAAAGAAAAGAAAAGAAAAGAAAAGAAAAGAAAAGGAGATCTTTCTAGTATTACTGTCCTATCCCCAGTGCCCCAATTAAGTTTTGACTGCAATTACATATTTTATTTTCGTGGCTGCAGTTCTGAACTCTGTCACTCTAATCTCTGTTTTCCAGCACACACTTAAGCCTAAGCACATGAGCTACACCACTAACTAGAGTCAATGGCACAGCCCCCGTGCCAAGATGTTAAGCATGTGCTCGAGTGTCTCTCTGGGTCTGTCCAAAGAGCTTGGACAGAAAATAATCTCAAATTGTTTTCTCTCTGTGAATGCGGTAGGAGTCCATGAAAACCAGCAGTCAATGGAATGGTGTCAGTAAATTAACATTTAAGTGCCTTAAACCATATTGTAGTCTGTGTACAGTTTAGGGTTGTGTGAAGTTTTATTCTCCATCCTTTTTATCAGTGAAAAAAATTGTCTTTAAAAAAAAAAATCTAAACATCTTGCCATAAGTTTCTGCTTCCCACAGAGATGTTTGAGCTTTTGACAAAAATCTAACCCCTTGAAAAACTAATAATTTAGTTGCACTGAAATGTATACAGATTATGGTTAAAGCAGCTTCTAATTTGCTGATGAAAAGACTAAATTTTGTGCAGAACCAAATCCCAGTTATTCAGCTATTGAGACTGAACACATTTCCTGAGGCAACACATGACAATTAGATTGGTATCAGAAAAGCAGGCCCTCTGACATCAAATAACCCAGTTTTAACCATAGTTTTGCAAACCTCTGATCTGTGCTTAGTATTTAAAATGTTGTATATCTATGTGTGTGCATGCGTATTATGTATATATATTTCCCCATTATTGTGTCAGTCTGATTTGGGTATGTCAAGAGCCCTCCACGATGCCCAAGAGCTGCCACAGTACTCAAGCATCTATGCCCTGTGATTGAGAGTGGGTCTGAAGGTCAGTAGAGGCTGGGTGAGGACGCAGCTCACATGACAGCCAGATCATCATGATTGATTACTGTGTTGTAAAATATTATGAAACCTCATCATTAACTATCTCTGCACCATGCCTGCATGCAGTGGTGAAAGCCATCAGGAGCAGCCATGTCAGGGCACGGGTGCAGGCAGCACTTGTCTCTCCAGCCTCTCCAAATGGTTTCCTGAGCAACGTCACAACACTGCTGAAAGATTAAAAAAGGGTCACCAAGGCTGACAGATAATGATTTTCAAAAGCAAACAAAACCCATGAGTTGAAGAAACACATTTGCTCTTAAAAAAAGTCCACATGCACCTCCATGGCCATGCAGTAAAAGAGGTCACTGAACTGTGCTTCGCTAGATGTAGTATCTTGCCAGGTTCATGGACAAAGGTGATCCATGACTAGCTCGTCCCTCCTGCAGTGAACAAAATGAACAAAGAAATGCTCTCATCAGCGGTGCAGCAACGACCACCCCACGCTGGCTGCGCATCACCCTCCTGCTCTGGGCAGAGTCGTAATTCTGTCAGGAGAGACAAACTAGTTCCCTCTAGATACTGCTAGATAATGCTGGCTGAGCCTTGACCCAACGGTACTCACGGGACTGCCCACTAACCCTGCACCAAGCCCACAGCCTACTCCACATGCTTCTTTCTTCCATGAGCCACCCCTCAGCCTACAGCAGACATGCATCCACAAAACAACCAGTATGCAGGTATCTCCCACCGCTCAACGCAGGTCAGAGAAAGAAATTTGCTTCCACGTCCCATCATGCGGCTAGATGTAGTGCATCCAGCCGTAAGACCACACGCATGTGACACATTGCATATTCTCACCATATGGCAAGAAGTGCACTGTAATACGATCAAGGGCATCTGGTTTTGGCAACACAGTAAATACAGCTGCTTGAATGACCAAAAAGAGGAGAAAGAAGGAAACAAGGCTCTGGCATAAGTCTCCAGCACTTCCAAAAGAGATAGTGCTGTCTGGCTGTTCCTCTCTCCTAACTGCCTCATAATAGTGAAATAGGCAACTCCACAGCAACTCCTGCATTTGTTAATGAAGGCGGCAGGATCTAATCTTAAATATAAATCCCTCAGATGACAATTGCTCCAACTCATGAGCTCAGTTCTCAGTTTTGCAGATGGTATAAAAAGGTGTATTTTCACTCTCACATTTGTTTGCCCAGTGATGTCATTCACGTTATCACAAAGACCAGGCTGAGAGTCTTCAAAGAAAAAGTTTTATTTAAACAGAAAGCGATCTCTCCTTCTCTGATTCTTTCAGACAATGATTGACATTTTTGCTTTCTGCTTAAAGTGGAACTCCTAATCAGGCAAAAAAAAAAAAAAAGATTATAGAAAACAAACTCCAAACAGTCTGACTCTAAAAAGTCCTCTGTTTATTAACAAAAGAAACTTTTCACTTTTACTCAAACCTAGTATAGAGTCTTTTACTTTCTGTGTACCAGTAAAACCAATCAGATGAAAAAATATATTCTGCCAGAGCTTGAAAGCAAATTCAGTTCACCAAGAAAAGCTTGTTTCCACAGGCTGAGTTTTTTATAAGTCACATTCAACCTTCCCTCTCCAATTATTATAGACATAAATTACAAGGTGAGCTATAATATTTAGTCCTTTTTTTAGACCAAAATGCTGGTTTTAGTTCTCCTGGTTGCTGCTGAAGTATAAATCGTATCATTATAGCCTTCTTCTGGGTCTTGTTATTCTGACTTTTTGACTCTTGCTAGCTGCAGTCTACACAATGCACAACTGTATTTGTTCACAAGGAATGCTTTGGTTCCTTTTGGCTTTTTCCTTTCCACTTCCTAATGGTTTACATGTAGAAGCAGAGCTTTTGAAAAATTACCTAACACATACTATGTTTAATGAGTACATTTAAAAATACTTTAGCTACAAATCTTATCAGCTGATTACTTAACCTTTGTGGATAGGCTAAATATTTTCTTCTACTCTTAAATAAATATGATACATGGTTCCCGTGGAAAGCCTAATGAGAAGGAAGTTGTTTTTAAACTTAAGTCAAGAGTTTTCATTTAATTTATTTTATCAGTATTTTTTTCCAAGTGATCAAAGAGAGAAGTTTGTGTGGCAGGCCTAAATTGCTAAAAGACAAATTAAGTACTAAAATATTAATTCTGCATGTCCTTATCTGGGGGATGGGATCTGCATGCCATCTGGAAGGACAGTCAAGAATTTGCCATACACTATGAAGCACATGGTGTAAAGTCAAAATCCTGCCATCTCTCAAGGTGGATTTAAAGAATGAGATAAGACATGCAATTTTCTTTCAGATTTCAGTAATAAAAAGACGTGTATAAAATCCCAAACCGTTCTGGCTCACCTTAACGCCTTAAGAAATTAACAAAGCCTTACTCTAGAACATCAGCCTCCGTGCATCAGCCTGAGAACCTGGGAACACAGGTGTGCAGGTGGTCACACCACAGACAGGGGCTGGGACACTTTGAGGCACCTCAGATGGAGCACAGGGCCACAGCATCGCTGCTGGTCCAGTGTCCCAGACTGGAGCAGGACACCAGGGCTCCACAGACACAGGAGATGCAGGTACTGCAAGATGAGGGATGGCCCAGGGCATATGCTCCATATATGAGGCTTTGAATACCACCACACATACCCATGTAGTGCAACAGGACTCTTGCAGTGGCAGGAGAGGGATGGCCCAGGGCTGAGCTAGGCAGGCACAGCAGAAAAATCATTTGAGGCACAGGTCCTTTAATGGGAATTCCCAGCCCTCCTCCCTGGTGCAGCTCCCTCTGGAGCTATGACCTGCAGAATGTGACAAGCAAACACCTCCAGATCCTCTGAGCCTACCAAAGTGCTGGCTGGCACTGGAGGAGGATGGCTGTGTGCTGTAAGGAACATGTCATTGCAGTTTTTGGGTCAAGCTGTGGAGGTACCAGGTCCACAACATCAGAATCCATGTGTAACCAAGGACAAAGCAGTGCAACAAAGAGCTATCTGGAAAGGGCTGTACCTCCCTTTCTCAGACAGGCCCTAGTATCAACCCTTCCATGTTACAGTCCTGATTTTCTTCCTGAAAGCAAGACATAGCACCCACAGATCAGCCAGTGCTTCAGGAAGCATGCAGGAGGGAGCTCAGGTTTTATTCTGTGTCAGAATGAAGGAGAATGTAAAAAAGCACTGACGTCATGAACTGAAGAAGTTGAACAGGTCAAGAAGCAGAGATGTGAGCTTAAGGAAATGGCAAAGCACACAAGAGATAAGGGAGGCTGTACAAATAAATAAGCACACAGAAATGAGCTGAGAGCACTGTGAACAAAGCCTTAATCCAGAGCTCCATTTCACAGCCCCTTTTCAGTCCAAGAGCCCCTAGAAGGTTTCAGAAGATGGGTGGACCATTGTAGAAATCGCACATACTGACATGGCTGTGTAGCACCCATGGGCTTGCTTTCCTTTGTGGCCTTCCACAGATCATGCAGAAGCAGCCTGCAGGCATCTACATGCTCTCCCTGTATGTGCAGACCCTTGGCTGGAAGGAGCCCAGCTTTCATAATTAAAAAGGAAAAGAAGTAAAGCAGCAAAAAAGAAAATAAATAGTACAAGCGGGTCTGGCTTAGCACGCCTTTCATACCCTGGTCTGTTTGGAGAGGAGAAAACAGAGGGGGAACCGAAGCAGTATTGGTTTAGTTGTTACTGGCAGCTCGTGTCACCTAGGCTCAGAAGCTGAAAATTAATAACTGTACTTACGTACTTTTAATTGCTGTTCTTAACTCCTGGGTGTAAACTTCACCTGCCCACAGGGAACCTTCTCTTCACTGCTGGAGATAGCCATTAGAGGCATGTAACAATCATGAAACAGGCTTGTATCTTTTGCACTGTGGTTGCTTTAATTTGCAGTGACATTTTTTAGATTGTGTGTTTAGAGCTACAATAATTACATAATTACATCCTATATGCCAGGAGCAAGTACCCACTTCTTACCTGAAGCTAGGATAGTAGTGCACGCAGACGTATCCCGGCCAGCACCAACCCGTACACTCACTGTGCTTTATCATTACACTGAATACGAGCAGAGGATCAGGAAGCAATTTAGCAGCCAGTTCATGTTTATTTAGACTGCCTAACTGAAAGATGTGGCAGCAGAAATCGCAGCACCAGCTCTACAAAGCAGCAGTGTCAGATTGTGTTTGCGGTCTGCTGGGCCATGCGCGAGCCACCACATCTCCCGCTCCCTGCATTAGCTGATGTCTGCTCCACGAACAGTCCAAGGGAAAATCCAAACACAGCAGTCTAATTGACACTACCTGAATTAGAAAGTGTAATGAGGCAGGGAAGTGATTAGCCAGTTGTACCATGGGCCTCGCTTCATTAGTTCTTGTTGTTCACCCCCAAGACAGCAAGCGCTTCATGTGCCCTCAGGAAGACAAGCACACTGCAGTAATCTGCTTCAAGTTTTAACACTTTTCCTCAAATTTTAATAGTTGTAAACACAGCGCTGCAAATGAAAAGAAGCCATGCAAATGGAAATTACCACTTCTGAGCTGGAAGAAAACCAGGACACTGAGACCTTTTTGCACCAGACACAGTGACCAGATTGTCTCAGGCTCAGAGCTGAAAGAAGTGCAAACTGGAATTGCAGGTCCAGTGACAAGTCCTTGCACATTTACAGGAACAGCTATTGCACAGTAATGTGCAATCTCTTAAGCCAGGTGATGCACAGCAGCAAAGCTACTGTCTGGATTTTAAAAAGATGGGCTGAATGAACAAGTGAGCAAGGAGAGCACTGCCTTAACGCTGTTACCTACAAGACTCTAGAACATGTTCCCATCATTCAGAGTTTTTTTTTTCACCAAAACACACTTAACAGGTGACCTGTCAAGCTGGAAACAACAAAAATCATTCTGCAACTCACTTGCAAGCTCGATAGAACAACGCTTCATGTTCACAGTAATCAGCATTATGGCCTTAGTAATGCTGAGGTGGGACTTGGGCAGCAGCTTTTTATTGCTGCTAATCTGAGATAACACAGGTTGAAAAGCTGTCCCCTTGCAGGCTACAAAAAAGGTCATGTGTTCTATAAATGTGTGGGCTCCACAGCTCCTAGTTTAGAACTATACTGAGGGAAGGAGAAACAAAAAACATAGAAACATGCCAAAACTGGAACAAAATGCATCATCCTTCTAACAAAGGCAGATTCTGCCTGTCTACCAGAAAACTGTTATCTGATTTTACAGACAAAGGAGGTATGGGAAGATGTCATTTATCTGGACTAGAATAAAGCATTTGATACCATGCCAGATGGAAACTATTAGTTCAAGTAGAGAAAGTGGGGATTAAGATAAGAATTGCAAAGCAGTTAAGGAATTGGCTAAAGAGGAGGTGACAATGGGTTAAGCTGAAAAGAAGAAAATCACTAGCAGCATTGCAAGAGTCAGTAGTAGCATCAATCCTGTGCATTTTTTCAGGAATTCTGGCACAAAAGAGTGTACAGTGAAAAGTTCTAATGCCCAGGGTTGGGGAGGCTTGGCCATACAGAGAAGTAGCAGAATTTTATCTAAGAAGAGGCAAATAGTCTTGAGAAACAATAGACATGGAGGGAAAGGCCATTAAATAAGGCAAAAGAGTAGTAGGAGTAGAAATAGTTGGTAGGAACCTGTGCCAATCATGGATGTAACTACAAGCCAGCAATGTGGCCTGACCACTGGAAAAGGTAAACGTCACCTAGAATGAAGTGAAGTATTTCCACTACAAGAAGGAAAGTGTTACTGAAATCAGTAAATGCCAGGCACTGGAAGGATCACATCAAGAAGTTTTGGTCACCAAGGCTACGTGTATGCTACTGAAGGAAAACATGCTGGGCAACAGTCAAGACCAATCTGCATTATAAGTATGTTCCTTAGCCATTGCTAGCTCCAAAACCAAGCCCAGGCAAGACAGGTAAAAAAATAAAAAAATCATGTTGACAGTAAATCATGTGCAGTTAGTTCCCTTTGGCCAAATCCTTGGTTTGTTTGGTTTTCTGGGATGGACTTGCCTTGGTGTGCCCTGGGTTTTGTCCAGATTAATGCATGCTGAAAAGGAAGATGATGGGAAAACAGGAGAACATCTTACACAAGGAGATGGGAAGCGCTTGTTTTGTCTAGCAACACAGAAGCTGAGAAGGTAGATGGTTGGCATAAAAAAGAACTAGAGGAGAAATATTTCAATGAAAGGATGACTTGCCATGAATAAATTCAGAGTGAAATAACCACCTAATCCATTTATCCACCAGAGAAGAGAGCTGGAATAGCCTTCCAGGGGAGATAGTGGGAAAAAAAGAAGACACTTGGTAAGTTTTCTGTGGCAGATATCCACAGCAGTCCAAAGGAATATAAAAATGATGCATGCTGTGCCATGACATATTAAAGTCTTGCCCTGTTCCATGCTTTGAACTCTCTTTACCTCCCTCTAATTTTCATATGTGCACAAAGCAAGTCAGCGTTTGCAGATCCTGGTAGGTCTCTCAGGGGTTACTGAGATGACAAACTTGTCATACTTGTGATGAGTAAACAAACTCATTTCACTATGCCCACTTCTAGGTTTGAACCCTCATCCCCAGCCAGTGCCGCTTCTTTGCCCAAAACATTGATTATTCTAAGCAGAGACACTAGAAAACAAGTCTTAACAAGGAGATCCACAAAAGTTTTAGTGTGTTGCTGGTTTTGTTCAGCCAGTCTGATTTCACTAAAGAGCAATTTAATGGAAAGGGGGCCTAGGGAAGCTTATCTTCCTCAGGAAGCATAGCACACATATTTTATGAATCTCTCAATGGTAAGTCTAAAACCAGACAAAGATAAACAGGAGTGGGGGAAGCTGTACCTAATAGCTCACACATTAATTCCAGCTTTGTCTTGCTTCACTCATACATAGATACAGCTGCATAATCTACTCACCAGCTAAACTGAGCCTCTCCTTACATTTCCAGAGGTCATAACAATTAGTTATTCCCATATCATAATTTAAAGAAACTGTAAGCCTCCTCTGGGCTGAAATTTCTACATCATCCCCAAGTAAGCTAGGGAGCTGACTCTGGGCTTCCAAGTGATACTCAGCCATTTCATGTATGAAAATATCTGGAAAAATGTAACGGCTACATAATCATCCTGACTGAAAGCCATGGTCAAAGGCTGCACGAAGAGCTGGGCTGGAGCTCTTGTCCTGCCTAGTGACATGCTTTGAGACTCAGCAGTTTGCTTATTCCTCAGGAAAAAAACTGTTATCATTTCTCTCAGGGGCTGAGGAGGAGGCTGGAGAACCCTGCCTAGCCAGCCAGGCCTATGGGTGCACAGGAGCATCCAAGTTAGCACAGAGACTGAGGGAAACCCAGGTGCAGCTCCTCACCCTGCTGTTCTTCACACCCTGGATGCATTTTCTCTCTTCAGACTACTTCTACGTGGCAATAAACTACGTACATGAATCCAGCCTGGAGCTGAAACATCTTCTGCTTTTTTAAAAGTTTGTCTGAACACAGTTTCTTCCCTTGAAAACAAAATGGTTTCAACGACAACAACAAAAAGGATTCAACCAAAAAAATACTCTAACTGCCAGAATTATTCCATTCACCTATAAAACCCATTAGGGGAAAAAGTTGCTATTTGACATTTAAATAAGAACTCTTCCCCTGTGATGCAGTGTGGTAGTTACAAGGGCGTAGTCAGACATTTGCTAAGCAGGCTGTAGTTATAATTTTTAATTTCCTAGAGGCAACAATCCCCCTCACCCCCCCAAAACCCAAGTCTCCTATATGGTAGTGTCATGAGCTGTTGCCATGCCACCAGCCAGCCACCGATCTTTTTTGAGAACAAACGTGTACTTATTATGAAGATTAAGCCAGTGACACCATCTATCCACATGCCAGACACTGAGGATACAGCATCCCCGCGCTGCTTTAGAATGACATTAATCTGACCTGGCCTGACCACACTCTTCACAACAGCACAGTTTCTCCTTGGCCAGAGCTGGAGCTCTGATGAATTGCACTTTATTCGTTATAAAGCCTTGAGCCTCCACCTCTCTGAAGAGAACTTTCTGAGTATTTCCTCTAAGTTTACCAGGCATTTCCCTGTTCCCAGGGAAACTATGAAGCTGGTGGGAAACAGGGGGTGAGGGAATCTTCACATCTGCATTCTGTAGGAATGACTATCCATGCTGTCTGTCTAAAAATCTTGCCAGGGTTGGAGGTTTCCCTCAAGTCCAGCAGATTTGAACCTGCACCTCACAATGTTAATTGCAGAAGAGGAAGACATAGTTTGATGAACAGACACAAGAAAAACTGGTAGAAGTACACCAACATCATAAAAACACCATCTGTAAGAAACCTCATGGTCTATGTAATATATCAGAACAATGGCTCCAAGTGGTTGACACTCAGGATGAAATCCCTGGGGTTATGAAACTACCTTCAGAAGGCGAGGAAGGACAAAAAATCTGATGATTTTCAGTTGCACTTCTTGTTCTCCCAGCCCTGCTGTCAGGCACACCCGCTCTCCGCTGCTGAAGAGGAAGCAGAAATGCAGAGTGGATGCTCCGCTCTTGGCTCCTTCCCCTTGGCTCATTTCCTCACTGCTCCCCAGCAACCAGTCGGTTTCTCCTCACTGGCACTCAAACACCACACGTGTCTTGCTCCAGTGGCCTCTTCTTCCCTTGTTAGAAGAGCTCCTGGTTCAGGCTGCCTCTTTCTCACCAGCTTTTTCTGCAACCTATGAGAGATGGGGCAGGCGAGAAATGGAAGAGGCAACAAAGCCTACTTTCAGCATGCTCAGTTGCAGTTTCACATCCAGGAAATGCAAGATCCTCCAGCCCCAGAGCTGACATCGCAACAGAAACCACGCATCCTAATACAAATGTTCAGTGATGTGTTTCTCTGACCTAAATTTCCACCAGCCTACCCACAAAACCACAAAGAGTAGGGGGAGAAGAGTTAACACATCTTCTTCTGGGTTCCCTTTAACAAATGTGACAACACATCACGGAGTGAGAGGCAATTAAAAATGTGATGGATTGTTTTCAGAAATCAACTCTTATATATTCCCTAAGTTCCACAGAACATCTCCCATGCTAAAACCTGTGTGAAGAAGCACTACCTTCCACAAACATTAATCAGGGTCCAGCTGGGCAGACTGGACCTGGCACCGAAACAATCATTCCCAAATCTGACATGACATGCCTGCACAAGAAATCACGACTGGTTCCTTCTGTCACGGGGATGGAGAGGAAGAAGAGACTTCTAGCAAAGCCCTGCAGAGAGGAACAATGCACTCGCCTGGCTGCCTCCATTGCCATGCCTCGCCTGAGAAGCACACTCACTGCCTTCCCCGCCAACCACACAAGGGAAGGGACGATCCGATCCCCAAGGTCCAGCCTTGCACACAGCATCAACGCCAGAAGTTATTTATAGTCCCTCAGAAAGTGACAGGGGACAAGGATGTGAATGGGAGGGAGATTCAGACCAGATGTCTGCGAGCCCTTTCCAAGTGGGCCCACATCAATGCACAGCTCGCAAGCTGAAGCTGCCTTGTGTCAAACCACTGTGGTTACCCGAGGACCAGTGTGATAGCATCAAGCCGGCAGCAGCGCAGGGGAAGGGCTTCTTGTTCGCTAATTGAATAGGGGCCTTGACCAAACGAGAACAATGCGCGGCGCTGAGGCTATGGGGCTGCATTGTGAGAGGCTCTGCGAGAAGGCGGCCGCCGCTGCCAGTCCCATTGTTCGGGCCTAGCTCCATCTGCTCGTGGGCCAGAGCTCCTCAGCCTTGGTGGGGCCGGCTAGCCGCATCCAGCCCTGCAGCTCCTCAGCAAACTCTGCCTACGGTGGCAAGGCCTGGCCAGCAGCACTGCTGGGCCCGGGTGGTGCTGGAGGTAGAGCACTCATTCAAGCCTGTGATGTGCTCCTCATATTTCCAACATCGCCAGCGAATGCAAAGCTCTTACCACAGCCTTATTGTTGCTGTTACAATGAGACCCATTCCACAATAACTGCAGTTTCCAATGCTGGTTAGAGCAGATGCACTTTGCCAGTAAGGGATTTTGCTTTTTAAAAATAAAGAAATAAATAAAATGCATGTTGTTTAATGGAGTTAAAGAGGTACGTCCTCAGCTGTTGAAACAGGAGTAATGCCGCTGAAGTCAACTGAGTGCATGCTCATTTGTGCAGCCAAATCCTGAACTAGAGTTTTACCGACAGGTGTCTGATCAAACAAATATTAAGCTGATCCCAAACTCAAAACGAAGAGACCAGTCCCTTACTAACAGTGACAAAAAGGAGTAGAAGAAAAGTAAAGGAGGGAAAATGTGAAGGGAGACGAAGGAGGAAAAAGGAAAAACCTATTGAAATAAGGGACTCTGGAACCACTTTTCAAAAACAACCCACAAACATTGCTAATGAAACTCCCCTAAAACGTGGCTCTGTCACTAAGTCTTTCTGATTTTTCAGTAAATCTATGCCTTTGTTCTGTCTTAGCTGGTGAGCACAGGCTCCTTGGGGCTGCCTGGGTTGGCATGACAGCGGACACAGAATGAAGAGCCATTGCTCGGCTACACTGGCTCAAGGCAATGACGAACTTCATGCCCCGTTCAGTAACAAAGATCTAGGATCCTGGAGTCTATCCTAAAGACCTGGGATTTAGCCCATCTGTCACACAGTTTCAGGACCTATCACAAAGACCCACATTATAGTGAGAGATTCTTCAGATAACACAAGACATTGAGAAAAATGCCGCTGAAAATTCAATAGGAAATGTTGCAGAGGTTTGGAAAAGTTCCATCAGCTTCATGGTCTTTTCTAGTTTTTCATGTGGTTCTGCAATGCTCTATTAGCCAGGTTCAAAGGCAAAAAAACATGCCTAAAAAGGCCAGTTGATTACCAGGAATCTCACAAAGAAATCTGTTATTTCCCAACAAGTTTCCAGATTAAAAAAAAAAAAAAAAAAAAAATCTAGGTTTAGCTAGAAATTTATCTAAATTTATTGCAAGGTATGCTTAATTTTCTTCCTTTTTGAACAAAATTATTTCCTTCTTTAGAGCAGCATTTTCTTGTACTCAGAACTAGGCAGATATGAGTTTCAGATGAGTTTGGGAATTAATTCAAAGCTAATGAGAACTTCCAGAAATACAGATAAACAGAGGATAAGAGGAAGCAGTTCCACGTTGCATCCGAAGACTGAGGCTCACCCATCACTGGTGGTTATGCACTCTGGTTTGAAGAAACAGCCACAAGCTTGGGGGAAGATGGTTTAAATAAAGCAGCTCTGCACTCATGGATGTTAGATCTTCTAGTTCATGTTTCGCATTCTCCTTACACAGAGGAAAAGATGAGTTTTCCTGGATAAAATAAAGGCCCAGATAGTCCCAGATCTACTCCTAGTAGGACATGGAGCAAGTGCCTCCAGGTGAATTCAGGATTGCTAGGTTGGGGTGACCAGGGGATAAGCAGCAAGAAAGCCCACTGCTGGTACATTAAAGTCACTCACTTTACAGTTGTTGCCCTTCAGTTTAGTTGACTGCCCCTTGGTCTAATGCACAGAAGAAAACGGGAGTGAACAAAGGAGGGCTATCACATATTCTTCTCTACACACTCAGTCTAGTTGCCCTTTTCTCTTGTCCTCTTTTTTCTTTTCATTTACAAGAAGAAAAAGTGAAAGCCCACCTGTTCTTCTTTCATCCCCTGCTCAGGTCTAGAAACTGCACTCATTGTAAAGCTTTATGAAGTGACTATTCCCATATTCCTTTCATTTTCACAATTGCTTTCTCTGAAGTACATTATACACTCAGAGAATTCAATTACTTTTTTCCTGACTGCCTGTTACAGCAGTTGTAAAGCTGAGTTGTAAACAGGCACTCTCCAGGCACCGTTTCAGCCTGCTTTGGAGGTGTTATGGACAAAGAAAACCATCTAGGCAACTAGTGTACTACACGGGAGATGAGCTGGAGTGATTGCAAGGACAGGGATTATGAGACCTTCCTCACAAACTTGTTGGCTGAGGAAACCAGCTTAAGATGAACAAGCACTATTACACTTGGAAAATTCTGAGAGCGGAGCGCTTAGTCCCAGATTTACTGGTGGTCCACTTCAATCATTTGCTGACAGTGCCTCTCTTTCACCTGGCAAATCACTTACTGTATAGATCTTTTCTGTGTATAGACCCATCAACTCACTGCACAGTGTATACCTCATTTGTGTTTATCCAGCTCTCCCTTCCTGTCCCATTTGTACAGATACTTTCCTTCTTGAAATAACAATTATTAAACCACTTGGTGCCTTTCATGGTTAATTATTTCCTTTTCTTAACACAGTCTGCCTTCATACTGTAAGCTAGGTCTTGAACACACCTCAGCATCCCCACTCTCATTTCCTATGACAATGATACTGAAAAGTCCTTGTTACTGAATGATGTAAATTCCATATATTTCTTTTGCAAAGTTTCATCACCTAGCAATTTTCAGTGATCACTATGGTAACATTTTCTGCCTTTTTTATCTGTCTTTCTTGTATTTTTGCATACCAAGTACAGTTAAAAACTGACCTGTAAAGTACTCTTCTGTAACAACAATAAAAAAGTACTCTTTCAAAAATTTGTTAACGTATGCAGTTCTTCTGACCCTGTCTTACATTATCTCTGTATGATACAGTACATTCCTTAGTCTAATAAAATAATATTGTTAGATTTTGAGTTGGTATACCTCCCTTACAAGTTATGCCTAAGGCTTTGTTCCATTTTAGTCAGATAAAGTGTGTTACACTGTCACAATCCTGCTTAAACCAATAGAGCTTGTTTACATTTCCAAACTGCAGGGAAAAATAAAATTGTAGTGCTGAGCACTTTTTCATATCTGCAGTCATATTAGACCTGGAGTCACACACAGCACACTCAAACTAATGCAGAAACTTGTGCAGATGTGACTCAAGTGATCTCTACTGCACAAATTTTGACACCGGTGTTGCTTTATGTGGTAGGAATGACAGGTACCTGTCTTGCCCACTGACAAATGCAGGCCACAATGGGAGAAGATGAACTCATCAATATGTTACAGTGCAAAAGCTTCACAGGAAAGTAAAAACTAGGATTTTTCCAGCATTTGGAAATAACTCTAGATCCTGCTCTAATTTAGTAAAACAATGTGCATACATTTATTCATCTCTCTTCATCTATTGGCCTCTTCCCCTATTATGTGCTTAGCATCAGTTGTTCTTCAGAAGGAGTTTTGTTTATCATAGAATCATAGAATCATATAACAGCTTGGGTTGGAAGGGACCTCAGAGACCATCTAGTTCCAACCCCCTGCCGTGGACAGGGCTGCCAGCCACTAGCTCACTAGATCAAACTGCCCAGGAACCCATCCAGCCTGGCCTTGAACACAGCCAGGGATGGGGCAGCCACAGCTTCTCTGGGCAGCCTGTGCCAGCACCTCACCACTCTCTCAGGGAAGAATTTCTTCCTGATGGCCAACCTAAACCTCCCCTCTTTCAGTTTTAGCCCATTCCCCCTTGTCCTACCATTATCCACCCGTGCAAAAAGTTGGTTCTCCTCCTGCCTGTAAGCTCCTTTTAAGTATTGGAAGGCCGCAATGAGGTCTCCCCGGAGCCAAGAGGTAATAAAAGAGAAAAGAAGGTGCCCTTATAGCCTATAGTCTCTTCAGCCACTATTCCTCATTACCTTTGCAAAGAGGAACTTAATAGTACGCTGTATCTTTCACAGGGGATAATCTTATGCCAAGGGCAAAGCTAAAGGCTGCAGAACATCACATCCACCTCTGCTTTCTTGAACAGCAACCATGTACTTGCACTTTTCAAAAGGTGGATGCCTGACAAATGCATTTCTGACTGCTGCATTATATCAACTTCTTTATAGAATTTACTATCACCAGTTTCTGCTAAAGACTCTATCAGTAGCTACTTCACCTGTCTGTAGGCATTCATTTAGAAGGTGCTTAGCACACTTTTGAGCCACAGCATCCTTTTGATGGATTTTACTGAGATTTTTTCACAGGTTGACTCATTAAAACCAGTGGGAAAAAAAATGTCCTGCACAAAGGACAATGGTCAACATCCCAGAAGAAAATTCAGCCTTCTTTTCAGAGAGCACTCTGATCAAAGAGGTGAAACTAGTGCAGAGGCGATTGTGAAGGAAGGATAAATCTGGCCACCATTCTCCACAGGCACAGGGATGTCTGCCCTTCAAAGAAGGGAATTGTTTGTAAAGAACCCTGCTAATGACACCCAGGATAATGGAGGAGTGCAAACAGGTCTTTCTGCTTCTGGGCTCCATGCCACCCGCTCCTTCAGAGGTTGGGTAGCTGAAGGCTCTGCAGCTTTAGGAGTTTCGGGTGGGAATGCACCTCAGGGGAGGGAGGGTCTGTGCTGAGAGAGAGCAAGCAGAGCTCTCAGTTGAAAAGTGTAAATTTGGCAAAGCTGGGCTCTTTGTGGTACTGTATGTTAGTTAATGACTAGCTGCAACCCTGAATTTCTCAGGAAATTTCCCCTTGCTGAGGTCTTGCCTATGTGCTAATGAAGTGACAACCGCTGATGCTTCTGCTGAGTTTGCAAAGGCACAGTGCAACGATTGCCCCTTCCACAACCGACGTTCCTAAAAACAGCATCCTGCCTCCATGAGTTGCACAGATGATGAGCCAGTGCTCCCGCTGGTATGGCTGTGTCTCCTCGCAGCAAGGCACACCAACACCCAGTGCCACGGGCTGCTGTCCCGAGTCACTGCATGGCCGCTCACCTGGAGTCCTGCTGCATGCTGCATCTCTGCTGCAGGGCCCGAGCACCACTGCCTGCCATGCATCAAAGAGCTGTGTTTGGGCACCTAAATGCAGATTCTGAAGGGACACTATGGACACTGGTGGCAAGAGGGCTGAGCCTTTGATTTTAGGCTCTTAAGGCTGTGGAACTTTGTTTTTGGAGTCAGGAAAGCATCTTGGATGAATTGAGCGTGAGGCAAATTCCCAGCAATGGAGTATAAAGCACCCAAGATCCAGTGATATCAAGAAAGACAAAAGAATATCTCTGCTAGGATCTAGGTTTTAGGACTGAATACCAAAATTCTTAGGGTTGGGGGAGAAAGAAGCAGTGTACCTGCTCTCTGGAACTTCTGGAAGTGTTTTACTGGTGAGAACAATTCCAGACTCCGGACTACATCAGAAAATCCTTTAACTCAGCTAATTGACTTAGTATTTTGGCAATGTGTTTACTCCCCCTTTCCCCTTTTTTACAACCTTTTCTATTTTAATGCTGTAAAACTCGACTAACTCCTAAAAAAAAACAAATTCACTTTTTTTTTTTTTTTTTCCAGTGTTTGTTAGACTTTCTCCACCTAGTTAATGACTGGCTGGAGCCAGGTAAGGCCAGGAATGCTTCATGGTCTGAGCACTGGCTAATTGGGTTGTTAGCCTGAGAGACAGGATGAGACAGGGAAACACTCTGCTGTTATAAGCCAGAGAGTGTAAAGAAAAAGAAAGCGAAATAAATATAGAACTGTTATGTTAGGGAAATTACGGTTCTTAACGCTCTATTTTTCTTTAAAAAAACAGTTCCCTCGGGACAACTTGCAAGCACTAAAAACAAAAAATACCAGAAATATAGCTGGCTTGAGGGTTTTTTTTATAACAAACTCAGAGAAAGGATATGTTTCTTTTTTGTAACACAAATCATCATCCCCAACCCACTGGCCACGTTGTGCTGGCTGAAGCCTTGAGGAGACATTTGTGGCATCCAGGCGTGGCTTACGTGGACCTGGAATGCTGCTCATGGACAGAGCAGCACTGGGTTGTCCATATGCTGCTACCTGTATTTTGCAAGCTGAGTGACAAGAGGCTCCAGGGCTATTTTTCTGCTCCTAAACTCAGCATCCCTTGCAAGTGGAGGAGCCAGTGGTGCAAGGATGGGGCGTGACAGGCACTACCCTATTTGCAAACTAGGAAAGCCCAAGCAGCGGTGGCAGAGGCACTGCAGCCCCAGGCAAGTGCCGGGGGCACCGGGGTGCTGGGGCCAGGAGGGCAGCAGAGGTCGGGGTTCCACCAGCCCCAGTCACCCTGTGGGAAGACTGTGGGCTGTGACTGTGAGCACGTGGTTATTGGCAGCCCTCCCTGGTCCTGGTACGAGGTGTGAATTTCACCTCAGGTGAATTATTTCTCTGGGGATTACATAACAAAGTGATTGTGAAAATACCATAGTCTGTGTTATAGAAACTTAACAGAGCCCCTGGAGTCTTTAAATTAAAACGCTGCACTAAAGTGCTTTTTGCCATGTATCTCCTCCTACACACAGCCGAAAAATAAAAAGGCAGGACAGCTTCCTACAGGCTTTCAAAGAGAAGATCCTACCCTAATTAAGTATAATCTTGTTCAGACGGCATTTTCCTTCAAGATTCAAAGACTAGCAGGGGGCTGGGGCTAGGCAGAAAAGGAGATTATTAAAACTTTAATAACATGAGTCTTTGAACCTTCCCAAATTCTTTACAATTTTCTCACATCTCTAACCCAGATGTCTGCATTTAAAAACTGTGCCAACAAACATGAACATTTTGTTTACACTTTTATATCTTTCAATGTACAGTCTCTTTAAAAATGATAGGAAACATTATGCTTACAGCTCGCAAAGCAGGATGACAAGGCTAAAGATTAAAAAAAGGAAAAAAAAAAAAAAGAAAAACAGAAGAAGACAAAGAGGGTTTTACAGGCATGCTTTCCACAAGGTGAAGCTGTTCCAGGAGGCATGGGTAATGCCTCCGCAGCGCTCCAGGCAGAGCTGGAACTGGGTAAGAAATGGTTTTCCTGTTCGGTAAACAATATTAAGAGTTCAGAAATGTTCTCATGTTGCATCAGAGCATAGCTGAAATCTTGGAAATTTTTTTTCTTTTTTTCTTTTTTTTTTTTTTTTTTTGAAAGAAAAAGCTCTACACACGCCTGTAGAAAAGCACTGGTAGAAGTCAGCACAGTGCAATGAGGGTTCATGTGACTGAAACGTTCCAGCAGTCATGGTAAGCCCTGAGATCTTATTGGGCAAGTTTCCTTCCCTCAGAATGCTCCTCACCAGCTCAGGTTGCAGCTCAGAGGAAGGACCAGGCTCTCCCTCCAAGGTCCCAAACCTGAAACAGCACAGCAAGATCTCTGCCAAGCCCTGTAGCAGAATAGCAGTGGCAGCTATCCTGGCAGACACTGCACACCCACTGCTTCCAGAAGCCTAGGAGGGGAAAAACTTTCCTTTCTACAAGGATTGCCCTGGGGTCTGCTAGCCAACAAGACAAGTTTAAGTCACCATAATCGCTTTAGCTTTTGAAAACAAGTAGTGGTTCGAACACTCATATTTGTTATGACTTGCTTCCTGATCCCACAGTAAGAGCTAGGGAATGGAGCTGTTCAACAGCCAAAAATGCTGGGAAGCCTCTCAGCAGCCTTAGAGGTGTGCTGTTGGTACCACCTGCTGATGCAGCTCCAGGTGCGTCTGCAGGGCTTTGCTGAGAATGTAGCAACACCACCAGACGTGGACAGTACCTTTTTCTCTTAGGGGCAGGATGGAAAGTTGGAGAGATGAGCCTGAAGAGGCTCTAAGGACTTATAATTCTATAAATCTTTCCTGCTTGCCCACAGCCTCAGTGGGATGGGCGCTGACGGATACTCTCCAAACTCCCAAACACTGCCTCTGGCAAAACCATTTATTGTTTCACCTTTCACTCTAGTTTCTGGTTGTTCCAGTAGCTATATTTCCAAAACCCAAAGGCCTCAAAAGAAAGGGCTCCTTGGCTGAGCATATGGCCTGCAGTCACAGCTTGCTGCCCTTTTTGGCACACGGAGAGCTGGAATTGTCAGAACTCACCAACACTCCTGAGAACAAACCTTCAGATGGGCTTTGAAAGAGCTTTGTCCAAACCCAGACAAGTTGTATGTTCAGATATCTCCAGATTGATAGTACTTAATTTTTTTTCCCTAACGATAATATCCCAGATGTCTCTAAGATAGAACAAAAAGGGGAACTTTTAACTGTTTCCTTCAGGTTGTGATTGGTAAAATATATCCCCCGGTAACATGCAAAAATACCCTTTTGTGATTTCTAGCGCCAGATAAACCAAATACAATCACAAATCAGTGTTTCTGAGTAACATCAAGGTGGAGGAAAAAGGACACAAGAGTTAATGGTGTCCTTTCTCTATGAGCATTCGTTACGGAATTGCACATATACCAGCAAACAGAACAGCAGCAGCAGGGTTTGAAAAAACCTCCTGTGACTCAAGTCCCTTTTATGTTTAGACTATGCAGAGTTCAAATCCCAACATCCAATGCAATAATTCCTGGGTGCCAGGTCTAATGTGGAACCACATTTACCAAAACAGTGACAGCTCCACTCAGGATTCCCAGACCTGCACCTCAGCTCCACAGGACTTGGCTATGCAGTCCCCAAACTCCCTTCCTCAAAGGAGGGATAACAGTGCTTCTCTCCGTAGGTCAGGTCTACAAGGATAAGCAAGTCCAAGATCCCAGTGAAGTGTTACGTTGCCACGGTGATGGGGGCTGTGTCCATCCCCAGGAGATCATTCTTTCATTGCTGTGCAAGACAAAGTGTGTTACGAACCGCAGAGTGGCCTAGGAGATCACGGCTGATGCAGCGGTGCTCTGCTTGCCCTCTGCTCGGAGCCGCCTGCAGCCAGGTGCTGCCGCATGCAGTGTCCTCACCACTCCCTGAGGTCGGTGGTGGGGATGGCGTGGAGGTGACACACATGACGTCTGGGCTGGAGCCAGCCTGTGTGTCAGCGAGGGCCTACGAGCACAGCAGGGATGTCAGCGCTTGCTCCTACCGTGGTTCTCCCTGATCTCCCTGCAGCAGCCCTGAATCGGAAGGATGAAGAAAATACCCCTGTGTCCATCAGGGTGACACAAGCACCCTGAGACTCTTGGCCCATGGAGCAGGAGGGAGCAGTGTGAGCTGCAGCACATTCACACCCACCCACCCACACCAACAGGAGCATTGACAGGCCTCATGGTGTGTGGGTTTTGATTCAGCCTACTGAAGGTAGGCAGCTGCCCAAGGAGCGATGCTGGAGAGATGTCAATTGGCTCCTGTGGCTCTGAGGATGTTGCATCTGCTTAACATAGACTGGCAGAGAAGGGTTTTTTCTTCTTTCTTTTCTTCCTTCCTTCCTTCCTTCCTTCCTTCCTTCCTTCCTTCCTTCCTTCTTTCCTTCTTTCATGTTGCTACTGGATATTACACAGCTCAGTGCTGAATTCCTTTCCTCTGGCATTCACTTTAAGTGATTCTTCCAGGCAACCTCCCAGAGAAAGGGAAGCTCGTTTCTCATATGCAATGCATGACCTGCTCGCGCCAGCCTGCCCCGTTCTGCATCGCATCCCCCTTGGTGTGAGATGTCGAGGCAGGGACAGCAATCCAGCCCAAGATTTATACTGCTCTAATCAGCCCAGGCTTTGAGAACCTCCTTGTGGATTTGAGTCTCTGTTCAGTAGCTCATTGACTGCTGTTTTAATACCAAATCCTTTCCAACCCAGCTGTAGTAATTACCCCCACGGAGCATGAGGAATCTCAGTTATAAACTAGTTGGCAATCTTGCAAGAATATGTCTCCTAGAGGACTTTAGGATATTTCTTTTTGAAGTTAACCCTGTTAAATCATTCCTAAGCTGTCTTCTAAAAAATAATGGACCTTCAGCATAACCCTTGCTCTGGTTTTAAATACTCTCTCTTCCATGTAAAAGTCAGCTGATCTTTGGAGACTTCAAATCTCTCAAAGTTGTCCAAGTTAAGTGTTCTCTAATGTCCTCCTGAAATGATGCAAACATTCAACAGCAAAGCTTAGGAGAGACATTAAGAGCTATGTCGGACTGTAAGCCAAAGCTTAACACAGCTTGCACGGAGAATATCTCCCATTATAGTCAGCCAGGAAGGGCTCCGTTTATATCAGAGGAATTATTGCACAGTAAACATTTCATAAAACCCTGGCCACTAGATCCAAATTCAGCTCTCAGCATTCATGTTAGGCCAAAATTTTTGCAGATCTACCTCTGGGTAGAAATCGTAATGAGCTGTGGATCCTCTGCATCATCTGCATAAGTCCAGTCTGGATGGGGAGTGACCATGACCCTTTCGCTGACAACCCAGAAGTAGCTGCGGAAAGGCGTGATGCCTGCAGGGCGAGCAGCCAAGCAGCAAAAGCTGTGATGTAGCTAATACCCTTGGTGTCACTCAAAGGGGACAAGGGATGGTGGAGATCATCAGATCCCCTGTAATCCTGGAGGCAATTCCCTCTGTGTAAGCACTGAAGCCCTGGAGGCAAGCTAAAGAGACGATGCCACTCAAATCTGTGTTGTTCTTTCACTGCAGAAGCAGAGAGCTCTTGGAGGAAAATACTTAAAAGTGTGCACCAACAGCCAGCCATTGGGGAGCTCCAGGCTGTAAAAGTACCTGGCACAGTGATTCCCATCCTACGTGCTCAGTTATGGGCCCTCCTGCTGCATGTGGCAGCATTCAGCTCACCAACATTTATACAGGAGGCGATGTGACTGGCTTTCTCAGCACATTTTGTTTAGCTCAGTCCTGCAGCATCCTCCCTGAGTGCAGCCAGACTCTGCACAGTCTTGTGCATTTTTCCAATTGGTAGACTTTACAAAAACCACAAGTTTCTGTGCTTCTCCAAGGGCAAAATCAGACCTGTTTCTTGACAGCTCTGCATTACTTTTTTCCAAAGCAACAGCTCCAGTCAAACTGCAGATGAAAAGGATGCAACACCGAGTCTGAGCAGTTCCATATCAGCTTCTTCTCAGAGGATGGTTGTACTTTGGGCCCACGCAGCTCACGTCCATTTACTGCGGGCTAACAGCACTGAGGAACTATGAACAATGTGCAAAACCTAGCAAACGCCATTTCTTCTCCTACCATACTTAAAAGCAGTAGATCATTCAGAAAATTGAATCAAATTAAGATAAATACTTGTCCTAAACCGACAAAAGCTAGCAAGAGGACAGAAAAACTCATATTCCATCCTAAACTACTTGCCTTGTGTTCAGAGACTGTTTGGTGCCACATTTTCAAGTGGCATTAAGCCTAATAAACTTGTACTAGAAATAGCATAATTGCATATAACTGAAATAAGCTCCCCTGGATTTTGAAGCCTGATGGCTTTTTTTTTTTTTTTCCATTTTGTGTTAAGTTTGGGCCCAGGCTGTGCTGCTGACTGAGCTCTGGCCCCAGCTGCAACTTCAAGGACAGAACAGGCATATGTGGCACGAAAGCCATATATGATAATACCTGTCCTCTCACAGGAGTCAAAACTGAACGGGGGCTCTCAGAAATGTGGAGGAGAAATGGACCCTGCAGGGTTACAGCAGTACAGCTGGCATGGCTGGCATCCTTCTCCCTCACCAGAAGGGGATGCAGGGATGGTGCACACAGATCTGCTTCAGGACACTCTCCCAGCAATGTGCTACATCTGGAGGCAATGCCCTTTCATCCCAAGCGATGTCTGGTCTGATTGTTACTGTCCCTGCAGCCCGGATCTCTACAGCTTGGCTACATGACTCATGAAAAGCCACTTCCCTGCCCTGCCTTCAGCCTGCAGGTTGCTAACACCTGGCACATACGGCTTCTCCCATGAAAACAAAAGAGAAACCCATGAAAGTCAAAACTTGGGTCTATGGAAGGACCTGAGTGTCAGAGGAAGGATGCCAAGGGGAATACAAGCCAAAAAGCAGTATCCAGCTTGCTGTTCATGTTGGTCTTTTTAGACTTTTGGTCAAGGCCCCAGTGATGTTCATCTCCACTGTCTGAGGACATACAAAGATGTTGCTCTCACAGATTGCGGTATGGAGAAAATAATGCATGTTACAGAGCATCCTGGAAGGGCAGGACAGCACAGGGTACCCGTCTGCAGGGTCAGGCCACCAGCTCCTGGTCATGGTGATGTTTGGTGGGGTGCAGGCCTCAGTTATGATCAAGGAGAAATTTCAAATTTATAATAGAAAATAGCCCAATAGCTCTCCTTGGCTGGAAAAGCACACAATTAAAAAAAAAAAAAAAAAAAAAAAGCAAATCATAATGCATGCTTGATAGAAAAAGGTCCTGAAGGGTTACTAAACTCTCTTATTTTGTGGGACATACAGTAATGACTATCAAAGGCCTGTAGCAGATCAGTCACCAAATCAGCCCAGTTAATTATCTTGACCCTGCAGTCCCTTTTAGTCAAAGTCATGAACGTTTAATTCAACATGCCAAAAAAAAACCTTTATTATGTCAAAGAACACCTATCCTGACCTGGAGGGATGGTAGGAAGGGGAAAGAAGTTTTTAAATTAAAAAAAAAAAAAAAAAAACCATACACAAAGCAAAATACCTTCTGTGTGAATTGAGCAGTTCCTAAGAGACATCTTGGAGCTGCAAGGGAGCTGGGTAATCTTTAATAAGAGAATTCTTCAGAGGCTGGAGCTTTGCTTTGGTTGCCGGCAGCCTCCTGGGGAGAGAAAACGCTACGGAAATGAAATATGACCTTGCACCATTGTGGCTGAGTATTTCCAGTCCTTTCCCTTGCCTGTGCAAGTAACCCTTCCCTGTGGAAGGAGTGGAAGGAGCCCCATTTAAAGGTGAGCTGCAGATCTGTGCTTGCTCACTGCCCAGTGTCACAGGTTTGCAGGTGAAATTGCTGCACACTTTTTTTAACCTAACATTCACAGACCTGGAAGCTCTAAGAAATCTATTGTTTGTGGGATTTTTTTGTTTTGTTTTGTTTTTTGTTTTTCCTCCCAAAATTAGAAGGATGTAACTGACATACAGCATTTGCTTAATGCATCAGGGATCTTTGCAAACCAGACATCTTTCCCCACTGTAGCTCATCTGGACCAAGCCTGGCCATCCTGTATATTGAAGCCAGCGTGAAAGCTGACCCACAGTCCTGCTCATCAGTGGGAGCTGCTGTAAGGGCAAAACTGTGGGAATTACAAATGGGATTTACCAGGAATAAAAGAAGTGACTGTGAAGAGACCCAGGGGAGCCACAGTATTGAGCCCCAAACCCATCTATGCCTGGACAGAAAGCCTCTGCCAGCACATCCTCCCTTCCCTCCAGGCACACCCATTCCCAGCAATCCCGCCCCAATCCTTTCTTTTTTTTTTTTTTTTTTCATTCATTTTGTGTGAAATGATTAAAGAGGAAAAGCATTCCCCAAATAAAAATATCAACAACATCTGAGCATCCCTACTTTAATCTGCACCCCTCTGTCAGACAAGACCCCCCCGTCACCACTGTGCCAGTGTGTGATTTTCTTAAATGAATAGATGATTGTACAGTAATTACAACCTTTCCTGTTTGTTTTAATTTCAATCTCTACTGTTGGCGGGAAGTCCCATTTTTTTTATTTCTGCCTTCCTCGGCCGCAGTCTGGTTGCTCCCTGTCAGAGACTTCTCCATGGTCAAAGCAGAAAACAAGGTTGGGCAGTGCTTGGGTGCAGTTCCTGCCCACGCTGTAACTCAGACTTGCTCAGCTGCCTGCATCTGGACAGTGGCACAGCGGCCCCATTGCTGGAGGTTCCAGCACTGCTGATGTGCAAGGAGTTAACATCGCAGCAGCATGGTGCCCCTTGGTGAAAGGATAATGAGGCAATGGTTTTATTTTACTGCTCACAAGCACACCCTGACAGTGCAGGGCTCCAGAAGGCTGTCGTGTCAGGCCCCAACTGCAATCCTTATTCAGGGGAGGGCTTTTACTGCCCCAAAGCCACTGGTCCTCCTCCAAAGCCCTGGCTCACACCAAGTGAAGGCAGGGGACACAGCTGGGCTGTGATGAGGCTGAGCAGGGCAGGAAAAGGATCTGGGGATTTATTTTAACCCCTCTTCTTTGCAGCAGCCCTTTTGGCTCCCAGCTCTGTCTGAAAAAGTGCTAGACGACAAGGACAGCCTGTGTGCAGGACCAGAAGACACACTCTTTTGTCTGAGACTAAGGGAACAAACATCTCCAGGGCTTCTGTGGCTACCTCAGACCTCCTGTTATTCAGGCACTTATTTGGAAGGCCATCGCCACACCAGGCACCTTGGACATGGGGCCTACACATGTGCTGTAGTCTGAACTTGTGACAACGAAATTCACAGCTTCCAAAAGCCTGGCAGATTGCATTCCCTTTGAGCCTTCGCTCACAGTAGTGACTTACACTTCTGGCATATGGGAAATGTGCCCGACTCCCGATAAAATGTGTCAGTCCCTTCCCATCTTCAGCAGAGACCAAAGGCATTTGCAGCGTAAGGCAGTGCTGCAGCAACTTCTGCCTAAACTAACATTTCATTTCCTTGCTACAGCTCACTTCTATTGTCATCACTTTCATGCCTCTAATTAACTTGCATCTGTTTTGTGTTTGAAGTTTATAACACTTGCCCACTTTGGCTACAGTAGTTTATAACCCAACGCTAAACATATGTTTATGTTTACTGCACACCAGCTCTGAGTTCTGTGACTTAGAGTTGTATCAGTTCATTATGCTGCTAATGGGGAACCTCGGAGACAGAGCTGAATCCTTTAGGAGCAATAAACTGGGGAATCGTTCGGAGATGGTTGAAGAGAGGTGACCATCAAGAGCATGAGTGGCTTGACCTTGGTAAGCACAGAGTGCCTGCCACCCACCCTGCAACCACCAGGAGTTTCAGCACCTCCAAACATCAAACCACAACAGCTTTCAGCAAACCTCTCACGTGCATCTCAGAGAAGAGACTTAAAGCCTTTGCAATCTTAGCTCAAGAGACCCTCAGTGCATTCTACCTACCTTTAAACTGTGTCCATTGCCTTTGCATTAGGACTAATGAGATCTTCAAAAGCATTACACATGGCCGGGAGGGAGGGGGGTTGTATAATGGATCATATTACGGATAGAATGTATAGCATATTTCTAAGTAATGCTTAACAACTAACGCAGCTGTTAGGCAACAGGCTGGCATACCAGCACCAGCTGTGGTGACTACGAGGCTCTGCGTGGCCATCCAGACCAATTTTACATTCACTGGCATCAAGAGAGCTACTTCTGACTTCCACCAGGCCAGCGGCTGAGTGAAGCAAGCACGCTGCCTCTTCATAGCCCAAGCCACTACTGTCATGTCTAGATAAATGTATTTATTTTTCATACAGATATCAGGATTCTCTTTAGAGCTAGTAAGTATTTACTTTCTCTTGCATTGCTGTTATCTCCCTCATTGAGAACTGTGATTAGCGTCCTTGATGGTTTGTGTTGTTTGCCTTCTAATTTTTTTGTCCTATGGCTGGCTGAAACTGTGATGCACATTATGTCAGTACAGGGAAAGTTATATGTGATCTCTGCCTTGATGATGTTGGGACTGATCCTCCTGGGAGCTGTGGTTTAGCAGTTGTCTGTGACACATCAAAATGAATGTACACTGTACATCCAATCTAAAAGGGACAAGCAATCATCTATTTTCCATCCAACTTCTTGATGGGAGTAGACAACCAAGGACTGCTGCTGGGGCACATTTCTATCAACAAAGTAAAGGCCAGATGGCATGCAGCTCCCGGCCAGGGACCCAGGGATGCAGGGACCTTTCCCTCACTCTCCCCCTGCATTTTCTGTATTTTCTGCAAGTATGTGAGCTATTGTCACCAATTAAAAATGTCACAAGGTGAACTTTCACCTGCCATTGACTACGTACAGCAAGGACTAAATAAAGCAAAAACCATGACGCACGAGGAAATGCCCACATGTAGAACATCAGAGAAGAGGATCAGAGCTGTCTTGCTGAAGTCAATGCCACAGAACTGGATTGCAGCAACAGATATCTGATCAAGGTCAGCTGTCCTTCTTCCTTTTCTGGAGAAAGCATCATTCTACATCCAGCTACAGTCATGCTCTTGTTTGATTTGGTTTGGTTTGGTTTGGTTTGATTTTCCCTCAGTTAGGAAAACCTGTACAATCAATAGGCTCACACTAAAAAAATCTGTGCAGATAATTTGCCTGGAAAGCAAAATCCTTCATACAGGTTTGTTTGTTTGTTTGTTTGTTTGTTTGTTTGTTTGTT